>JALPQD010000186.1:3117091-3574591 GCA_023101885.1 Typhlomys cinereus | reverse complement strand
CTCCTTCCAGCACATGGGCTTCTGAGGAACAAACAAACTCAGGTCACCAAGTTTTTGAGCAGGTTCCTTACCTATCGAGCCATCTCACCGGCCCCAGCTTTCTTGGGTGTTTGTAACTTACAGTGCTGGTGTCCTCAGAGGCGTAAATTCATATGTGTGACAATCACAAACACACATAAAAGGGGGACCTGGCACAGTATCTGAATCCAGGGCTGTGCTAGATATTGTATAGTGCAAACACCCCACATGTGTCTCTAAAACTGGATGTTCAGCTCCGCACATTCATTCCAAATTCTAGTCATCTGTCCCAATCAGGAATCGCCATTCAGTCATGTTTGGAAAAAGCCACACAGAGGCAAGATAGCCATTTCCCCCGTCCCCAGACATCACCGAGTCCAACCTTCCTGGGACGCTTTCTTTATGCCCCTCCCTTTAACAACCCATTACCTACAGGATGTGCCAAGCATGCCAGGGGCGTGTTTAAAGTCAGCATGTAAATTGGCACCAGGAACTCTATTGAAATGCAGGTTTTTAACTCTCAATTGAACATGCTCTCTGATTTCCAGTTTTTACCTACCACTGTCTGAACATCAAAGAAGTCTTAAATTTTTGTTTGAATTTGCCAGGAGTACCTCCAGCTGTGTGTTTGATATATAAGGGCAGAAACCAATACCGAGCCATTCTTTGAGTCTGAGGAATAAAACATGCCCCAGATATGAATGATCAATAAAGGCTTGCTGATCACACTTCTGTCTTTCATGAATCCAATCTTCATAAATTCAAATATTATCTTTAATACCAATGATTCCTTAATCACAAACCACACAGATAACTCTTGTGAAGGATTTGTTGAACATGTACTGCTTGTTTGATTTATTCTTTTTTTTTGATACATTAAGTAATTTTTTTGGTTTTCTAGTTTATTGTTATGTGAGCAAAATTAACTATAAATTGTTCAGGTTCTTTTTGAAGCCAATCTTGCCTCACTACAATGCTCCCAATGGATACTAACTAGTATCAAATTCAAAATTAAATACTGGCTTCAAAATTAGATGGGAAAAAATACTAGCCACCAGATTTCTAGTTCCTATTGTTATTTTCCACCAATTCTACCTCTGAAAGCTGTTTCAAATGTAAGACCTCCTTAATTTGGAGGACAAGACCAAGGGTTCTCAGGTTCCATATAAATTTATTAGAGAGAATGTCCTTTCTTGATTTTGTTTTGATTACACAAATTGTAAACTTGTGATGTGTGCACTTTCTAAAATTTATAAAGTCTGGCAATTACCAAGGTTTCCCCCATATTTTGACCCCACAGAAAACCTCCAGTCAACTATATAATAGAATAATTTGTATTTGAAGAGAATAGGGAAAATACAATTTTGCAAAGTATCCCTAATCATTCAGGAACACTGAATATAATCTCCTGTATTCTAGCATTGTTATTTAGCTGTGTAGCTTCTCGCTTACACATCATTGTCAATAGATGTCACAACATTGCTTAGGAAAAAAAAAATCTTGTACTGTAGCGACACCTGCTGGTGTTTGGGAATAAAATTTAGATTTCTAAATGAAAGGTTTTAAACTTTCTTTAGAGGTGTACATGGTTGTGCAGCCTCCCTGTAACAGGGGACACAGATCAGGAGTTCAAGGCTGTTTGCAATTATGTGATATTTGCAAATTATTAACTTATGCCTTGGGTTTTTAATAAGCATAGCACTGCTCACGTTGGCCTTAGAGGGAGATCTGCAGGCCTCGGGAAGGTGAGCTGCAAGGGACACATGCTTCACCTGCTCCAGGCCATCCGGGGGTCATCGTCTCTCTCTGACCACCAGGGCACTCACCTGCCTTTGAACTTTGGCTACACTCACTGCCAGACCATACTGGATTTAATTATGGGCTTCACCGTGATGTTTTGAATATGCATATATGTAAGTAAATGAACCAAACCAATTAATATAGATCATCTTACATTACATCCTATCCCCAGAACCAACTTAAATACCCAGTGAATATTAAAATAGGAAGCATCTCTAGTAATTCAGAATGTTCTAGAAAAACAGAACTTAATACATAGTTCATGAAAATTATGTAACTATGAAGAATAAACTTGGGTTCTACCTGAACTATGGAGTTTTAAATCACTTACAAGATATTTTAAAAACCATAAAAGCATTGTCTAGCCAATCTGATGTGTTATCAGCTCAATAACAAGTAGACCAAACATTGTATTGCTTGTATTTCTCTATCACTTTTTTTCCTTTAAAATAAATAAATGGGTTCTTCCTGACTATAAGGACGAACTGAGGTTGTTACAAATAAAACACTTAAAAACATGCTTACTTTAAGTCTATTTTGCCTGTGTCTTCACGGATCATCTGAACCCTGAGTTCTCATGAGGACAAATGCAGCATATTTATTAATGTACTCCTTTATGCAATGTAGCATATTTGAAAATCTGTCTTCTCTTGCTTATGCCACATAAAGGCAAATATCAGAATAGTGAGAACAAAGCACGGCTTTTAGCAGGTGAAAATCAAGGAGTGAGGAGGAGCAGGCGGAAGGGATGTGCCGCGTCCGTCCTCCCTCACGGAAGGCCTGCTCTCCAGCAGTCAAAGAAATGCGAGGACTTAATGAAATACCCGCAGCCACATTATCTGGAACTTGAAAAGTTAATGAAATAAGCATAAACCTTCCAAGGGCTCGAGAATGAACTAACAGAAATCACGTGTTCTACACTAACAGCTTCAGGGGTTGGGGAAGGAGCTAACTGGTAGAGCACTGGTCTAGCACGCAGGAAGCCCTGGGATCCACGCCCAGCACCACATGAAGCAGCCGCTGGTGGTATGCACCTGGACTCCGGCCCACAGGGAGCCAGGGCAGGAGGCAGAAGCTCAAGGTTGCCCTCAGCTAACAGGAAGTTCAAGGTCAGCTCGTGCTGCAGGACTGTGTCTCTAAATAAATGAGTATTTTGGATATTCTGAATGAATTAATGTATAAAATATTTTTGTATATTTTATGTTATGTAGAAAATAATAGCCCATACCGAGGTCAATTTCAGAAGAGGTGATCAGTATACTAAGTCCTGAAACAATAAAATCTTTCACTCTAAAAAAGCATTTTATATCTGTTCACTGAGTGGGAGAATGAACGAGCACACAGGTGAGGTCAGAGGACAATCTTCGGAGGTGCTTGTCTCTCCCATCATACATGGGCTACGGAGATTGAACTAGGTCCTGTTTTGCATGCAGTTGTTGCAGGATCCGAAGAGAATCCACATGCGGCTGTGTGCGGCATCTCTACTTTCACGGCAAGTTGGGTTTACCCACACGTCCAGCCCTACCTCTACTGACCTGTCCATCCAGGGTAGTAGCCAGGGTCATTGTCACAAGCTGTACTAATGCTCTAAAAATACAAAGTCATCTAAAATTAAATATTTAAGTAAGTAATGCAGGTTTAGCAAGATTATTGTACTTGGTCTTCCTCAGCTCACGAATGCAAGAACCCAATAAAAGTAGCGGATATGATCATCAAGCCATGGAAAATGAGAAGCAAAACAACAGAAAAGACATGGCACACACGTTGAAAGAAATGAACAGTTCTTTCTTGGAGGAAATTTTAATGTGATGAAATCACCACATACTCGTTTAACATATAGTTCCCATCACTGAAGTCTCTGGCTCATGAATACTAAAGATGCTAGGAAGGTGCATTAAAGTGTACTCGTTATTCATGAGTGAGTAAGGAGCTCTGAGGACAGCAGTTCACACGGGAATTTAGCCCTGGTAAACGGACTAGAGAAGTGTTCCTGTCCCTGTGGCCCAGAAGGGTCTGGGCTCTAAGTGGCCAAGCCTCTAGGAGGGACAGGAACCGACGCCAAGAACTATCTGCTCCGGTGCCATAACTCAGGCCATAGCCACAACGATCTCGTGGATCTGGTGGCACGAAGTTAAAGACCACTGGGAGGCTGTGGTACCTTTTCCTAGACAGCCGATGGCCACCTTTTTCTTGCCCCCTTACATGACCTTTCAAACTTTCATTCAGGCCAGGCGCCCAAAGGGAAGTGGTGAGGAAGAATCATCTGCCTCTAGGTCTAGGATCCCAGGCAAACAAGCATCAGGGGTGAGAGGCACAGGGACCTTGCTTGGGTGAGGCCGAGGCCAAGTCCGAGGCCTGGGCAGGAAGCAGGAACAGCTGCAGGGCTTCTGCGAAACAGCGCAGCAGTCTAAGGGATGATGCACAGCCTGCATATGTGTGGGTGTGGGTGTGCACGTGTGCACGCGTGTGCGCTTACACGCTGTGATTCCCTGACCTTAAGGCCGCCCGGCTAGTCACACCCAGCAAGGCTCTCCTGGGAGCTGTATAATTGTGAGGTGGAAATGAAGAGACTATGGTTCTAGCCTGTGGAGAGTAGGCGTGGGGTGTTCCCGGGACTACGGAGGCTCTGGGTAACTCCTGCAATGGGGAGCGATAGTCCATGCAGTGCAAGAAATGGTCAGTAAGGTGGACGTACCTTTGTTGAGTCCCTCATCTGGTCCAAGAAAATCCAGGCAGCAGGAGCTTGTCTGGAGGTGTAGGAGGTGCAGACACAGGGACAGGCTTGGGCAGGGGCTGAGGATGGCCATGTGGCACTGCCCTAGACCACAGCTGCAGCTGGCCAGTGGTGCGGTACTGATGAGGATGATGCCCAGAAAGATGGTGGCCAGGAAGCCTCCAGAGCCCAAATCGAGATGACCATAGATCCCGCTGTGTGCGGGCCACACACCCAGGGCCAGCACCAGTTAGCCAGACAAGGATTGAGGGAGCAGGAGACTTCCCAGAAACCTCGTCTCCAAGTCATTGGGACGCAGCTTCAGTACCTTCAGGTGTGGGCTGGAGGGAGCGCGGGGACAGAGGGCCAGTGACAGAAAAACATCAAACCCGCCCCCGCCTTCAGTGCCATGGACCTGTCAAGGGCTGAGTCGTGGCCCCCACGTTTAGGGCTGAAATTCCCATAGCACAGGTCGGAGTCTTGGGAGAGGAGGGGGGCCCAAGGTGAACTGATTTTAAAAGGGTCCAGGCCCAGGGTTGTAAGAAACAAATTGGAGGCTGAAGAGGTGGCTCAGAGGTTAAGCCTCTGCCTTGCAGGCGGAAGGTCCCGAGTTCAGATCCTAGACCCCACATATAGACTCTGGGCAGAAGCCCGGGCGGCCTGCGTTTCCGGTCCTGGTAGGGCGGAGCCTGTGAATCCCGGGGCAGAGTAAACAAGGAGGAGGTGGAGGCGTCCATGGTGGTTCCCGCCCGTGGTTCTACACACACACATACACATACACACACGCGCATACACGCACAATTGAAGAAAATAATAATAAAAAATATTTTAAAAAAATAAAAAAAGAAACAAATTGGTAGTGAAGGAGAGGAAAAAATTACTTTTTTTCTGAAGGATATTTGTAAGTGTGTCCAAACTACAGCCAAGAACAACTACAAATGTGGCCTAACAGGACATTATAAACTTACTTAAAATATTATGAGACTTTTTTTTTAGAATTTTTTTGTAACTTCATTAGGAAGTTTTCAAGTGTAAACTAGGTAGACAACAATGTTGCATTACAATTCAAAATGCTGGATATGTTTGTGAGTTTAAACGGGATTTCTACAAATACAGTTTAGAGGAATATGAACTCGCAATCAAGAATCACCTACCATATTAATAAACAAGTAAACCCAACAGATTTAAAAACATGAGAAACACCCAGATTATTATATATGAAGCATAAAGATTTAATATGTTTAAAGAAAAAGAAACAGGACTGGAGAGATGGCTCAGGCATTAAGACTCTGCCTCCAAAGTAGAAAGACCTGAGTTCGAATCACAAAAAAAACACAAGGCAGAAATGTGGTAGCTTATACTTCTGACTCTGGAAGGAAGAACCTTAGCAAAAAGGAGGTAGAACAATCCAGGATGATTCCTGAAGTCACCTTGGGCCTTTACTAGTGCTCTGATACACACGCGCATGCACGCACAAACATATGCACTCATATGCACAATGCGTGCAAAACAAGGAAAATATAGAATGATCGTAAACCATGAGGGAAGTTTGAGAAAGAACCAAGGAACACCTTGAAAATGAAAAAGAAGTTAATAATAACTCAAGAGAAGACAGAGATGGAGGAGGAGGGGGAAGGGGAGAAACTGTCACTTGACAACTATATACCTGTTATGGTTTGAAATGTGTCCCCCACAGTCTCATGTGTTTGGCAAGGTCATGATACCTTGAGGGGTGGAGCCTTGCTGGAGGGAGGCAGTCACAAAGGGTGGGCCTTGAGGTGAATTAGTCCCACCCTACCTCTAGGAGAAGTTTGCCTTTACAGCAAGCAGTCTTGCATCTCTCGGCCTCCAAGATGTCTGCAGTGACGTAGCCTCCTCCAGCTTTGGCCAGCCAGCCATGCCACCTCCTCTTTGAAAGACTGTTTCTCCCCTTTGGAACCATAAGCTGAATAAATCTCCCTTTCTCCCTTAAGTTGCTTGACTTTGGGTGCTCTTTCACAGCAATAGTTAATAGTAACTGTTACAATACTCAAGTACTTCTAGGGTAATAAAATGGCACATTTGTAGGAAAGCCTTAAACACTGCACACAATAACTATTCTCAGAGTTAAACTAAAATTCTAGACTATCTAAGCAGAGGGGAGATGATCAGACGTTCTTTAAAAACCTCTAATATTTAAGGGGCTGGAGAGGTGGCTCAGGGGTTAAGCCTCTGCCTTGCAGGCGGAAGGTCCTGAGTTCCGATCCTAGACCCCACATATAGAAGCCGGACGGAAGCGGGGGCAGCCTGTGTTTCCGGTCCTGATAGGGCAGAGCCTGTGAATCCCGGGGCAGAGTAAACAAGGAGGAAGTGGAGGCGTCCATGGTGGTTCCCGAATTTGCCCCTGGTTCTACATACACACACACACACACACACACACACACACACACACACGTGCACACACATACATGAACAATTGAATAATAATAATAATAATAATAATAATAACTCTAATATTTAAGAATTGAGTAAAGATAAAAACATAAATTTCCTACCTCTGGACGTTAAAACTCCTGGTAATAAAGAAAAGATAAAAATTGAATATTTAACTTCCAAACTAGTAGAAGAGAAGCAGAAAAAGACAGTAACACTCAATGCAACAGAAGCCAAGGGCCGGGACAACAGGAGGGGAGGACGGAACCTGAACAGTGGAAATGGAGGCTGCTGGAAGTGCTCAGGGTTCAGCAAAAGGACCTGAGTGTGGATTCTATGTAGAAATGCCAGGCGGAAAGAGCAGCAACCTGTACTTCTGGCCTTGGAAGGTGGAGCCTAGAAAACCCCAAAGCAAAGCAGGAAGTAGGTAGAGAAGTCCAGGATGGTTCATGATGTCACCTTCGGGCCTCCATACTCTCAAGCGCCCTCATATGTGGGCATGCACACCACACACACACACACACACACACACACACACACACACACACACACGGAAATGAATCAAATTCTCCAGCTGAAATAATTTTTAACACTCTAGTTATAGCTTTTATCTAAAACATTTATGTAAAATATGACAAAAGGCCCTAAAAGATTAAGAAAATATATATTATATAAATACTAACTAGTAGGTATGGCCTCTATTGCGAAAACCCTCATATTTTTAAAGTAACAAAAAATGAAATCAAAACATCATTTCATTCAGAAACTATGGCCATAAATACAAGATTCATTTCTAAAGTTGCAAGAGAAACTATTGTGAACCTTTTATATATCTAACAAAAAGCCTCAAGAATATAAATAAGTCTAGAAAAAAAAAGATACGTGGGTTCTAGAAAAAAAAAGTATAAATAAAACAAAAATTAATAGAATTTTAGGAATAAATTAGCGAATCCACTAGAAAAGGAAATTTGAGTGTATTTCAGAATCTAAAAGGTCAAGCAAGCAGAAGAGTAAAGTGAAGAGAACTGGCCAGGACCATGAGTGACAAGCGTGACTAAAGGAGAGCCAGTGGGAACAGGCGTGTCTCCCAAGCATCATACTGGTTACAGAACCACCAAATCCCAGGCTCTACAGCAAACCTCGATATTCAATTTTATATGCATCTGCTTTCTGATTATAACTCAATTCAAGAAGAGATCAATAAAAGATACAGAATTAAAAAAAAATCTGTTAAGAAATGAAGGAAACCTCACATGTATGTCAAAGGGGAATCCCAATAAAAACTAGACATATACTTAAAAACTAATATTTCATAATGCTTTGAAACTATAAAAATTATATAATTTGATCCTTATAATAATCCAGTAAGCCATACATTCCACACAGTCTCTAGTTAACATAGCACAAATAATGTAAATTATGCAATTGTTAAAATTAATTTTGATAAACATAAAAAAAACTAAAGTGATTTGAAAATAGGAAATCAGAAGGTAAGTGTTCACCATTAAAGATGTCAATAAGAAAGTACAAGAACAACTTCTTTTGGAACAGATAACAAAGTTATAAAGATGAAAACCTGGGCTGGACAGATGGCTTAGGAGTTATACCCTTTACCTTGAATGCAAAAGAAGCTGAGTGCAGATCCCAAATCTCATATAAATATGCCAGATGGAAATGGTGGTGGCCCATAGTTGGAACTCTGGGAAGCAGAACCTGGGACACTCCAGAGCAAAGCAAAAAAAAAGGTAGAACAATCCAGGATGACTCCTGATGTCACCCATGGGCCTCCATAGGGCACATAATCAAATATCCTTCACTCCTCGTGAATGGGCGCATGTACGCACATGTACACACATGTACACACACACACACACACACACACACACACACACACACGAAGATTAAAATGTAAAATTCCATCAGAATGTGGTATACCTTTCTTAGGAACAAGGTAAAGCAGTTTATTATTCATATGTGATGTACAAAGACCATCAGAAATGTCACTGTGAGTTGACAGAGGACACCTGTCCTCACACATGGATCTCGACTTGGTGACAGCAGTTGTTGAAGGTGTGGTGGCCATAAAGGCATCCACGAAGTGCCTATAATACAAAGGGAATTCATTTATGGCTCCCACCCTTTCCTTTCAACTGTGGGAGCTTTGGAAGTATTTTTTTTCTATCCACTGAAAAATTAAGAAAATGCCCATATGCCCGAGTGTTGGCAGGGCTCCTTCAGTCCAGGGAGTGGAGGGTGATCGATGAGCCTGTCAGGCCTCCAGTAGAGACAGAGAAAGTTGGCAGAAGTTCAGTGTTACTGAACGAAACCTCAAATACTTACTACATCTCGTCTACTAGCTCGCATCACGCAGCTCTGACAGCAGGCCGTGCACTCACACAGGCAGGCTGCGTCCACTGAGATAGCACAGGAGAGCTGGACACGGTCCCTCTTGCCTACCCTTGCTGCAGAGCAATGAAGCATCAGCGGGGCTGACCCACATCCCAGACTGGCTTGCCACAGCTCCTCACACCACTGCAAGCTCTGCTACTTTACAGCAAATAAGATTCGGCTTGGCTCTTGAGTCAGATGGCCAGCAGTGTGTGCTTGCTCAGGCATCAGCTGCTTATGAGAACAGACCTTAACACTGGAGAGGGTTTCCTTGAATACCGATCAGTTGTTCAGGGCTCTGGAGGACTCCTTGGCGGACAGTGGTTACGCTGAGCAGCCGAAGCATATGCGCGTTATTTGCCCTAGAAAGCTGTCCATGGCAAAACAGACGTAAAGTGAGGTAAGTGCCATGGGCAAGGTGACGGTTCTTCAGAGGCTTTTTGAAAGCCAAAATACATTTGGTGAGATTGTTCTCCGGGCATGTTTCAGAAGATGACAGGACTGAGGCTGGGAGGCCACCAAGCATGAGCTGTCACGGGGGAAGCAGGCACGTGCCGCCCTCACTCCTCCCATCAGCCATCTCTGTCACACCGCTTGGCCCCTGACCACAGAGGCTGTGACCGTGTGGCCTTTTGAGCCAGTGATAAATACTAACCCTGAATGAGGATGAAATACATTTTCTAAGAAATCTACAGTTCTAAGCTCATCATGAAAAGGCAACCGATTCCAAGAAACAATGCATGGGTTCCACCTGTCCTCCTCTTCCTCACATGATCCTTTTTAGGCACTTAAAGCACTCCTCTGCCACCACGGAGTATGTCGCTAAGCTTGGAGCAGAGGCTGGATGCGTGGGGGACACTCTGGGAGGAAGGGAATATCTTCCCATCCGTTGGTCCTTGCTGCAGGTCCTTATCAAAAGGTGGAAAACTTGGCAAGGTCCTTCTCCATCTCGGCGTACTGCTCCTTCAGCCTCTCCACGGCTCTTCTGTGCTCGTCATCCACTTGGGCGCGACGCTGGGGCTGCTCTTTCAGGAACTCTTCCCACTGCAGCAGACGCTGCTTCTCACTAGCTGTCAGGTGGTCCTGATATGCCTGAGAATAGGTAAGGTGAAGGTCATGTGGCATCTTTCCAACAGACGTTATCTCTTAATACTTGGTTACTAGAACAACCACTAGCCACAATGATAAAGCTTTGCATGTGTGGTGTGCATGGCTGTGTGCGTGTCATGGCAATAGTGTGGAGGTCAGATGACAACCCTGGGTGCAGCTCCTGCCTTTCACCATGCTGACCCTCCGGCCTCTGGGAATCGTTCTGTCTCTACCTCCTACTCCCATCTCCCTGGAGGAACTCTAGGAATGCAGATGTGACCTACTGTGCCTGGCTTTGCGTGGGTTTTGGAATCTCTTCGCTTGCATGGCAAGTACTTTACCCACTGAGTCACCTCCCCAGCTGTAATAGTTTCAAAAATATTCAATTCTACAGAAAGCTAGTCCGCAACATCTAATCATTAAAAAAAAAAAAAACCTTGTAAGAGTAGTAAATATGTTTTTAAAAACTGCTACCCAAAGTAGCTTAAATCATAAAAACACTGTACCTAAAGATAAAAACTTAAGATCTATAATAAATGTAGCTCTATGTAATATTGTAGTTACTCAAAAAGTAAACACAGAACTACTGTATAATACAAGAATTTCACTTCGGATACTTATTTGAAACAATTAAAAGAAGGGACATGAACAGGTGTTTGTGTATCTATGCCCATGATAGTACTGTTCAGAACAGTCAAAGGTAGAAGCAACCCAAGTATGCAGACAGATAAACACAAACATAAAATGTAGTGAATACATTTATGCGATATATACACAAAATGGAATAATTTATTCAGCCTTTGAAAAATAGGAAATTCTTCAATGTGAACAAATCTTGAAATGAGTCAGTCTCAGGCTTGGGATGCAGCTCGGTTGGCAGAATGCTTGCTCAGCATACACAAAGCCCGAGGCTTGGTCCCCAGCACCACGTAAAGACCAGGAGGTGCATCCTGAAGCCCAGCAGGCGGGACACAGAGGCTGGAGAACCTGGAGCTCAAGCCCATTCTTAGCTACACAGGGAGTTTGACAAGCAAGTCTACGCTAAATCAGATCCCGATCAGAGCAAAACAAACCAACAAAGGTAGAAAAATTAATCTTGCAAAGTTCTACTTGCAAGACAGATTTGGAGAAGACTAATTCGTAAGACGGACAATATAATAGTGGGTCCAGCATGGGCTCCCAGGAGGGTGAGTTAGTGTTAATGGGTTCAGACTTTCACAGGTTTTGCAGATTTATTATCTACAACTACACAGCCAAAATCATTAGCTAGAATGACAATGTATCTTTCCACTTGCTTAAAAGAGCTGATTAAGTTACAATAGAGAAAAAGGTAGCATCAGCAGAGTGGCTTTTATATGGTTCCCATTAAGAAAGACATTGAAATACAAACCAATCCCAAGTCTATAAATGAAATAAGGAATACACTCTACAAGCACTTTTGTGCACTAAGTCAGTGCTCAGCGACTGGGAGCAGGCCTCTCCCTCAAGAGATTTTTTGGTTTTGGGAAAAACAGTCTGGGAGAGGTGCTATTGGAAGCTAGTGGGCAGAGGCCAAGGACACTGCTAAACCTTCAAAGTCCAGGACAGCCCCAAATATCCATGTTGTTTAAACTATAGTCTAAGGAGAAATCTAAATAGCCCAGATTGAAGAGGCTTCTAGAAGCCAGGCACTGAGGCTGACACCAAGTATTCCAAGCACTCAGGCAGTGAGGCAGGTGAATTATGTCTGAGGCCAGTCTGCACTGTACTGTTGAGACCTTGCCTCAAAACAAAAATATTTTTGGAACATTTGTCAGTAATATATGATGTTATTTTTACACAGGCACAAGAAGACGACTTTGGTAAGAGGCATCAGCATAAAAACTACCAAGAACAATGGCTATCTTCACATTCTGTCAAGAACATGGCTTCATGTGCTCTCATCATCCTCATGAAATCGAGGAAGTATCTGCAGACAAGACAGCACTCTATTGTCATCTCTGCACAGATGAACAGGCTTCCTGTTGTGCACCACACAAGATTCAGAATATTGACAGACACTGCCCACCTGGCCCATTTTTAAGAGCAAGTGGTTTTCATTTGCAAAGTATTTTCACTTGTCTACTATGACTGCTAGCACCCAAAATACAACATTGTATTAGTGGTAGTTCTCAAGACATGTCAAATAACTGCGGAATGTGCATTTATTGTTTGTTCCTTTGAATGTGCTTTCAGATCTCAATTGTGGGAAATGTGATGTGGATGAATGACGTTTATCAATTTACTTCCCACATAATTCCACAAATTGTCTGAACAGAAAAGAATTACTGATTAATGGCAGCAATGTATTTTATTCCATTACTACTCCCATCTTTCTTTGTTCTGGAGCCTTACAGACCCACAAACTGTGGCCAAAAGGGTAACCAGAGGCAACAAGTAATGCAAAGCAATAAAGTGCAAATAGAGGTCATTTCTGCTTTCACATACTTGCTGTGATAGCTTATAGTATACAGAGTCTAAGCCACATACATTTAGTATTCTGATTAACTAGCTAAGCACAAAATAAAGACTTAGGACCAAAGAGCTGTCTCAGAGGAATGTAAGATGCTCTCAGTTTTTGTTGGGTTGCAAAAGTTTAATAACTGCAAGATTGTAAATTTTATTAAACAATCTTGAGGGAAGGATCAGGATAGCTCCTCAAGCTTCATGAACTCAATGCTAATTCTTGTAAATAGTGTCAGCATATTCCAAAATACTCATTTTGAAAGTCAGGTGTGGTAGCATGAGCCTGTAACCCCCAAACTTGGAGGCAGAAGCACCAGGATCAGGAATTCAAGGTCATCCCTGGATACATAGCAAATTTGAGGTCAGCCTGGGCTACAAGATATTCTGCCTAAAAACAAGCAAGCAAGCAAACAAACAAACAAACAAAACAAAAAAAAAGTGGGGCTGAAGAGACAGCACAAGTTTTAAAACTGCCTTGAAAGCACAAGACCTGAGTTCGAATCCCCGATCACACATAAAAATGCCAGGCAGAAATGGCGGCAGCTTGCAATTCTGGCTCTGGAAGGCAAAGAAAATCCCAGAGCGAAGCAAAATGGAGATAGACGCAACCCAGAGTGACTCCCAGAGCCACTCTTTGGCCTGCACACAGTGCCCTCTATTACACACTCACACAGTACAGTCAGCATCTGTTTCTCAGAAATGGAACATGTTCCTGGTGCCACGGTGAGGAAGTAATCCATGCGGGATTCCTGCTATCCATACCAGCCCGGCCGTCTTTCCATTTCTGCTGACTCATCTCCCTGCCTGGGACAGCTCGCTTTACTCCCAGCAACTGATTCTTCCTTGCTAGTCAAGGTCAGGCTTGGAGGTGTGTTCTTCCTTAACCATCCCTGTGCTGAGACCACATGAAGGTCTCTGCGGCTTGACCAGGCCTCTTCTGTCTACGGTGTAAGTCTAGACTTTTAGCTCCTTGAGTTTAGGGACTGACTTAAACTCAACAAAGAAAGACTCTTTATCCCCAGTGGCACCTGATAAAGCACAGGAGAAAATAATTATCTGCTGTCCCGCCTGGCAGCACCCAGTCCAGCCCATGACTGACTTTCTGGTTGTGTGCACAAGCACTGGACCCCACCCAGCACGGACCACCCAGGCCTGGCTCTGCCCTTTCCTTCCAGTTCTAGAAAACCCTGCTGTCGGAGCAGCCTGCTGGGACCTGTTCCCCCCCCCCCCCGCCCCCGCCTTCCCAGTCTTTTCACAAAGCTTGCGTCATCAAATGGATGTATTTCCAAGCTTTAGATGATATCTAGAACTGAGAAGAGGATGCAGAAACCAGGTTCATTCCACTGCCTTACTAAACTGTCAAACCTCAATTCACAGAGGCAGAGACATTGACGCTGACACAGAGAGACATCTTCACGGTGACCAGTATCTTCACCATTTGTAAGTCCTAAGTGCAAGGTGTAGTACATAATAACAAGGTATTATTCGTTGATAGCAATTAATGTTATAAAAAACACTTTATGAGTATAATGAAAACATCAAATTCTAACAGAACCTAATTCTTACTGTTTTTCACGTGAGCTTAGTTAAGGTATAATTCAAGTGAACGGCATGTGCTCGCTGATGTTTCACACTCTTCATCAGAGGCAGAACACCTCCTTTTCTAGAAGTGCACAGAACACAGCATATGCTACAGGTTCAAGGGCAAGACATAAGATATCTAATGGGATTTTTTGTTGTTGTTGTTCCATGTAAAAGTCCAATTTTTTTCCCTCCCCCCAAGATAAGTATTACTTTTAGGAAAAAGATGCAAAAGGTATATATTTGAATTATAAAAATATTGATGGGGATTGGAAAGATAACTCAGCTGGTAGAGTGCCTGCCACACAGGCGTAAGGACCTGAGTTCAGATCTCCAGCCCCATGTAAAAGCCTTGTACTGTGGCCCCATTTCTGGGTGGGGCAGAGTCAAGTGGATTTCTAGAGCTCATTAGCCAGCCCAGGTAAATCGATGAACTTCAAGCTCAGTGAGAGACTCTGTCTCCAAAAATGAAGAGTAGAATGATCCCTTCTAGGACAGCCCCGATGTGCACACACACCCCCATGCTCACTTGTATACACCACACACACAGTAAAAATTTAAAGAATATTTAAAGTTGAAAGATGATGGTATCATGTGACATACCTCAACACATGTTACTTTAAATTTTTTAAAAATTATTTTAGGACAGAAAATGAACTCAGAATTTTCTGATCAAAACCAATTACTAATGACATTGCCCCAGTTCTGTCTACCTTTCTTCGCTCCTGCTCCTGCTGCTGAAGCTTGCAGATGGAGGCGTTAGCTGCTTGCACTGAAATGAAACACGAACACTGGTCAATCAACAGTCCCCGTTCTAGGAAATGCTATTTAGATTCTTTAGAGTTCAAAAACAAACAAGCAACCCCCCCAAAGCCCCATAAAAACTGGTATCGTTTTGATAGTGGGTGGGGTGGCTGGGAGGAAAAGTAACGTCAAGACGTTTAGTATGACGGAGCCCACCAGCCGCAGCTTTTCTACACGCAGCTTCTCTCCAGCTGCGAGCTGCAGTTCAATGGGCAGCTGAACACTGTCCACAGGTTAGAGAGCCCTGCACTCTGTACTGTGAAAGACTAGATTGGTCTGTCACAGCACTCCGGGCAAACGTGCCTGAGTCTCCACCCCACCCCTCTGCGCTGGGTCACCTGCCGCTCTCACAGGCCGACTTGACATCCCGACAGCTGCCACATGCTTTCCGTGTTTTCTGCCTCTGCTCTGTCTTCCTGTCCATCCTGGCTGTGGCTATTGCTGCAAGACCCAAACTGTCTCTGGACTCTTCTTAGGAACCCACACTGCTAGTATAAGTTGAGCACTTCTGATCTCCAATCCAAAATATGCCAACATTCAAAACTTTCTCAGTGCTGACGTGATGGTACAAGCAGAAAATTCCACACCAGACAGACCTCATGTGATGCTGGGTCTCTGAGAAGATTCATGTGCAAAATTACCCCTGAACTGTGTATTAAAATAAATATAGTAAAATATACATGAGTCTTGTGTTTGGATATGGTTCCATCTCCTAAGTCTCATATAAAATCCACTGTTAATGTTTGGTCAAGGAAAATTCAAGCGATAACCATGGTTATCAGGTAAATAAATGTCAATGTCTGATAAGAACTTCAATGTTTTACCCCTTTAACCTCACTTTCTCCTCAGAAAATAAACTGCTGTTTTGCAGATGTCACAACTGAGGTACATGGCAAAACTGTCGTTCAGGGAAGTCGCAGACTAAGAAAAGGAAACAGCATTTAAGTACAATCCTTCTGACTCTAAACATGTGGCTCGCACTCTAAATATTTCATTGACAAAGCTGATTTTAATTTTCAAGTTACTCAAATCTTTTTTATACATAAGTTACAGTTTATTTCTGTTTATGAATAAGATATTTGATACACAGACTAACAGTCAGCCTTGGCCAATTGTGACTGGTCTTGGGCACTTCCTGCTCGTTCATTTCTTCATGATAGATTTGTTGGGAGGTGCTGGGCACTATCCCTGTTGCTTCTAGTTCCTCACTTATGTAAACAATGAGTACAACTAACAATACTACTTCAGGAAAGACAGATCTTTCTGTAAAGGAACACAGTAGGTATGCATAAGAATGAAAAAATATTACTAATAAACATCATGCAAGATGACTGAGAAGGCTCAGTGAGTATGCACTTGAATTTGGATCCCCAGAGCCCATGTTAAGGCCAGCATGATGGTGCCATCTATAACCCCGGGCACTGGGGACCAGAGACAGGGAGATGCTGTGGGCACAAGGCCAGCCAGTCTAGCTGAAGTGGTGAGCTTCAGGTTCAGAGACCCTGACTTAATAATAAAATAATAAATAAAGTGAAGAGTGATAAAGGAAGATATCTGAAGCTGACCTGTGACCTACACACACACACACACTACCCACACACCCACAAGAGTAAGTCCAGCTGGGTGCAGTGGTGCTTGCCTATAACTCTAACGCTTGGGAGAATGAAGGCTACAAGGCTAGCCTGGTCTACAGAGTGAATTCCAGACCAACCTTAGGCCAAATTGTGAGACTGTCTCCAAAAAAAAAGGAAAGAGAAGAGAAAAGAGGAAAGAAAAGAAAAGGAAAGAAAAGCTTAAATAATGACAACACAAACAAACAGCGGGAAGAGCAGCTCTTCATGCTAACTATCTTTGATTAACTCCATTCACCACTTCAGCTAGACTGGCTGGCCTGTGTGCTCACAGGCCATGAAGAGCAGGACTCAATCAAGGCATCTCCTCCCGGCTGCATGAAGTCCTTGATTAACTCCATTCCCCAGTCTCTCAGCAGGCCCGTGAGCTGCTACTTTCTCTTCCACTTACTTAAACCGGAAGTCCATGTGGATGTCTGCCCCTCTCCATCCTCTAGGCCTGTCAGACTAGGTCACAATCCCACAACAGGGCAAGGACCTATTTTCTCTTCCCCAGGGAAGCAGTTAAAGAGGAGGATTTCACTTTCAAAAGCTGTTTTTATCACTGGCCATTAATTCTGCTGTATCAAAGATAGTATCTAAGGACTGAAAACCAGGTTCTCAATCATTGTTTTCTTCTGAAAGAACATGAAAACAAAGCAAAGCAAGACCTGATTAAATCTGCCTTCCCTCTGTGGCGTGCAGCATGACCTCATCCTTCTCCAGATTTATTTATTTATTTATTTAATTCCTAGCTCTGTGAACATAATTTAAGAATCCATTTTTCTGTCCTTAGGTCCTGCACCGTTTCCAGATCATTCTAGGAGAAGAAGTGCAGGACTAGCCCACTTACACTGTCACCTTCTGGGTCCTTTAAAGTCTGTATAAGACCCAGCTGACGAGGCCACTTTTACTCCTCAACAGACTGTCTCCATGTCTGGACAGCCTGTCCATCTTTAGAAATTCCATTCCCCATGAAGCAGTTCACATTTGAGTTATTTAGCCACAAAATAGAAAAGGCCTATTTTCTAAACTTGAGACTTCTAAAATCCTAGACAATCATCCAGCTACCCAGCAGTCTCTCCTGCCCTCCCCCTCCCTCCACTCTCCTAACAGGGTCTTATGTAGTCAGGCTACCCTCACTCACTATGACCTTGATCCTGTCTCATCCAGATTCCTAGATGCTGGGATTATAGGTGCATTCAGTCATCACAGGGCAAATGCTTTTCTCTTACCAAGGTCACTGAAGTAGATTAGTGCCCCTGTGGGGTTGGTGTGCCACACAGCTAGTGTGTTCTGAGCACCACACATGGCTTGGGGTGTCACCAACCTGTCTTGTGTCAGCATCTGCTACACACAGTGTCCATAACTCAGTCTGCACACTCAGTCACTGCTTTCAATGAACCAATAATTACTGAGCAGCAGCCAGTGTGAAGCAGTAACTAAGGATATCACAGCGAATGAAAGTCCCCAGGCGGGGAAGCTTCCTCCCTGCTGGCTATTTTCAGTGTGGGAAGACGGTGCAGCTGCCGGGGAAGGAAGTGAATTCTGTGAGCTGCGATGACGACCTACAGGTGAGTCGCGCTCACTAGTGCAACAGGATGTGACTATGCTGGTGTAACCAAGGCTTTCTGGCAGGATCCCAGGCCTGTTCCACAGGGGACCCCTGCCTGGAGCTACAAATCACAGCCGGGGAAGCATAACCGAGAACCTACTGCAATGGGCGTGTTCTGACCATGCCTTCTAGATGCTCAGGCTTGTGCCCTTGGACCACAGCTGCATCCAGCCTTCACCAGAGACGCTTACTGCTCTGGGGGGAGACTAACAGAGAGACCCCCCAACTAGTCAAAGTGCTAAGAATAAGTGAGGGCAGAGTTATCGCCCCCTCTCAGAGAAAGGGTGGAGGATGGGGAGCGCTGGAGGACACATGAAACAAAGTGTTTTCTGTCGCACTGACACACGCAGCTATAGCACCGCACAGGAGGACCTGTCGACGCCTCATCATCGTGGAGCAGGGCTCGCAGGGCCACACGCTTCCCAGGGGGACTCTTTGTCAATGGCTGCTTGTAAGGGGGTGTCACTGGTGTGCCCACAGGAGTAGATAACCTCCCACCTGAGCTCATAAGCAACCTTAGTTAAACTCGTGGGTCATGTGCCAGACACGAAAGTAGAAGAGGGCTTTGCTGGGCAGAAGAAGGGTCGCCGCAGAAGAGGGAGGGGACGAACAAGAGATGGAAGTCAGCCAGGACTACACACCATTTCCAGTAAAGAAACAAGACTCCAGACTCTACCTCACAAACACACCTCAAACACAGCTGGGGCAAAGCTGTCGCATCTCTTCGAGCTCTGACAGGCTTTAATGTGCAGCAAAGCAATGGGGAGGAGAGGTGAGGAAAGAAAGGACAAACACACGTGACCTAAGGCATCAATTCTGAAAAGCAGAACCCAACAGAAAATCCCATAGTACTTTGACATGCTAAGAACATGTTCTGATGAGACAGCAAATGTGATAATAACACACAGAATGAAGTGAAAAACGAGCCTGCAAAGCTGGATGCACTAGGAGTGCTACATAAAGAAAGGAGGAGCATGTGGCTCGCGCCTGGGATCCGAGCACTTGGGAAGCTGAGGCAGGAGGACTGCTGTGAGTGTGATGTCAGCCTGTGCGAGGAAGCAAGCAACCGAAGCACTAACTGAGCATGCGGGCTTACACACGTGGCTACGCCACACCTGCAGGACCGAGGGCAGAGCTACGGGGCCTCACAAAGTTGGCTCCCAGCTAGCGGGTGGGCAGAGAGTGGCAAGAGGTGGCCAGGGTCCCTCTGTGGCCATCTCAGCCATCCCTTCAGCAAAAGGTGGGCAGTGCTGCCAGCAGGTGGACCGCGGCGCTATGCGAACGAGATGGTGGCTGTGCCTTCGAGGCTGTGCACACTTCGCTCTCAGCGCGAGGCGTTAGCACTGACCACCTTTCCTGGAAAAAACACCTGCTTCAGCATCATCTTCAGATATTTTTCCCTCCCGTACACCAAGCTCCCCCTCCCCCCAAAAAAACCAGCTAGCACTCAAGATCCACTCTTTTAATTGGACACACAAGAGACAACTAGAATGAAGTTGGCAACAGTTAAAAAGCAATGGCTATATTTAGGTGTTTATTTAGTATAGCGTATTGCCTTCTTTTTCCTTTCTTTTAGAGATTTCTTGACTGATGGTGTACTAGTGGTGAGCACATCCTTAGCGTGAGTGAGGCTCTGGGTTCAAGCCTCAGCACCACAAATAAGGAAACAAACAAATAAACAAGAGAATCTTTATTTTCTCCTCTGGCCTTCTTCCTGGCCTGGAACTCCTATGGATGCACCACGGGTTGGCTGCCTCTCTGCAATCTTCCTGCTCAGCTTAGACACTGCTGTTACACGTGCGAGCCGCACGTCTTCTTTCCTTTAATTCTGGCAAGATAGCTTAGTAGGTAAACTCGGCTGTGTGCAAACCTGGTGACCTGAGTTCAATCCCTGGTGCCCACATGGTGGAAGAGAACTGACTTCTGAAATCGTCCTCTGACCTCCACGTGTGCACTGTGGAATGTGTGGGTCTTTTCTCTTTTTCTCCCTCCTTCCCTCTCCTCGCCGCCGCTGCTGCTGCTGCTGCTGCTGCTGCTCTCCCTCTTCCTCTCTGTCTAGCTTCCTTGATAGTGAGGTGTCTTGCTTCAAGTATGGTGTCATTTAAAAACCTATTAAACAACCAACACGTGGCACACAGACCCCCTCGTTTCTTAGAACAGACGACCAAAGGACCCGTTGGCTTAGGGTTCTTGGGCCCTGGAGGAATGCTCATCAGTGTGTTTGGTTCTAAAGCTTCTGCTCACTCGGCCCTGGGACACTCTGCCAAGTAGGTGGCTGTGCTGTCAGGAGCAGAGGCTGTGACAGGCCTCCACCGAGAACATGACGTAAGACCAGCGAGAGCCACATATGACTGACCGAGGCGCAGTCTCCAACACGAATAGAAAGATATATATCAGTAGCTCTCTCACAGGCCCGAGACTAAACCAGGGCTCACGTCCGATACCCCGCTTAGATCAGAAAATGCTCTCTGTAGAAGTTTGCTTGCAGGATTTTACACAAGTGAAGACACATGAGCTAACGTGTGATTTAAAATGCCAAGTTTTCAAAAGTGAAAGCTCCTAGGGGTGACTGCTGGCTCCAGATTAATCTCTAGGCGGACAGCAGTTTTGCAGGTAGGTAATTCTATCCATGATACTGGAATAAACAGCAAACCAGGCACGAAAGAATTCCCATGGTGAGCCCTTCTGTGGGAGCTCCTCTGCTGTTCCCTAGAGGCCAGCTCTATAAACCGGTTGGGGTTCTCATGCCAACTCTAAGGCCCAGTGTTTCACAGACACCAGAGCCTTAATCATTCCTTCATGTTTTGTATATTTTAATTCTTCCATGAAAGAAAATACATTTTTGGTCCAGGTTCCAAATTGCCAGTAATACTTTCCAATTTCAGCAGCAAGGCCTGACATCAGAATCGCCCAGCTGGAGATGGAAACCAGTCAAACAGTTGCTCGTCCCTTCTCACTGTCTTATTCAATTGCTTGTGTGTACAGGGTACGGAAACAGAGTTACAGGCATCTGCCGCTTCTCACACACGTGTTCTGATGAATAATAAGAAGAGCTAGGGAGACACCTCAGTCAGTCAAGTGCTTGCCACGTAAGCATGAGGACCTGAGTTCCAACTCTCCAGCACTCACATAAAGAGCTGGGCATGGGGCTGGAGAGATAGCTCAGTGGTTAAGCCTCTGCCTTGTAAGCAGAAGGTCCTGAGTTCGGATCCCACATAATGATGACAGGCAAAAAATGGCAGCAGCCTATACTTCTGGTCCTGGAAGGCAAAGCCTGGGAAACTCCAGAGCAAAGCAAAGAGGAGGTAGCGTGATCCAGGGTGATTCTCGAAGTCACCCTTGGGCCTCCACAGGGACACATATAGTGCCCTCTGATACACACACACACACACACACACACACACACACACACACACACACACACACGGCACAGCTGGGCACGGCCATGTGCACTTGTAAGTCTAGCTAGGGACGCAGAGATGAGCAGTTTGCTGGGCTTTACTGGCAGAGCCTACCTAGTCTAATTGGCAAAGTTTGGGGTCTTAGTGAAAGACCTCCACATAAAAAAATAATGTGGATAGCTCTAAGGAATGACACCTGAGGCTGATCTTTGACTTCTACATACATGTACACACACACAAACAATAATTGGGGCTCTCCTTTTAGCATATTATCTAGAATGCTTGTCAGTTAGGGATGTTACAGTATGAACAGAGAACAAGAGCATCTTTGTAATGAAATGTGTTATAATGCTAAAGCCAATTTTAAACTTTTTGCTGCTCCACACAAATAAACCGAATGTGATTTTTGGTGACTTGGCCTTTGCAACCTCTTTTCAGAGCCAGAATGCACAAGCCCTTGACTCACACTTGCACACAAAGGCTGCTGTTTGAGAGCTCCCCACTGCTCGCCTGCCCGGCCATCCTGCTCTGGGCTGGCTGTGCCGCCGTCAGAGAGAGTGTCTGCTCTGTGCTTCCGCCATCCATCACGTTTAAACATGCACCCTCCATGGGCAAGCTGAAACGCCTCAGTGTAGACCTAAGAAGTTTGACTTTCCAATATACTTCTAATTTTAACATCAGATACTAATAAATTTTATGTTGAGGTTTAATTAATAATATTAAGTGTTCTTTTGGTCAACTATCTCTTAATGTTTTGGCTAATGCACTTGTGAAAAACTACAAAACAGGTAACTTTAGCTGTCGACACTTTTAGTGTCACACTTCAAAGCAGAACTTTGAGGTTTTATCTAGTCTCAAGTACGTGACTGAGGTGGGAAGATCAGTCTGTGGAGGACAGAACCATTTCCTGGCAGGCGCATAAGATGGAGACAGAACTAGCTGGCAGACTGGCAAGCTAGATGACACACTGCCCTGCGTTCTGCTGTTGCTGTGGGAATGGCCAGTTCCCAAGGATCCTGATGCCGACAACTCTCCTTTCATCAACTAGAACCTAGAATCATGAACACAAATAAATCTCGTTGCCCTGGACTGTTTGGGTCATATATTTACCACAGCAATGGAACATGAATTAAGACAGGCCATTTTCCTTTTGAAAATAGCTTAAACTTCTAGTAGTCTATTTGAAAAACAAGATCATTTCCTTTCCCCAATTCCTGTCATCATATATTTTGTTACAAACGGTTTTAAACATTTCTCGCATCCTGGAAGGACTGTCCTAAGAGCTGCAGACATGCACATCTTGCTTTGAGGACTGATGCTACTAACACCAACAGCAGCACATCAACGCTTGAGAACCCGTCTTCTAGGCTTTAAGAATTCTCTCTGCACCCCCGTCTCTATACTACCACTGTGGGTGCAGTATGGCTGGAGGTCAAAGGCCACAGGTGAGCAGCCATGCTTACGTCTCTGGAGGACTTCCTTCATGTTGTCCTGCATTGCTTCTTGGCACCTGGGCAGAGTGTGCTCGTTAGTTTCGAGGATCATAGTCTTCAAGTTTTCTAGAACTCGCAATTCTCGGAGACCACGTTTTTCCTATTAAAAGAGAGCAAATGACTAGTACATATTGTATCTTAAGTCCTTGTAATTACTTCCGGAGGTTCCGCCTATCATTTGTCATGTTATTACTTACCACTGAAACTCACACAGCCTTCTTTTAATTATCTGGGCAGTAAATGAGGTCAAAACCTGGAGGCATGCTTTTTAACAAAGTGCTCCAAAATTGCACTATGAGTAATATTTTCACAGAGATGTATAAAAATGGGCAGGAGAAATATTAAAGTAACAGAGGCTTATACTTCATTAGAAAGAAATCAGAAACCTTTGACCCAATTTAAGCTTCATTTCCCATTCTTATCATGTTGATTTTATTATTTTTTTTAATTCTTTTTTTTTTCGCAAAATAACAACAGGAGGTAAAAGTAACAGTGTACTGATACTTCCCCACACAGAAAATGAACCATCAGAAGGCCTGGGAACCTGACCATTAAACAGGTTCTCAGTGGGTGACCATCTGTGAGCTCTAAGTGTGTGCTGAGCTGTCTGCACAAGAACGTGACTAGGTGGACGCCTCTTTCCTCCTGGGATGTGGAACTGCGTGCTTGACAGAGGTGGCCGTAGCTCCTGGACGGGCCTGCTGACCGCGCACGACCGAGCTGCTGTTCAGGCCTGTCACTCGGTGGGTTCTGGTGGGTTCCGTGGCTCTAATTTTTACAAGCATCGCTAGACTAGAGCAGGGATGTGGATGTCAGGGCCCTGTCAGGCTAGAAGGAGGTGGAAGCTACTGTCTTTTTCCTTTTCCTTTGCTCACCGTGCCAAGTCCCATGAACCTGCCTGAACCTGGGAGGTCTTGGGGACCCCACCACCCACCCGAAGATAGCATTGAACCGCCCCTCCCACACAGCAGGGTGTGACTACACTTGGTGACGTGCCTCCTGCTTCACTCCCCGTGAGGACCCCCACCAATGCGCCCTTAGCCAGCACCACCCACAGGAGCAGTGGGGGGTCCTGCTGTCAGTATGGCTGCGATCATTGTGACCAGAAAAGACTTCACCCTGCGTTTCCCTCACTAAAGCCTGGTCATGAGAAACACAGCAGACACACCCAGGATGGGAGGCGCGCTGCTGAAAACTGCCAGCATTCTGTTCTGTACTGTCAGGAAAGACAAGGAGCAGATGAGCAGCTGTCCCAGACACCAGATGAAGGAGATGCAGGAGGCGTGGTAAGGACTGCAAGGTGGTTCCGAGGAGTAGATGCTGGAGCAGAAAAAGACTGTAATGGAAAAACTGCAGAAAACCAAATAAAGTCTGGTGCTTTATTAATAGTGATGTGTCAATGTTGATTTGGTAGTTTCACAAATGTGGAACAGCAAGACATTAGTAATAGGAAAAGGAGCTGGGAGCATATGGGAACTTTATGTACCATCTCTGAAATTTCTATGTGAATATAAAAAATTAATATAAAGCAAAAGTTAAATAGAAAACTTAATTGAAAGAAAATAATAAGTTAGTTATGTTACTGTGTTTTTGTTTGGTTTTGAGTCATTCATATGAAGCAACTGTGGTCAGTTTCTTACTTTTTATAACTTTTCATTAATGAAACATTAATGACTCACACAAATGGTGAAAGCATAATATAACTGTCCCTCATGCACTCGTCACCAAGTATTAACGATTCTCAGCTCACGATGGACTTTGTTTCTGAACAATATTCCACCCGTGCTCCACTCCCAAGACATTTCAAGAAATCCCTAGGTAATACATGACTTCATAAGATAGGTTCTTCTTAAGAATTTAAGAATATAAGATTGATACTTCTTAAGAATAAAATATGCAATAAGGTTCTCTTTCTTGCATACAATCAACAAATCAACACTTCTTTTTTAACTTAAAAATGTGAGTTTTATTAGTGTTTAGAACCTAGTGTCCCAGGGAACCGCAATTTAGCCTTAAGATAGGCAAGCAGAGAGCTTCAAGCATAAGATCGGCAAGAGAGAGCTTCAAGTTGGAACAAACGTGGAAATAGTTGCCATGCCCAGCATGGTGGGAGGAGATGTGTAGAGCCCCCAAATTATTTAGTATCAAGGCAGAGAGCACTTCCCTCAAATATCCCATAGCTGGTCTTTTCTCCATGCTTGTTTGAGCCAAAATCTAAACGTGATTCATCTCCTGCAACTGATTGACATGTTCTCCATCCACAGATCTCTCTGCCACATTTTCCCTGAAATTTATCCGAGCAGTGAGTCATTTGTTCTTCAGTTTCCCACAGTTCATTTTAATGAATGAATCTCCGTGGTGTAATTTAGAACTGACTGTGTCATCACACTCAGGAGTTATTGGCTTGCATAAAGCATTCAGAGGTGGGTGTGTATTTTCACCAGGATGTTTGGTAGCATTTTGTCTTCATTTGTTAGCAAGAATATGTCTGTAAGAGAAAACTACCTTTCATCAATGCTAGGTAACTCTAAAACAAAAGAAAATGCCTAACCTTTCCCTTAACGTTATGACTTGACCAGTCTCAGTGGTAACAACAGTAATGAGTTGGTTCCCTCGGATTCGAAGAAAGATTTTTTTTTTGTATATATCCCTACAACTCATAGGTTTAAACATATTGACATTTTTCAATCCATTTAAGTATCTCATTTTTACTCAGGCTGTCTAAGCTTGTACAGTGGCCTAACTAACCTTGTTCAAATCGACTCTGCTTGACTTCGGGGAGAACTCCAGTGCTGCTGATCAGACCTTTGGTGATCTGGTATAATGGATGCTCCTGATTCATCCTGTGCTTCTCTCTTGACTTGAACCAACAGGCCTCTAACCCTACTGGCACTGAGGCAGAATTAGACTGGTGGTGACTACAAGAATGGGCCATTATGTCCATTCAAGGGACAAGGCAGGAGATACACATTTTTATTTGTTTTTAAGACAGGTCTCCACACTGTACCCTGAATTCTCACTGCCCTGGAATTCCTGCCCCTGCCTCCTGAATCCTGGTGTGTAGACACACACCACTGCTGCCCAGATGAGTCACTATATTTAGTGTTTTCTGAGTAACAATAACCCACCCCCAAACAGACGTATTCCTCTATATTTGACTTGATTTTAGGGCTTCTTGAAATTTAATTTTATTTTACATTATATAAAATATTTACATGGCTCCAAAACTATATATGTAAAACACACATGTATTCAAAGAAGTCTAACTTCTCTATCCCTGTTCTCTTGGTCATGGTCTCTTTAGGTCATTTTTTTTTTTTTTTATTCAAATGTGTGTGTGTGTGTGTGCGCGTGTGTGCGTGTGTGTGTAGAACCACAGGCGAATTTGGGAACCCCCATGGACCGCCTCCACCTCCTTGTTTACCCTGTCCCGGGATTCACAGGCTCCGCCCTACCAGGACCAGAAGTGCAGATCGCTCCCGCTTCCACTGGCGTCTATACATGGGATCTAGGATCCGAACTCAGGACCTTCCACCTGCAAGGCAGAGGCTTAACCCCTGAGCCACCTCTCCAGCCCCTAGGTCATTATTTTTTAAAATGTACTTATAAACCATTATTTTAATTGTGTTACACGCATATATGAATAAAACTGAGTATGAAATCTTAAAATTCCTTCCTTTTAGGGCTGGAGAAATGGCAAGACTCTGTCTTGCAAGCAGACGTTCCTGAGTTCCGATCCCAGGTCCCATGTAAAAATGCCAGGCGGAAACAGCAGTGGCCTGCACTTCTGGTCCTGGTATGCAGAGCCTGGGAAACACCAGAGCAAAGCAAGAAGGAGGCAGAAGCAATGCAAGATGATCCTCGAAGTGTCACTCTTGGTCCTCCACAGGGACATCCAGTGCCCTGAAACATACACACACTTACACACTAAATATTAAAAAATTCCTTCTTTTTAAACGGAATATCCAGATGTGTCTTTTATCACTTCATGAGTGAAATACATAAAAGACATATACAAAATATATAATGTTTCTTTATGTAGTCTACTTCTACTTTTTTGGAGGGGTGCTCTCTAAAAGGTACAGATACTTTCGACCTACAATGAGGTAACTCTGACAAACCTACAGTAGGTTGAAAGTCAAAACTGCTTTTAGTGTTAGAGCCCACCCAGCAGATGGAGAGACGTGAGTTCTTTCGGAAGCCGTCTTCTGACCACATGTGCATCGTCGCTTACGCATGCCTGCATTCCCCATCGCAAATAATAAGTGAAAACTAAGAAATAATGTTTCAGTCCCCCGACCCAATGAACAGCCTAGCTTAGCAACACAGTACACTGTGTTTTGGTTGTTTCCTCAAATGACTGTGTAGTCAGCTGGGAACTGTGGCTCCCCTGCTGCCCACAAGGAGGGAGGCCTGGGCAGTATGTCACTGCCTAGGAACAGATTCAGACTCAGAATAATGAAAGGATGGTTGAATATATGCTGCTTCCTGCAACTGTGCAAAGACAAAAAAGTCCTAAACCAACCACTGCGAGTTAGAGCCTACATTTTCAAAAGTTGACACATTAGTTCTTATAGGTGTGTATATATATATACACATACAGACACACATACACACACACACACACACACACACACACACACACACACACACACACACGTGGCTGGTGCCCATTTGTTCCCTGCCACAGGGATGAGTTGACAATCTTGGCTTTTCTTTCCTGTAACTTTCCTTGTTCCTCCAGATCAGATCTGGAAACGTTTTATTTCGGCTATGTTTCTGAGCAATCAGGGGAAAGAGCCAGCCCTTCACGTACATCCCCTATCCATGTTCTTATGCTTTACAAAAGCAGATGCCAGACTGGTCATATCAACTTTTGTTAGAAAGGAGCGCTCCGAACATTTTAATTGTCTTGTACAATGAGGGGCTGCTCAGGAAAAGTTTCCTTGAGCAATATTCTTAGATCCCTCTGCATGGTCTTGGCAGCATGTCAGTCACCCCTGAATCTAGGGATCAGATCTGCTAAGTACAAAATTCTTTGTCATTGCTCCTTTGCTTTCTAACAGAACACAGAAGAACCTGCTAACAACTGGATCCCCACCCCTTTAAAAAGGACTTACACATTTGGCCAGGATGCCCAAAAGATCTGTTTTTCTATAAAGGCCAAGAGCTTACTGGAAGAGGTCTCAGTATTGGCTATTTTAGGTTAATCTAAAAGCAATGGGACTTTTGTTTCTGAAAAGTTTTCTTGAATTCTGGCTTTTGCTCCTTTTTGTTGTTGCTTTATCATTGCATTGGGAACATACATACCCTCCTATGCATGTGGAGGTTAGAGGACAGCCCTGTGGAATCACCTGTCTCCTTTCACCTTTGCATGGATTCTGAGAATTGAACCCAGGTCATAAGGCTTACACAGCAAGCGCCTTTACCTGCTGAGCCATTTTGCTGGCCCTGGTGTTTGCCCTCTGCAGTGGATCTAGTTAGTCATCTTCACACATTGCTTCCTCTTCAATTCCTGTCTCATTAGCTTTGTCTTTTCAATTTTAAATCTATTTGCAATCTCACCTAAGGACTAACCATTTTGCCCATTATGTCTTCATTTTCTTGTTTAGTTTCACTTCGAAAACATTTTTTTCAAGTCTTTTTCCTGAATTCTTTCATCTTACCTTTTGTCTTTTTTTTTTTTTTTAATTTCTGCATACCAGTCATACAGATAGTCTTTCTAATTCAGATTTAGGCTTTCCTTTCTTCTTGGTTGTCTGAGGCTCCTAAGCTAGTGTTAAATAGTAGGTGAGCATTTTTATCTTTGTGGTCATATGCTTTATTTATTTATTTAGGGGAATAAGGGTTTAATTTTCTTTTTTGATTTCTAGCTACAGTTCCTTGTCCGGCTTGGCATGAGTCCATACCAACAAGGGCTGGGTAAACTGGCCACACCATATCTGTGTAACAGCTGAGAGAGGGATGATCCTTACTTGCCAGACCAACATGTCTGGTCAGGTGTAAGAAGAATGCCCACTTTCTCAAACAACTCTTTCCATTTTATTTACCTATCTGGTGACTAGCACCACCCACCATCGTCTGGATCTTCCCCGTCAACTAGACAATCTCCTACAGGTTCACTGCAGGCTTAACTACCAATTCTTTATCAATGTGCCAGACTTCACAGGATTATTTTCTTTAAAGACATATTCTGCTTTGTCCTTTGGTAAATTTGCATGGAATCTGATACCTGCATAATCTGCAGTGAAAGTCACTTCCTCTGTTGTTGAAAGGAGGTTGTGCAGCCTTTCTAACTGCACAGCTATACAACTTCCCTTCTGCCTGTTTCATGTATGTGGTGTCCTACAGCTTCCTGCCATGTCGGCTGGTCCTGGCAGTGGGTTAGTTGTGAATTCCCCTCTGCCCCCTAGACAGCTTCCACAGGCTGCGCAGGGGCCCCAGCCTTCTCTTGGTTCAGCCCATGCTGTCCTCGGAAAGGACATCACTATCCAAACAGGCCTGATGGGAAGAGGAGAGGTTTATCCTGAACTTGCTAGGAAGCTGACAATGACCTTCAGTTCTTGATGCTCCTCTTCCACTTCCTAAAGTGCCAGAATTTCCAGGGGTATCCCCACTTCTAATTGTATGCATTGCTGAGACGCAACGCCAGAGCTTCCTGCATGTGGGCGAGCACTGTTGCCTGAGTTTCATCCCCAGCTCTAGTAAGTGCACGAGGTGATAATCTTGTTGTTTTGTTGCGTGTTTCTGCAGCTTTTTCTTGTCTCTCTCAATCTGATTTGAAATAATGTCCTATGAACAAAGTTCCTGGAAAGAGACTGAACCTTACAAAGAATCTTCTGTAAGACTAATCGGCTAATTAGAACTTCAATGATATGGAGAAGTTCGAATGTTTCAAGTTCAGAGACAAATTATCTTGGTCTATCTTCAGCCATTTAATAGTCATTTATTACCCACTTCCGTATGTGACTAACATCTTTATGACTATTAGTAAATGCTTTGAAAAGGCCAAGAATGCTGTCAGACAGTATCTGAGACTAATGCTGAGATTTCCACCACTTTCTGTAATCTGCCCACTTTGCGTTTTCACCAACGTATTTGAAAAGTATCCTGATTTCTGATTTTCTCTGTTACTATAAAACCTCATGAAAATGCTACCACAGTGGAACTTGGATTTTGCGGAACCTGAATGTGTATTCATGGGCCATGGACATTCATATTTGGTTCCAATATGATGAGAGTTGTTTCTTGTATCGACACACATGCTTGTTAATGTGAGAACTGACTTTAACAATGGAGAAGCAGTGAATGTGTTCCAGGTGACCTTGGTACACAGGTGTCAGAAACCCTTTTGACATTTCACATCTGGCTTGGGTTTAGTTTTATGCTGTGTATTTGACTGAGGAGAACTGTGGATGCCTATCAAAAAGTCAAAAATATATACTAATAGTTGTATATATACAGTTGCATCTTATACAAAGCTCAGCATCAATAAAGTAATTATGTGTAACATTGTAAAACTGTATAAATAGTGAATTTTTCAAACTGAAATTAATAATAAATGCTTATGAAATGTGCATAAAATGCCCAGGAACAAGCACCTAAAATATTAGCAATTACTAACATTATTATAGTTACTAAGTTCTTTACAGTAAAGAAGTGATTTGATGGCAATAGAGAAATGATAGATTGACATTTCATTTAAAATTTTCTTTCAATCATAATATTCACTAGCCCCATAAGATTTAAAGATATGTATCTTGTAAAATTTTAGTGTGATCGGTTTTTAAAAGATTTTTCTCTTGATTAATTTATCCTACAGTTTAACTCCTTTCTGACACAGGGCTTCACCCTGATTTAACGACGGCCTTGAGCCCAGTCTGCAGTCCAGACCACCTCTACTCAAAGCAGTTCTCCTGCCCTCCACTGCCTCCACATCTTGTCCCCATCCCACATTTGAACTCATTAACACAACCGCAATTCCTCTGTTTATGGTACGTATGTAACACTTCTCCGAAGGCTTCTTTTTTCCTAATTCCTCCATTTCCCCCAACAGCTGTTTTTCTTTCTTAGCACTAACATGGCCCTTCCAGATGTCCTGTGAGGCTCTGCAGGAGCTGCTTCTGCAGGTTCCTCTGCTTATTTTACCACAAAACTGTAGCAGGACAGTTCTGGTATGTGAGAATTTCTCTTGTGAGTGAGTTACGACTTCTTTTTACCTGGATGTGAGACATACGCTCCTGCATCCATCTCTCCTGTGTGCTTCAACATCCACACTGCATGTAAAGTGGCAGATACCTCTAACAGAGGCTGCACGCTTCCCACCTGAGCCCGTTTCACCACATAAAACATAAAAAGGCATGATGGCTGGGGCTCCGGAAGCCACCTGCAAATGCACAGGCACTGTCCCCGGGAGACAGAGGCACAGCTGGAAGGAGTCACAGCACACAGCCAGCAACCCAGCCCCCTGTGCCTAAATCCATGGACTATTCAAGAAAAGAAAGCCCTTGCTGCGTCCTCTACCGTCCCCACATCTGTTTCTATAACTGCATTCCTACCTGAACACCTATTCAATAAAGCACTGAATGACAGCATAGCTAAAAACCACCGAGTGCGTAGTAAGTGTGTGCAGTAGAAACCTTGTGGAAAATGACCTGCACATCTCTCTTCACAGGAGAAAAGTCACGATGCTTTGCAGCTAGAAAGACAATCTCTCAGCAGATGAAACCTTTCCTGGAGACACTCACAGGGCCACTCCTGCAAATATCCAGGTGGTAACATGCTGCTTATAGAAGCTCCAGGTCTTTCAAATCTGTTTATAGCATTCACTTCAGTTGAGGGAAAAAACTGTATGAAGTCATGAGAAAGAAGGTCCTTAAAAACCAAAGAGAACAGAAAGCTTTGAACAGGAGCTGGCTCTGCCTCAGTAACTTGAGAAATGCTGCCACCATGTGGAGCTTCCTCCCGCTTTTACAAATAAAATCACACACTGAAAAGATACCAGAACACATACATGTACATCTGTCTTACAAATGACAAACGACCTGAGTTTGAACGGCCAGTCGGCTCTTCCCTAAGTGAAGCCCTCAACGCAGAGACTGTATGGCGGCTCCGCCAGCTGCTCGGCCAGCAGGCACCCGGTGAGCCGAGTGGAGCATTGCCTTTGGGTCGCCTTAGAGCGGGAGCATAAGTGCAAATGTGAGAGGACTCACTCTAGCTTGAGGGGGCTGCTTGAGATCAACATATAAAGGGAGCTGGTTCTTTTTTTTTAATTTTTTTTATTATTATTATTATTTATTCAACTGTGCGCATGTCCGTGTGTATGTGCACGTGTGTGTGTGTGTGTGTGTGTGTGTGTGTGTGTGTGTGTGTCTGTGTATATGTAGAACCACGAACGAATTCGCGAACCACCATGGACGCCTCCACCTCCTTCCGCCCCGGGATTCACAGGCTCCGCCCCACCAAGACCAGAAGCGCAGGTCGCCCCCGCTTCCGCCTGGCGTCTATACGTGGGATCTGGGATCCGAACTCAGGACCTTCCACCTGCAAGGCAGAGGCTTAACCCCTGAGCCACCTCTCCAGCCCAGGGAGCTGGTTCTTATACAAGGACAGCTCTTGCACTACACTCCGTCCTGTGGGAAAAGACAGGACCCAAAGCTTCTCAAGAGAAGAACTCAAATGTGGCTGATGAGCTTCTTGTAAGAACTTTCCAGACATTCTTAAATGATACAGGAGGCAGGGGAGAATGCCTTGCTTGGTGAAGGGAAGAGTTGTGTCTGTCTTAGTCACCAAAATACTTTTAATCTCTAATGTTGTAACTTATACAAATACTCAACATACTTTCTTGCCTTTATATACTAAGATTGTATCTATCGTCCCTAGATGTGTAGTAACTTTCAATAAAGTGCTGAACGACAGCATAGCTAAAAACCACCAAGTACGTAATGAATTGTATAAGAGTTCTCACTCCTGTAAAATTTATTTCTTAGTAAACATTTTCTAAGCTAATAATTATACCATTTGTCTAGGCAATCCTTATTTTATCTAAAGTTATTAGAAAGTGAACAGAAATTCATTGAAATTATTATAAAATTTGAATTTTCTGTCCACATTAACAGAACATTCATCAACACCCATACATCAGGTTTTAAAATGAAATATCATTTGATCTTCATTAAAACTCAGAAAATTTGTGACACACACATCATTTTCTGTGATGAGGAGCTGAGCTTTGCACACGATTGTATCTAGTTCGAGACTGCAGGATTTGAGCCCAGTGCTGTGCTCTTCCTCCCACTTTCTTTTTGTGTTCCTGCACGTGTATGTAGAAGGATGGGCCGGGTGGAGGCGTAAGCAGAAGGTGCTTGGGTGGGGTGACTTCAGGATCATCCCAGGATTGCCCTGGAAGGTTCCACCTCTTCATATCTAAGACACACGTATCCATGCACGTGCATCTTTAAACTTCACACCCTGTGAAACATTAGGCAGTTTCTGAAGTCAAGAGTCTGCTGAACCCAAAGGTTCATTTGAAAGCAGAGCTCTGACCTACACAGAATCACAAAACACTATTTACCCAGCGGTAGCTTGGGAACTTACTACTAAATGCACAGTGAATCAGCTGAACTGGGCTGCATGGTGCTGCAATGTCACATGTGAACGAGGAGCGGTGGGTGGGAGACTAATGGAGGCACAGATCACAGAGGACCCAGACTCCCCCAGCAGCTAGCACACCCCCAAGCGCTTAAGGGTGAAAGAAGGCTACAGCTCTCTGGCAGGATAGTGAAAACTGGATCTGACTGGCTGATACAGCAAGCACAGCAGGCACAGCAGGCAGAGCAATGGAAATTCCGACGTGAGGCTACGTCTAGAAGACATGGTCACCATCGTGGGTATAAAGTGAACAGAAGAGTTTGAATTTGAGCGTGTGAGCAAGTCCTGCTGCCTCAACAAGAGAAACACAAAAGCGGCATCAGGACCACCAGTCCAAAGGCTTTTCCCCTCTCACTTCATAGATAAAAACCCTGCGCACGACAGACACTGATAACGCAGCAGACGCTAGAACCTGAACCAGTTCTCCCGCGGACTGGTCTTGCAGCACTCGGCAAGCCATTTTGCCTTTTTATAATTTTTGTTTATATATGTTAAGAACACAAAGTAAAACCAGAGACTAAGACTTGGGAATTACCATTTTATGCATCAATATATTAACAACCAGGGCAATGTTTTTTATAAAATAAGTTTTAAGATACTCACTTCAAATTCTTTTATAAAATAACGAGTTTCACCTTGAATAACTGGTCTGTGATCCAAAAGCCTGGAATGAATCTCTCCGAGATCTATAAAAAGAAAAATGAAACTCAGGATTAATCCACACCGAGTGGTGTAATCTTTGGCCTATTTTAACTCTTTCCCTTCCCCAGTTACAAGCAAAATCAGGAGAGCATCAGAGACACAGGTTAGGAGGAACCTCACTCACTGCCAGGGGCGGACATGGATAGAACTATTTTTGACAGCAATTGGACAATATCTAATAAAACTGGAGGCATATATAATTAACAATTTCAAGACTTGACATATGACCCAGAAAAAAATCTTTAAAAAAGGGGGCCAAGAGGGCCAGTGAAATGGCTCAATGGATAAGGTACCTGCTTGGAAAACTGGAAATCTGAGTTCAATTCCTGGAAGCCCATTTGGGGTGTGTGTGTGTGTGTGTGTGTGTGTGTGTGAGACATAAATAAATAAAAACATTTTTTAAAAACTGTCTTTCATAGTCATCATGACAAATATTCAAAATATTTAAAGAACCAATTAAAAAGAAAATTAAAAGAGACACGCTCAAACATATTGATACAAAGGAAAACTACAATCAGCAAGTAAAACTGAATGCAAAATGATATCTACCAACATGGATAAATAGCATGAATTTAATATTGAACAAAACAGGAAGTTCTAGTAATTAAACCTCCATTTGTATGCTTTAAAGACATACAAAAAGATACTTCTCTTGGGACACACACAGAAGCGACAGAAATGGTAAAGGTCAAATTCAGGATGAAGGGTATGATGGTTAGCATTACAGCGATGTTTAGGGGTAGGAAGGCCTTAACTGCATTAACTGATGTGAAAAGACCTGGGCTAGAAGCAGGAGGTGTCATTCCCTGTGCCTGGGATTCTGGATGCATAAAGATGGAGTTAAGTTTGGGAAACAGAGTGTTATGGTTTGAAATGTGTCCCCCACAGTCTCATGTGTTTAGCAAGGTCATGGCACCTTTGTGAGGTGGATCCTTGCTGGAGGAAGGCGGTCACAGGGGGTGGGCTTGAGGTGGATTAGTCCCACCCTACCTCCAGAAGTCTGCCTTTGCAGCAAGGAGTCTGGCAGCTCTCAGCCTCCAAGCTGTTTGCAGTAACCTAGGCTTCCTTCAGCTTCTGCCATGTCTGCCATGAAAGACTGTATCTCCCCTCTAGAACTCCTTTTCCCTGAAGTTGCTTGACTTCGGGTGTTCAGAGTAATTACTATACACAGCACGTAGCCAAGATAGGTAGAACTCTTTATTTCAGACTTTCTGCCTTTAGAATAGTAAGAGCTACGAATGTCCACATGAGATCAAGAGTATATGGAAGTTTGTGGACTTTGTTTGACCAGAGGAACTACTTTCAAAGAGCCCAAAGGCTCAAGAACATGAGTCTTTGAAGCAAAATTGTCCATGAAGACACAGTCTGCTTCCTAGAGATCCACACAAGGTTCTCCATGACTGGCTCTGGGCTCATCTGTCCACACCAGCAGTTCTGAACCAGCAGCAGTGTTCCAAACACACTTCCCTACCTCAGGCATCATATTTTCTCACACTGGAGCCCTATACACCCTTCCCTAACGCCATTGTTCCTACCACCAGCTTCCTCCCCAGTTCCATGGACAGCCAGCACTCTGTTCCCAAAGTGCCAGAAGCATCTACTTCTATATCATGCACCACACAGTCTTGAAATTGTCTCTTCTCCAGTGAATAAGCTATTGGCAATACCCACTGAGGACATATGAGCTAATGCCTACTTTTATATATGACTGAGAAATTATTTCTGCATTTTAGACTATGCAGAAATAACTCAGTTATATAAAGAAGAAAATAATGACCATTTCTAAAACTATAACTACACTCCAAAATATATGACTGGAACAAAGATTTTAAATACACATTACAATTATGCACCATCTAGCTTGACTATAACAAAACTGAGTCTGTAAGAGTCCCAGATACTATGCATAATTCTACTACTTTAATGATGCAAATATAAAATGTAGATTTTCACAGAAATCCAACTCCAGCCATGGTGCATGCACTGACTGATAAAACTGCTTCTGAAATACAATCTTTTGTTCTCCACATGTTCATAATGTAATGTTGGAGCTAGAACAATGTCCTCCCAATAAAAGACATGTACAATGGGAGATGGTGCAACTGTAGGACAAGGAAAAACTCAGAACTGCTTTCTTATTATCTGATAAAAGCAGCATCTGTTTTAGTCCTAAATGTGGAAGCCACTGAGGTATTATGTGGATCTATGCATATCAAAAAGAGCAATTTACTAAGGTGGAGTTTTCCCTGATGCTGTCCTGTTACAATTTGAATGTTGACTGTCCCCCAAAGTGCTATGAACAAAAGATTTGGTCCCAAGGTAGTGTTGTGGAAGGTCCTGTAAACATGGGGAGGTGGGGCCTGAAGAGAGGTCCTTAGGTCACTGGGAAACACTTTGAAAGGGACTATGGGACTGTACCAGTCCTGTCTCTACTGTGCTACGTGAGACCACAACCATGTTGTCCGTGCAGAAATCCAGTGCAATGGGCCACCTCATCTTGAACTGGGAGCTCTATGGATCAAGAACCAGTCTTTTCTCTTCATTCATTAATTTCTCAGGATTTGGGTACATGATGGGAAGTTAATGATCACCCACACATCACCATACTGAAGCTCTTCTTTATAAGTCTTTAATCCTCTTTGCTCACCTCAGGCCATGTAAACAGTGAAAGTGGCATTCTATGTAACTTTATAGTGACTTGAGGTGTACAATGTTTGCAAGAAACTGAACTACTGCTAACACGTTACTGGTAAAGGACCGGCAGTAGTGAGTTCTGATGAGTCTCCGGACACACATTTTTATAAATTGCCATCAGGCTCCTCTACTGGAGTCCCCTTAAAACATCTCAGTGTCACCAGAGCTGCAGATCTGTTCTTCCAGACTCTTCTCCTGAGACTCACTTAGCAGAAATGAAAATCATTTAGCAGCCCCCCCCATGCTGCACCTGCTTCTCTTACGTTTTCACACCAGCCAGCACTAGAGAAGAGCTAAGTGCTCTTCTTGCTGCTGAAACAGAACAACTGACAACGGAAGGAAAAGAGGGAGGGAGACAAGGAGAGAGGGAAGGAGGCAGGGCAACAGGGAGGGCTTATCTTGGTCATGGCTTGAGGTTCAGGCTATCATGGTGGGAAGGATGTGAGAGTAGCTCCAGTAGGCATGGGGACCCCAAGTGGTGCTCACTTTGAGTACATAGTCAGGAAGCAGGTGGAGATAAAGGCTGGTTTCTCAGCATCTTCTTCTCTTCTCCCTTTGTATTCTGTCTGGAACCCATGCCCAGGGTCAGGTCCCCTCTTCAATTAAACCTGTCCACAGGCCTCCCAGATGGGCCTGGAGTCCACGTCCACTCACGCTCACGATGGGAACCATTACACAGGCTTGTCTTGACTCTGCAAACTGTAACCAAACATGCTTTGGCTTCCAACCTCACAGCAATCTTCTCAATCACATAGGTTTTAAAATGAGCTTGCACAGAGTGAATCTATGAATTTGTAACTTCCTTATTCTCTCAAATTCAAAACGTTATTTTGGCGCTTTCTAGACTGATTGTCTAAACAGATCAGTAAATTTTCCCCTTCCTTGTTGATTCATGAACAGTGATCTCACAGCCAACAGTACAGTAGCTCATGAAACTTCTCTAACAGAGGTATTTCTTTTCCAAGGCACATCATGGCTTTTCTGAACCTAGAAGCAAGGCAGGCACACATATGGAATAGCGTGGGACCTAGGACCTCCATATGGTTTAAGCTATGAACTACCCTTTTCCCTCCTCCAAATTCAGGCCATGTTCTTGGCAACTTATGTCCTTTACCTGCAAGTACCAGGCATACATGCTCCTCTTGGGGCAATGCACCAAGCGGCTTTGTACTCCCTACCGGCATGAGGCTACATAAACAAGGGGATTCAAATGCATGCCTAACACATCCAGGAATATTCAAATGCATGCCTTACACACCCAGGTATAAAGCCAATATGATCCAAACTGGTTTGGGGTGTATGAGCAGGAGGACCTAATCTATCAATCAAAACGTAGAAGCACCCAAATTGCACTTCTCGGCAACCTGCCCCTCCTTCCTTTAGACCCATACTGAGACTCCAAGCAACAACCTAGGTGCTCCATGCGCTGCACTCAGGCCCGCTGCTCCCTTGCAGTATATTCTGACTTGTCAATCACTTCGCTTTGAATAAAAGTTTTCTTCGCTACTTTTGCAAATCTGTGTGGGCTTTCGTTTCATTCTTGAATAAAAATCTAAGAGCCTGGAAGCACTCAGCATCTATAATGTCCTTGGTGTGGTCACCAACGCCTGAACAAACACCAAAAACCAAGGAAGTTCCTGGCGTATTTTCAACTAGAATTCTATTTCAAACTGACTTTGAAATTACCCTCTTTTTATCTCTCAATTTTAAATATGTTTGCCTTCCCCCTTCAGTTTTCCTGGAGCATAAAGTGAAAAATAAAAACCATATACATTTAAGGCACATAAGGTGGTTGGAATACATATTACAACTCTACTACAACAGCTATGTAGTCACTATTTGTGTTGGGTGTGGTGACCAGTCCTATGATTCCACTAGTACAGAAGTTGATGCAGGAAGAGTTCAAACGTGCCTGCAGAGTGAGTTCAGAGCCACTCTGGGCCACTTAGTAAGACTCAGTGGCAAACACTACAGAAAAAGGGCTGGGGATGCAGCTGAGTGGCAGGGCATTTGTCCGGCATGTGGGAGGCTTTGGGTTGGATTCTTAGTTGGGGGAGGGGAGGCTATCTCAAAATTTACAAGACTTCTGCACCAAAGGACAATGGGAAGAATGAACAGCAAATCAAGTGGAGGGAGGGGGAAATAATCTGCAAACTCTTTTTCAAGGGCCTAAGACCCAGAATATAAGGGTTGGAAAGATGGTGTAGTAGATAAGAGTTCAGTGCTTCCTCTTCAATATGAGTACTAAGTTCAAATCCCCAGCACCCAAGTAAAAGGCATGGTGGCATGGCTGTGCAGGCCCAACGTCAATGTTGGGCGGGGAGGGGACGCAATGCAGGGGGACCACCGGGACTCTGGCTGCTAGCTGAGCTCCAAGGTCAGTGACACCTTGTCTTAAAGGAGCAAGGCACAGGGTGACAGAATAGGACATCTGATATTTTCCTCCTCCCCCTCTCCATCCCCCCCCTCCAGAATATTTAAAGAAAACAACTCAGTAACAACAAAATCAACTTAAAGGAGCAAAGGTCTTGAATAGACAATTCTCCAAATATGCACAAAAATGGCCAAATGGCCAATAAGCACATGGAAAAGGTGCTCAGCTGTCACTAAACATTATGGAAGCGTAAATCAAAGCAAGGAGACAGCATCCCACACTCATGAGGAGAGCTACTACCAACGACAGAAACAGCCAGTATTGACAGGATCAGCAAGTACAAAGATGGTGTGGCCAATATGGAGCGCAAGTCAACCACTTCCTCAACACAGTTAAAAAGAGAATACCAAATGATCCATTCAGGGTCTCAAAGATGTTTTTATACCAAGTTCACAGTATTCATAACAATCAAAAGAGGGAAACTACCTCAGCATCTTCAGATAGATGAACAAAGTGTGGTATCTACATAAATGGAGAAGCACCCAACTTTAAAAGGAAGAAAATTCTGACATATGTTGTGATATGGACACTGAATATAACAAGCGGGGAAAAATCCCCATGATTGTATTCAAATGAGATACCAGAAGTAGTCAAATCAATAGACAGAAACAGACTGATGGTTGCCAAGGGGATGTAGGAGTTACTGTTAGATAGACACAAACTTTCTCTTTTTGCAAGATGAAAAGTGTTCTTGGATGAAGAGACCTAACACAATAGTGTGCAAGTCTTTAAAGCCTGGACTTCATGGTTTCAAAATGTTACTGAATTTGGCTATTTTTGCCATAATTGCAAGAGAATTTACCTTTTTACGCAAACATAAATGATTTTAATCTAGCCTCAGCACTCACATAACACACCTGGATGCGAAATTAAACTTGCGAGACAAGATGAAATACTCTCCACATACCACCACGGCCAGCTATGCTGCAAATGAAACAAGGTCAGAACGGAACCGGCTCCAAAGAAAGGTTTCCATCCCTGGGTAGCGTTGAAGGGTAGATAAGGGCCACCACACACGGGGTTGGTGGGGCGGGCAGGATTAGCAAGGAATTAAGAGGCGTGGGAAAACGCACTGTCTAACTGGGGACCTTTTCGTAGGAAACAGGTTCTTCGGGGTTTAGGAATTACACCTAGTTGAGGTTCTACGATGCTTTAGCTTGGGATCGCCAATTGACTCGGGGCAGACAGGTCGAAAAGCAGACCTGCGCTCCAGCAGGCGTGCCGGGGCCGCACGAAGCCGTGCAAAGTTTCTGCACGTGTTGCTAAGGCTCAAGTCCTTCACCTGGCCCGAGCCAGGGGACAGTCAGAGCCGTAAACCCCAGAAGCCGTCCAGCCCGGTAACGGGCGGCAACTACTTCCACTTCCCAGCTCGACGCCCCCTGGAGCGCCAAGTAGCTGCGCGCTGCTTTGGAGACGTGGGCTGGGGCGGGGGCAGGAGCGAGGCCGGCAGCACAGCAAAGCGAGGGGCGTGCGGAGGCGGGGGGCGGCCGCGGATCGCGAAGCAGGTGTCGCGGGGAAAGGGGGGACCCCACGCGCCTCCCCGGCCCCGCAGGACGCGCGGCGGGCCCGAGTGGAAGGCGCTGACCCGGGGTGAGGACTGCGCCGCTCCTCCGCTCCGTACCCTTGATGATGAGCTGCGCCGAGCCCGCGGTCCCCTGCGAGTCCCGCTTCCTGCCGCCGCCGCCGCCGGCCGGGGCGGCCTCACCGCCCACAGGGGTCTCGGTCCCTCCGCCGCTCATCCCGACCGGCTCCGCCCACCCGAGGCCCGGTTACCCGGCGCGGGACCGGCGGCCGGCTTTCCAGACGCGCAGAGTGACGTCATCACAGGGCGACGGGGATGTTGCGTCGCCCATGGGCGGTGCCGGAAAGGCGCTTGGCGTGTAGCCTGTCCCGCCATGCCGGGTCAGGGCAGATCTCCGCGCGGAAGGGCAGGTCGAGTCTCCGCCCGCTAACTCCAGTGACTCCTCCCTGCACCTGCAGGCGCACCTGGTGGCGGGGAACAAAGGCCGAGTGCAGGTGCAAAACAGTACTGACTAGCAGCATAAACACATTTTCTGCATTGTTACCTGCCACCAGTATCTTATGAATCATTTTAACCCGCATTGGCACATTTGCTCATCATTGCAGCCCTGGGAACGGATTCATAGTTTCTCTCCAACAATTGAAGTAACATGGTTAAATAACTTCCCCACCCCACCCCCGACGGTCTTACTAAGATGTCCGACCAGACTCAGCACTCACTGTGCAGCTTAACTGGCCCGAGCTCAGTCCTCCACCTTCAGCCTCTTGCTAGCTGGGATTCCAGCCCTGTGGCCATCGTGTTTCATTAAATAGCTTTCAGAAGTTCTTATCAGGCTTACTCGCCTCTTTATTATGAGTTGCTTTATCATGCAAAGACAAAGTTATTTATGATGGCTTTTTTTAAATTTTTTTTATTATTATTATTTATTCAACTGTGCGCATGTGCGTGTGTATGTGCGCGCGCGTGTGTCTGTGTAAGTGTAGAACCACGGACGAATTCGCGAACCACCTGGACGCCTCCACCTCCTTCTGCCCCAGGATTCACAGGCTCCGCCCTACCAGGACCAGAAACGCAGGCCGCCCCTGCTTCCGCCTGGCGTCTATACGTGGGATCTGGGATCTGAACTCAGGACCTTCCGCCTGCAAGGCGGAGGCTTAACCCCTGAGCCACCTCTCCAGCCCCATGATGGCTTTTATATTACAAAATTTCAACGACTTGTGACTTCGTGTGACCGGAAATTCCTGGAAAGAAGCTGCATTGCCAAGTGTAATTAAGTGTTTAGAACTTCAGTAATTGTGAGAACTTATGATGTTGAAGTCTCCGAACTTAATTATACTTTATCTTGGGTTATCTCTATCTCCTTATCAGCCATTTCTTGCTCTCTGCTGTATCTGACCTATCAGTGTTGTGACTATCATGGGAAACCTCTCGTAATTGATTAGTTTGGCAGATCACTAGTTCCCATCAGCCAAAAAGTTAAGAATATGGTCAGATAGCATCTGAAATCTATAGCTAAAATTTCCTATCTATCTATCTATCTATCTATCTATCTATCTATCTATCTGTCTGTCTGTCTGTCTGTCTGTCTGTCTGTCTGTCTGTCTATCTATCTATCTATCATGTGTGAGTGCGTGTGTATGTGTGTGTGGCATGTGCACATCAGCAGTCCAAGGGAGACTTCAGGAGTCATCCTGGATTGCTTCTACCTCCTTTTTTCTTGCTCTGGGATTTTTATCTGGGACCTGAATTCAGGTTCTTCTGCTTGAGAGACAAGTCATAATCCTTGAACCATCTCTTAAGCCCCTCCTCCAATATTTGAAGTGTCTTGATTTATTATTGTTCTTTAATTATAAAACATTAAGAAACCATTATCACATTGGAATATTATGTTTGGGAAAACTTGACTCTGTGTTCCAAACCATGATTATTTATATTTGGTCAGAATAAAACATCTTTCTCCATAGCTTTTCCCTTAGAGAGCTGTGTTCCTTGCATCAATAATGGACTAAGACAAATCACACATAACTATGAAAGTAACTGATTTGCTTGGTTCCCTTGAATTAATGTAGTAAAAGACACAATCTTGCTGTTGCCCCTTGATACATTCATAGCATTCATCCTCTCAATAAATGTCCATGCTTTTCAGAGTGATGAGCAACTTTCCAGTGACTCCTTTATCTCTTCTCTTCCCTCCTCTTGAGTCTGAGATGACCTTGGGACTTGCTTTAACCAAGAGAACATTCTGCTGTGCTCATAAATGGACTCTAAGAAACTGTCGTGGTTTGAATGTAAGTTGTCCGCACAGGCTCATGTGTTAGCTGTTACTGTTTGGGAAGATCATGGCACCTTTAGGAGGTGGAGCTTGCTGGAGGAAGGCATGTCACAAGGGGTGGGTGAGCTTGGATGGCCCTGCCCACCTTCCTTTAGTAGTTTGCTCTTGAAATCTGTTGCTTGCTCTCTCTGCCTCCATTTTGACAGACATGACCTAAGCTGCCTCCAGTTTCTGCTGTCTGCCATGCCCTTTGTGCTATAATGGACTGTATCTCCCCTCTGCAACCTTGAGCACACACAAGGAAACTCTTCTTTCTCCATTGTGTATGAATCTTGTCTCATAGCAGCACAGATTGCAGCTGGGAGAATCCAGTAGCTTTCTGCTTTCCTCTCTTGCCAGAAGTTCAGTCTTCCTGCTGGAATGAAGTCACTCGTGGAGAAGCACTAGAAGTCTACACACCCTGTATAAAGAGAGACTGTGGGAAGAGAATAGAAACACCTCTCTGGTTCCAGCCAGATGAATGCAGTACAAGATCTGTAGGCAATGTTGGAAACTGCCAAGCCAACCCACAGTATTATAAGAAAGAATGTAAATCCTTTAATCCACTAGGTGTGTGGTGCTAAAATCCTCCCCACCTCTCTACAACAGAATTTCAGATGACTTCCAATGATCCACATACAACAGGACGACGCTGAAATTAACCAACAGGAGAACCACAGGACTATGCTGTGATTTACCAACAGGAGAACCAAGGTCATGTGAAACAGAATGCTTAACTTTATATTCTGCTAATCAGCAGTGAGGTGGCCTGGTAAACTTGGAGCTTGTGGCTCAGCCTAAAGCAGGGAAATTTGTGGAGGACCATGTCTCTCTGAAGTTTACAACAGCTTTGAATAGTCTGAACTTCATTTTGATATAGCAAACGTTTACATGGTATTTGTTACAGGTCGAGTGATGTCCTAGGTATCCCTAAAATATGGTTTTATTTAATCCTCATACTTTTTTGTGTGTAGACATAATTTTTGGTATTTTACAAAGAAGCTAAATGACTATCCACTTGAATGTGGCAAAAACAACCGTTTCTGTGTATACCTTTATGAATGTGATTTTTAAAAGAAACTTCAAAAATATCCCATCTATTATTCAAGAGAAAGAAAAGAAGGGAGGAATGAATGTATGCATGCCATGAGTGGAAGGGAAAGGACAACTTTTAGAAGTCAGTTCTCTCCTTCCACCATGTGGACTTCCACGAACTCAAGTCAACATACTTGTGAGCAGGTGCCTTACCTGCTGAGCGACCTTTCTGGTTCTTTATGTCAGTTTTAAGTATAGGTAGGGGTGACTAGACTGTGGAAATGGGAGACTGGGAGAGAAGGAAGACAGAAACCACATTTTTTTCAGGCTGTATAAACTATTTGTATTTCTGTTCAAAAACATGTAGCAATAAGTACTGAACACCTTCAGTGTGCACCGTACAGTGTTAAAAGATGACATACAGTGGTGATCAAGGCTGCTCCAGCTTCCTACCTCAAGGAGAACACATATTTACCAGTACTGAAAACACGAAATAAGATCACACTACCTTTCTGTATTTCTGTTGCTGGTAATCAGTTGCTTTGAGTCTCTAACCAGACCTGCGAATACTGTATCTATTATTCCATGTCCTTGAATTTTTCTGGGATGATCAAATCCAGCATATGTCTCTGCTTTATATTTTTATTATTTAAAAAAATGTTAAAGACAGGGTCTCACATATCCTAGAGTGACATGGAATGCTCTATATAGTCAGGGATGACCTTAGACTTCTGATCCTTCTGTCTCTACCTCTCTAGTGCTTAGATCACAGATGTTCACTGTTTTATCCAGTTTATGCGGGGCTAGAGATCGAACCAGGATCTCATACATGCTAGGTAAGCACTCTGCTAACAGAGGCACACCCCCAGCCCTGTGTCTGGTTCTTGGAACTGAATCTTTCAACTGAAGCTCAAACAGATGGGAGAATCCAAGATTCAGCTATTGAGAGATCCGGTACTCACACAATTCAGACCACAGACTCAACTCGGGTGAAGTTTTAAAGTCTTGATTTGAAGAAGTGGGCTGCTGCACCAGGACCACCCTACAAGTCGGGATCTTAGACAGCAGTGCTTACTGAGGTGGCAGAACAGTATTTATTCATGAAAGCCACAGAACTTCCATACAAAGCCTAACACTTCCAGAACTTCCAGACTATGATTGATGGGTTGTTTTCACCAGTTTAATAGACCATGACTTTGGGAAAGAATGCCCTGTTAGAATATAGGAGGAAACAGTTGCCTACCAGGCCGGTCTAATCTGGGTTGTAACTAGGCAACGGTTTTGTTGTGAAATTCAGTTTGTTCCCATGTTGTAGATTCTAGCATGGGCTAACTTCCTTTTTGTTTTACAGGGGCATTTTTTCCCGTACATCCCCTCACAGCCTTGGTAGTGCCGTTCTGCCTGGCACCTCTGGCTGGTAGTGGAGCCACTGTGAGTGTCTGTCTGTGACTTTCGGAGTTCTGAGACCAGAAAAAGGCATGCTGGTTAACTTCCGCTGCTCTGACAAAATGTGTGATGCAGTGTAGCTATTTCCATCCCATGGGACATAATTCCCCACTGACTCCTGTGAAATTTAGAAAAGAAATATAGAATGGGCCTGGCATGGGGCACAGTGGTGGAGCACCTGCTGAGCACGCTTGAAGTCCTGGGTGCCATCCCCAGCACTAGACAGACAGACAGGCAGGCAGGCAGGCAGGCAAATAGACAAATAGATAGGTATTCAGGACTTAATCACACACATACACAGTAAAATGAAAATCCATTCTTCAGTTTAAGCCCATCAAGACTATCATAATCAACATAGGGTGGGAGAGGAGAGTGCTAAGCTTGCTTTGCTTTTTATTGAACCCACTGCATAAGACAATTCGGAGGGAGTTCCGACTGGCGTTGCTTTTCATTCACTTTAGTTGAGTAGTCAAGAGTCAGAGAGTGTTGAACCATTAAAATGTTCAAAGTGAAGAAAACTTACAAAAGCAAGGGAGGAGAAAGGCTGAGAGGGTCTTTTGGGGTAAGGCCATGTTGGCTTCCTGGAGCTGAGAGGTGCCTATGGCATATTCAGCACGCGTGTCCTTGTGGTGTGGAGGGAGTGTACTGTGGATGAGAGTCACCTCCTGGGTGACAGTCCCCAAGCTGAAGCTCATGCCTTATATCCTTGCAGCACACCTGAGAGATGCATCTGGTGCGGGAACATCATTTACGGATATGCAACAGATGTATCAGCTTCAACGGAGCTCCTGTGACAGGACCACCTCAGGGGAGCGGAGAGGACTCACCCCAGTCCACACTGGGAAAAAACTGACTCGGTTACACAAAACAGAAACGCAGTAGCTCAAGGATGCCATGGTTAGCGCAATGTCTGACTGTCCCCTGAGCTTTGGCAGGTGTAACGTCGCATACAGCAGCTTCACTAAAAAATACAAATTCTCAGGTCCAGTCTAGATCTCCCAAGTCAGAACTTGAACGGGGTCCATAAATCTGCATGAAGGAGCCCCATGCATGCTAGGTAAGCACCCTATGACTGAGTTAGCTTAAGTTGCGTTAGCACAGCTTATTTTGGATAGACTTGAAGTTTCCATGCATGCCAAAGTGTGAGAACGATCACCCAATACAATGTCTGCGACTTGCTTTCTGAGTAGCTGGAGACGAGGAATACCTGCAGTAGTTTCCTATCTGTGGTTGCTCTCCGCTGACTCAGTTACCCAAGATCAATGGCAGATTGAAAGTCCCACAAATAAATGATTCTTATTTTAGTTTGTTGTAGTATCGCTAAATTATTCTAATATTAGTTATTGCTATTTTCTTACTGTGACTAATTCATAATTTCAACTTTAACAAAGGTATATATCAGCCTATATAGGGTCCGGTACTGGTATGCTCCCTCAAAATTCTTAACTTGGAGCTATTGGGAGGGGGTCAGATATGGGGTCTGGGTGGGGAGATGGCTCAGGATTAAACCCTTTGCTTCACAAGCAAAAAGACCTGAGTTCAGATCCCCAGATTCCACATAAAAATGCTGGGGGAAATGTTGGTGTCCTGCAATTTGGCCCTAAAAGGCAGCCTGGGAAACCCCAGAGCAAAGTAATAAGGAGGTAGAGCAATCCAGGATGATTCCCGATGTCACCCTTGGCCTTCCACATGTGCACGCGTGCGTGTGCGCGCATGCGCACACACACACATATGCATACCCACGCACATGCACACGCAGGAGCACTCAACACACACATTCATTCATGACATACTCTCTCTTTCTATCTCTATCTATCTCTGTCTCTGTCAGGACTGACTAGAAGATGAGCTCTCTCTCTTTCTCTGTCTCTCTTTCTCTGTCTCTGTCTCTCTGTCTCTCTCTCTCTCTCTGTCTCTCTGTCTCTCTTCCCCGCAACTAGGAGGTGAGCAGTTTGCCTCACAAGCTCAGCCATGCACTAGTCACCACCACAGGTGATAAAGCAATGAGCTTACAGGACTGTGGACTAAAACCTCCCTCCAAAGCTGCAAATCACAATGAATCTTTCCTTTTCTTAAGTCCATTTCCCCCAGGTGTTTTGTTACAGTGATGTAAAGTTGACTAAACTAACATAGACGCTCACTCTCTTGGGCTTTAAGCATCTACTTGGGGTCTCAGAATGTGTCCTTCATGGACAAGAGATGTTGCTATATTGAGTTTTTAAAAAATGTATTATAATTTATCTATTATAATCTATCTATCTATCTATCTATCTATCTATCTATCTATCTATCTATCTATCTATCTATCTATCTATCTATCCATCTATCTATCTATCTATCCATCTGCCCATCCATATCTATTTATCTATCTATCCATCTATTCTTTATCTGTCCATCAGTCCATCTGTCTGTTTCTCCATTCACCTGCCTGCCTGTCTGTCTATTTATATACTTACTTATTTACTTCAGAGGGGGTAAGATTTGCTCATGTCTGTAATGGTGCAAAGGTGGAAGGCAGAGGCCACTTCTCTCCTTCCATCACGTGGGCCTCCAGGGACCGAGGTACCCAGGTTTTTGAGCAGGGTCCTTACTGCTGAACCTCCGCACCAGTCCCTATACTGACGGTGCTCAAGCCCCAAATCTGGCGAGATCAGCTTGCCAACTAGAAATCTCTGCGAACCTTTAAGATGAGGTGTACAGATGCCGCAGGGGAAATGGGGCAGAGGAGAGAGCATACTTTACAGCAGGTGAATTGTCTACTTCATAAACTGCGCAGAAGGAGCTCTGGCATTTGTAATCAGGGAGATGGAAGCTTCTCATTTCGATCAAAGCAAGCCTGGGGCCTGATTGGACGAAGCTATGTCTTCTCAAATTAGTTGGACAGCTACTGTGGCCCAAGTTTAACCTGGAGAGGCAGGCCTGCCAGGCACGAATTTCTCAAGCAGATGATGTGAGGGAAAATGAATATTATCCATGGCAAGGTTTTGAGAACAGATGACACTCAGCAGGAGCGACAGGCCAGACCTGCAGGATCCATAATGCAACCGGCTGGCCCTAGGGACGTGGCCTCGCTGAAGTGGAAGAGGCAGCACATAGGAGCCATCAGATCTACTTGCTGGGCTGGAACGGACCCCAAGCCTTCTTCATTCCACCCACTGGCAAAGAAACCAAAGTCTGCAAAATTAAAACACTTCACAAGGATCATGGGAAGCAGAGATGCTCAGACAGCGCATCAACGAAAAACGGTCAGCATCTTATTGTCCTGACTTTTCATGTCCCTTCCTCCAGCCTCCCTCTTGTAAGTGAAAGATGAGGGTGGCTAGATTGGGTAGCAGTTGGATTTAGCTTTGTTCACCAGCAGCATTGGGGATACAGGCAAAGCCTGCAGGAATGTGGACTCCGCGACAAGTAATCATTATTGCAAAATCAAATTCTCCATCTCATCTGTGATATACCTGCATGTAACCCCAGAGCTGGGCTCCCGTGTTATAAATCCAGCCTACAAGACACAGAGCAGTGGACCGTGGAGCCTCTCGCGGGTCTGAAAGCTCTGCCTGGCAAGAGAGATATATGATAGCAACTTTCTCCCAACGCTTTTGTAATAAAATTCACCCAGAGCTCCAGGAAGAGTTGGGAATGTAATTCCACTTCCATAAATCAAGACTGAAATTAAGATGGCCAGATATGTAGCAAACTGCTCAGATGTACGGAGAATTTGAAATTTAGTGGCCAGATAATGGGCAGCCCTGGATTATCTAATTATGGAGAGAAAGAAGAAAGATTGCTCTCTGGGGTGAAGAGCTAAATGTTCTAATCTATTAAGTCACATCTCTGCTAAAGATAGATTAATATTAAAGTTCATGTAACATCTGACTTTTATTTTTCTTCTGAAGGAATGAAGTCAAATGTTAGGGAGGTAATATACCTGAAAAAGTCATAGTTCACAACAATTCTAATTTGACTACTTGTCAGACATCTATGTATTATCTTTCAGTAAATAGACATGAAACAGATACAGTTCTATTCCTTCTGGACAATGTATCTACTCAAAATTTTATCATCATATCTTGAAGCTGTTCTGGACAGATCTTCAGCAAACTTATTATGAACTAGACATGCATTTAAGGTGTACTGAGTTTGAAGTACTAGCTGTGGGTGATCCATTTATTCTGTTTCTCTTTCCTGGCTTTGTCTCTCTGGGAAAACTATGGTGTCTGTTACTGACTCTCATTAAACCTAACTGCAAGTATGAATGGATAAAATCAATGGAAAGCCACATTCAACAAGGAGTGAAAACAAGAATTCCCAGATACAACAGTCTTGTTTTCTGCGAGACTTCACATCCCATGGTTTTAGCTACCTGCAAGTGCCACCCTCAGTCCAAAATATTTAATGGGAAATTGGAGAAATAAATAAGTCAAATTAAATTAAGCCCAACTCTGAGTAGTACGATGGAAATTCACAATATATGTGCCACCCACATATTAATCACTTAGTAGCTGTCTTGGTTGTCAGATGACCTGTTGTGGCATTAAAATAGCTGTAACCGTTTAATTTTATTATGTCATTTATTTTTTATCATATATAACTTGTAATTAAGCTTTATACAAGAACACAGGAATAGGGAAAAGCACAAAGTATATGGAATTTGTATTATCTACGGATCTAAGCATTGATCTGAGGTCTTAGACATATGTGCAGATGGGGCAAGGAGTACTGTATCTACCAGTGAAATAATCCCTAGTTAACTGTTTAACTGGGAAGTCAGAATACGAATACATGTTCTACTTTGGGTATAACTGTGTGAACCAATGTTTCTCTTGATATCATTTCCTATTTGTTTTAAGGTTGGCATTTCTGTTCATTAACAAATAATAATGAATTTGCAGATCTTTGGCTGAAGGAACAAGCCTTCCCTATTGGGAGTTCTTTATCTGTTCCTAAAATTCCCATGTGCGATAGGGACCTGTAAGTAGGGCAGGTTCATCAACTTCAGTGAACAACATGGAGAGAGGCAGTCTCTGATCCTAAAAACCACAGTTCTTGTTCATTCCCACCATGGTCTAACTTAAGTGCTAGTTAGCATATCGGAGAGTCTGTCTTCCTTCATTCCTAAACTAACACAAGATGGAGTCAATGTTGTGAAGGTCTCAGTCCAGAATACAAAAGCCACAGTCATAAGATCCAATTCTTTTTGTTTCTTTTCAAAGGATGCTGGAGTCTGGCAGCCTTCCAAAGCAGGCTTTATGTGCCCTGGTTCAGCTTGTTCACGGGTCACCTGGCTGTAAATTCGCTAAAGGCAAAGACGTGCTATGCTGTCCCCAGGACTTGTACCTGTCTAGTACATGATGGGCACTACACATGCAGTCGGGGTAGCCACTGAACGGCCTGTGCAGTAGGCTTCAGGGAGATACAGACAGAAGCCAAGGGAGAGAGGGCATTCGTGTTTTAGAAAGGATAGCATACACACAGCAGCGATATTTTCAAATGCCTCTCACTGATGTCTTAGGAACAAAATGAGGAAACGGTGGCCTCCTTTTTCAACGGCTTGAAAGAAATGAGGATGGTGTTTTTACAGGGCTCATAGAAATTTGTGTCTCCTACGTTGCATGATGCTCTGAATCATTCCTCTTGTCTTGGGTAGATTCACATGCTGAGCGGAATGACTTTAATGAAGTTGTAGGACTTGGGGCTTACAAGATGGCTCAGCGGGTAAAGGCGCAGGCTGCTAAGCCTTTACAATCCAAGTTCTATGCTGCAACTGCTGTTCATATTAGGGCACCAACGAAATTCTCAGGATGGCACCTGTATATCACCGAATCTGGAAATTAGCTTCTGAATGGGAATCAAATTGTGATCACTAAAGAGTTATTAATTATACCATACTTAAACTTTTTATTAATCAACAATAAATATGGAATGTTCACCATTTAGAAAACATTTTTTAATGTTTGGTTACAAATTTTACAAATGCCCTTGTGCCCACCCCTCCTTTCACCAACCTAGCCATACTCCTCCTCCCTCATGTCCCTCTGCATGTGTGAGCCGCAAGACTCCCTCGTGGGGGGCCTCAACTGGTAAGGGACCAGGTCTCTGTGGTAGTATAAGTGGTCCTTCAGTGGGCAAACCAACAGGTGGGGGAAACTCCCCTTCTCTCATCCAGCACCTACCTACCCCAAAGATTCTAAGTGTAGTAGAAAACTTTTAAAGTTGGCCACCTGGCATTCAAAATGTATTTTCTGATTTGAACACTAATCATGACAGATACAGCTAGGTCTGTCCTAATTTTGGGGATCACTGCTGTGATCACCATACCTGGCCCTGCACTTAGTTTTTCTTGGTTATCTCAAAATGGACCTAAACTAGTCCATTCTTTCAACAAATATCCATTGAGCACCTACTACAGAATGCCAGTCACTGATCTGAGGGTGGGCTATGCAAAGGAGGCTAGATTTTGCTGTCAAGAAATTGATGGTCTGGCAGAAGATAAACAATAAAACAGTTCAACAAGTTTAGAAGTCTAGGGGATGGGGTGGTCAGGATGGACTTAATTTCCAAGGGCACAGGGCAGAGTTGAGCAAGAAGTTATCAAGCGAGCAAGAAAACATATTTCGGGAGAAATGTACCAGGACACACAGTAGGGATTTTAGCAGGGAATGATTTACCGAGACTGAAAGCTGATGGGCAAATCTAACCCTGGGCTATAGGAAACAGTTCTTACATTTCTGCCCTCCCCTCAATCCTCTACGATCTGTACCCTTAGCGGGAAGTCCTGGCATTGCTGAGTGTCTCTCACACCTACTGTCTTTGAATCTGTGTTGTACATTTCAACAAAACTGAAAGGTTCTAAGGGGAAAGATGCACAGGGGTGGAGGTGGCACAATGATTGGGATGGGGAGGCTGGGAACCTGTCTCCTGCCAGTGTCCTCATCCTGCTGTCCCAGGATGTACCAAGGAAAGGAATCTGCAACTGGGATGCACCATGTGGCTTGCTGGTAGAAGGCCAGGCCAGGTGGTTTGAGAAATACATACGCTGAGACACGCCTTTTGCATTTTAATACTCTACTTTGTATTATCACTACTGTGTATGTGTGATGGTGAGTATGTCATGGCATGTGGAATGTTTAGCCAATTTTCTCCTTCCACCTTTATGTGGGTTCTAAAACTCAAATTCAGACCATGTGGCAAATGCCTTTATCCAACCTGTCATCTTGTCAGCTCCAACATTCTAGTTTCTGAACATACAAATCTGCAGTTTCTAACTTAAAGCTCATTTTACAAAATTAAAAATGTTCTTGAGGGTAATGAATTGTTGAATCCAATGAAATCTAACCTTGTAAAAATTATCTTGATGTAGTAGAACACTACACACTTGGTCTACTAAACTTGAGTCAGTGAGGTTAAAAATGAAGACTTCTGATCCTCAACTGAAAGCAAACCAGTGTCTATTCCTGAACCCACTGCTGGTTCTTAGTTCCTTGTTTTTACCTTTATAGACTGAGAAGACCCGGTTCACTGCTTTGCTCAGAACTACATGGCAAGTGGTAGAAACGAATCACCCCAGTGCTCTGCATCCTCCTAAGGATTCCCTCACCCCCAATTTCTGCTTTTCCGGGGTTCAGCACCCAGCTTTGCATGAGGAAAGCAGGTCCTCAGCCGTCATATGTCCTTTCGACTTATTCTCACTGTGTAGCCCAGGCTGGCCTCCAATGTGTGGTCCTTTCTCTCTATGGGAGATGCTGCAAACACTATGCTGTCTTGCCGCCCGGCTCTGCACGTCCTTTACTTAGAAAGAGCGCTTCAGTTCTAAGTAATGTTTCAGTTCCAAAAAGTCTGTGACTTTTCAGACTTAAATGAGTGGAAGAGTGCAAAATCCTGGTCCCTCTTTGTCACCACACATTTCAATTACACCCAACAGGAGAAAGGAAGCACTTACTCCAGCTGCCGCTGGGGAGTTCAGATCACAATCAACACTGACCACAGGAAAGAAACAACACATCAGAGTTTTTTCCAACCATGTTTACTAGTTCACATAAATATTTTGGGAACAAACGCATCCCTATGCTTAGCATAAGTTGTTATATTTTAATAAACAAACTACTATAAATATCCAAGAGGAAAATGAACTTGTGAATAAATAGCCAAATGTCACCTACTGAAAGGACTACTTTTTAAAGATTAAGCCACTGATTTGCAAACTTTATTAAAATAAGTCAACTATAAAAAAATTTGTAACTTGATCTTGATATTTTTGATAGCTGAATTTTTTACATAAAAAATGCAAAATTTCAACTGAAGAACAAATGAAACACTCAGACTCGAGTTCACACATCGACGGAGAAACAATGGCTACATGTTAACTTATTACGCTTTCTGTCACACCATGCTGCTGCCCGCGGGTCGTCTAGTGGGAGTTGGTGTACAGTCTGTTCTTCATGAAGACGACGCTTGGCAGATGCTGCCTGACGTCTGGGTAGTGCTGAATGTGGCAAAACCATCGAGACACGTTGAGATACCGCTCCTTGTCTGGAACTGTCAGGTCCACCTAAGTAGAGACGAAACACACACAGCATTCACCTTGCACTGCCCACACCAGGAGAACACTGAAAAACGTCCCTCTCTCTAATTTTCAAAAGCCACCATATTAGACAGGAGTAAAAGTTGCAGGCACTTATTTAATGTTTTTATGTTCAGTTCATGCTAGATGTACTAAGGAAATAGTCGTTTTCCACAATACAAAATTTGCATTAATCCAGGATTTGGAGACCCCTCCCAAGAATTTCTCATTTTATTGAAAAAGATGGGAGATACGAAGAGAAGAGACTCTAAGACTTAACTTAGGAGGATTCTTTCTCAGATAATTTTTAACAAATATCAAAAAGTAAATTTTTCTCTGGTATCTAACAGGAGAACACCATGTTGAAGAAAACCTACACACACACACACACACACACACACACACACACACACACACACACACGACTGCTATTTTTCTGCTTAGGTGAGGGAAAACATTGTCAGGACTCACTGGACTTCAAGGGTTCTGCTGGGTACGGGAAGGGACTCTTCTTAGTGGTGAGTGACTAGATAGCAGACTGAGTAAATGCCTATTTACTGAGAACGTACTTATTGCATTTGTTGGCAGTAAGCCAAACACTGTTTTGGTAGGTGGGGTGATCAAACAGAAGGCCCAGAGGTTTGGTCAGACAGATGGGATAAAAACTGAAGGTGCCTATCACTTCTCTGAGTTCAAATTCCAAAGCAGGTTGCTTAAGATTTTTTTCTAAGACAAATTTTGGAATGATTAAGTTGTATGTTAAAGAGAAAGACAAATAGGACTGAGGCCTATCTGTCAAATCCTTCTAGTATTAATTCCACATTTACTTAAAAGATATTCCAAGTCTCTGAAATGCAAAGAAAATGAAAACAAAAACTACGCAGCCACCCACATGGCTCAAACCTACCCAGTACCCTGCCCTCTGGGCTTGTGCGTGCCTGTGTCTGCAGGCATGCATTTGCCTGGGATCAACAAAAATTGACAGATTACTTGCATACAAAATAATTATTACAAAACACAAAACAATACTAACAATAAAGGTAGAGGGCATCAGGCTGGAGAGGTGGCTCAGGGGTTAAGCCTCCGCCTTGCAGGCGGAAGGTCCTGAGTTTGGATCCCAGATCCCACGTATAGACGCCAGGCAGAAGCAGGGGCGGCCTGCGCTTCTGGTCCTGGTAGGGCGGAGCCTGTGAATCCCGGGGCAGAAGGAGGTGGAGGCGCCCATGGTGGTTCGCGAATTCGTCCGTGGTTCTACACATACACAGACACACACACACACACACACACACACACGCGCGCGCACATACACACGCATATGCGCACAGTTGAATAAATAATAATAAAAAATTAAAAAAAAAAAAGGTAGAGGGCATCTTTCAAGAAGAATTTAGTGGAACTTTTATTAGTTCAGTGACTTCAACTGTCAGCAGTCTCAAAACTTCTATTTACATAAAAAAATGCAAGTTTTTCACACACTCAAGACCCACACCCAAGGTTCTACAGCAATTACAAAAATGCACTCGTCTTGTTTCAAGTTCAAGAGGCACAAGATGGCGATCAGGGGTAGAAAGGTGCAACTCTAGCTACTGTGTTCATAATTAAAGAGCAAATCCAGAGCACGGACATTAGGAGCAAATCCAGAGCAAGGGCTTCAAGAGAAGGTTCTTCTGGTGGCGCTGAGGGTGGAACACGGCCTTGAGCAGGCCACAAGCTGCACCTCTCTGCCCTGAAGATACAAGGTTTTAAGTATGAGAACAGGGTGGGGGCGACAGCTCGCTGGCTTTGGGGTCCATCCCAGCAAAATGAATCCATGATGAATGATGATCCAAACGTGACTCGTTCCCATAGAATTTCAGAGCTCATTTAAAAAATATCTCTACTTAGTCACTTTGTAGAATGCTATTTTTCTGAATTAAAACATACAGACTAAAGCATTTTCAAACAGTACAGTGGTACTACTTGTTCAGGTTGTCACTGAACCCGATCAAAGGAACAGTGTGTGTGTGATATCTACATTTATAGTTGCTCACACACATCACTAGCATTTGCTGCTACCACCATTCCTATCATTTAACACAGTAACAACAGATAACATACATCATAATAAATCTCCAACTTAAAACTTCACAACTGGGATCTCTAGCATAAAGATTAGAAGCACGTCCAAAATAAATAACTTTTATTCCAATAAACTTCTAGAATCTCTAATATTTTCAAATTTACTCCAATAATTTTTGGCTAGATGAAACTATATACAGTATTTTCAGTTAGTTGGCTACAGAGAATGTGTAAGCTTTACTCATTTTACTAGAAAAAGACAGGGTTTCTGAAAGGACAAGGATCCTTCTAAATGTTTTTTTGAGGCTTAAATTTCAGAACTGGCCCCTTTGAGTCTAAGAAAAATCATAAGTAACTTCTCTAGGTATTGGCTATTTTAAGCAACTATTTTGAGCAACATTTTGCATGTGAACCTGTTGTCAATATAAACTAAACATGAGGATGTGTTTACCAAATTCATTATTTTTCAGTATTGTGTTGATAGGATTCCCTTGGCTATTTCACTTCCAACATTGGCTTTATGTCTTTTTCTCTCTTCCAACAGGAAACACGACTCAGCTTTTGAGCCACACTTCCCGCTTCCTCCAGACCCACCTCCAGCACCGCTCGGTGCCTGTCTCTATCCCTAGCTATTCGATTTGTTTATGGTGAACTGGCAAATTATCTTGAATTAAAGCCAAATGGGCAGCATTCTGAACCCCCCATTTGCCATGGAGCCAAGCGAGCAGCACTGGGTGCCCCCTTTCACCTCAGTGTCAGTGCTCTTGCTGCGCTGCCACTGGCACCAGGACCTCTGGCGTTTATGACTGGTGCTCCCAACTTGTCACGCTGGTTCTTCTTCTCTCCTTACTAAGAACTCCAGATCCCACCGGTGCTCCAACTTCGGAACAAATGCATTCAGCCACTAATACTTCATGGGGCATTACGAAGGACGAGAATGGTCTTGGGGTGCAGTCTGTTCACAGGTGCTATCCACTAGTGAAATGACCAAAGGAAGCAGCGAGTTACTGGCAACTCAAGCAACAGCCACACTGATGGGCTTGGAGAGACCAGCATAACATACCACAAAGGAATTAAGACAGACCCGAACTTCGAATTTTCAGCCCCAGTTATAAGATTGGGGCTGCAAACAGAATAATTCAAGGAGTTATTGGCCGACTCAAGGTTCTTTGAGTGCTGAAGGATTTTATACTGAGCAAATCACATATTAAGGACTTTAACAACATGCAAAACAAAGTGAAGGAATGTGGGAGAGCAAGAAATAATACACTGCCACAGCACACAAAGCAGTCTGGAGTGGGTAGCCAACCTAGATTTGGCACCTATCACTTTCCTTACACCTGGAATATTCACATCCTGTGTACAGAGGTGTCACCTAACACCATGGTATAACCTGGTCACTGTCAAGGTTTTAGTCAGAGACACTCCTTAAGAAGTTGTTCACATCTGCAATCACGCAGCCTGTTCTTTAACCTGGACAGGATCCATGCTTTGAGCCACTTATGAAGCCAAAGCCATGGTCAGCAAAGGGATTTATGCATTGTCCTGTGGAATGTTGACACACAGAGCTTTAATCTGTCACTACAGAAAGAGCACACAGTCTAGAACAGGATACGCACAGTGCAAACGACTAAAGACTAAGCAATCCTAATTTTAAGAACCAAGGCAAATGGTAAAGTTCCTGAACCCAACTGCCTGCCTCATAATTAAAGACGTCTGCACAGAAATGAACATTCTGTGCTGGTGAATTACAATTTTGTTCAGGCTTCTGACAGAGGTGCGCAGCTTGTGTAAACCAGCAGAGAAGAAATACAAAGGTCACTGCTTGCTAGAGTCACACTTCATTATCACCTTTTCTGTAATCAGATGGGAGAAATTCTCCTTAAGATTCTTTAAGAGGCCGCACCTTCTGAGCCCTGGCTGACATTCAGCAGCCTCGTCCTGAGCTTATCGCTAAAACACGTGCCACAGTTTAACAAGTGAAGTCGTTAGGGACACAACCGGTGATTGCACCTTGTTAAGGTGAGCTTGTCACGGTAGCCAGCTCGCTCAAGTCAAGTCAGGGGCTCCGGAGCTGAAGGCTGCAGGTTTGCCACCAGGAGAGAGATGCTTAGACAGCAACAGCAAATCCTCTTTACCTTGGAGGCTTTTTTCGTTTTGAAATGAGGGAAGTTGTGCCATGTCACCATTCTAAACTCAAAAAGCTACTAAAATACATTGAACCTAGAATGGAATAAAAGAAGGCTGGTGTGATCAACGTGTTTCGGCTCTTTAAACTTTACACTAAAATAAAACTTTTTAATTCTATTGAAGAATATATTATATTTTCACTGTAGACATACAACCTAAAACAGGAACAAATGGGTACCAAAGGCTAAATGTGGCTAAACTCCATGTGTCGAGCCAGGATGGGACAAGGGGAAATATGAAACCAGTCCTGCATCCTGTTTTTTTTTTAAAGGCAGAGCCACACTCGGTGAAAAGTGCAGGAGCATCAGCACTTCGGTATGCTGGTGACTTGCAGGCTTGCTTTCCCAGACAACCCTGCTGCTCTCCATGAGGAATCACATGGCCAATCTATTTCAAGAACATTTATATCAGAAGTACGAACTGCATAGAACAATACAAATTCCCTTGGCCAGCCAAGGTCACATTTGTACATAATTTTCACGATTCTTCTTACATGACGAGCATCTTTAAATTATCAAATTATATTTTGACCATATATAAGTACTATCTTATTAATTTCATTTTCATGTGCCACACTTATTTCTTCAGTGAAACTAACAGTTCTTTGAATAAAGCTTTGTTTCTTTTGTGTCCCTCTCAATACAGAATAATGAGCAGATACAACAGGCTCCAGCAAATCATTCTAAAAGTAACAGAGAATTTTGTGCTACATCAATCAAACTAGCCATTCAATAAATGTTATAGAACCCTAACACCACTGCTTGAGGAATGAGTGAATATATGAATATACCTATTATTTAAAGATAGGGCCACACACTATAACCCAGGCCACCATAGAATGCACTGTGCGGCTCAGGCTGGCCTTGAACTTAGGATAATCCTCCTGCCTCAGCCTCCCAAATTACAGGATTATAGGCATGTGCCACCATGCCCAGCTTGAGGAAAATTTTTTTTAACATTTTTTATTATTATTTCCGCTCATACAAACTTAATAGGTACATTGGTTCCCTCTCTCCCTCCTCCTCCCCCTGACCCCCCTGCTCCCCCTCCCCTCACCCCTTCCTCCTCATCCCCCAGTGCCTTCCCCCCCAAACCCTGGAGAATCTTTTTTTTTTTTTAACATTTTTATTATTATTTCTGCTCATACAAACTTAATAGGCAGACCAGTTCCCTCCCCCCCTCCTCTTCCCCCGAACCCCTTGCTCCCCCTCCCTCCCTCCCCATCTCCCAGTGCCTCCCCCCCAAGTCCCAGAGTGCCTAACTCTCTTCTTGGTCCTCCTCTCCGATGACGTACAAGGACCCAGTGGCATTTCCCTGAACCCTTTCCCGTGTTCCCCTTAAGTATAGGAACACTACTGTGGCTGTCAATCCTTGCCTCCAAGGATCTTGGTGCCTTTAGCAGATGCTAGACTTTGTGAGGTCAATAGTGTGTTGGGCATTGCGCAGGGCATGCAAAGTCCTATTATGATTGCTTCAGCCCTAACTAGTGTGGAGAATCTTCAAATCATTGATCCTCCCATCCTTGAGGAAAAATTTTTAATGAATCCAAATCCAAGGACTGGTTGGAGTGGTGGGACCAAGCATACACAGTGTGCAGGCCTTGCAGGGGTGTGGCACTAGGACTGCAGGTAGACATCAAAGTCTGCAGACACACAAGCCCTCAAATCAAATGGCACAGTGTTTGGACAGAACCTTGTTCATCTTCCTGTGTATTTCAAATCATCTCTAGATGACCTCTGATACCTAATGCAACGTCGCTGCTAGGCAAATAGCTGCTAGACTGTACTGCTCAGGGAATAATGACATGTTTGGTACAGATGTGACATTTCTTGAGTGTTTCTAATCTGTGGGTTGGTTCTATAGAATCTATGGATGGAGAGAGTGGAATATAAGATATCATATATTATGGTACTTTATAGTTTACAAAGGGCTTCACTACACAGACACTTGAGTAAGAAATACAGATAGGTATACAAATGTGCATGCGTGTGAACAAACTCCTTGGAAAGTATGCAGCAGTGTTCAAAACATTTAGTCCATGTTTTTAGAAGGCTGGCTATATATAATTCCAGGAATTATGTTAGAGGGAATATGAATTATTGCAATCTCTGACTTACGAGGCTGATTTAGAGATTTTCCAAAGCATAATTATAGAGCAAGTCAGACAAGCTAGAATTCAAGACTTCCATGAGGAGGAAACAGAAACAGAGGAAGAAACACGTCTGTGGAATTCAGGAGGCTGACAGGGCTTCATGAAGAGCCAGAGCTGGGGCTAAGAGTTGCTAAAGAGAACCAGGACGCACGAGACAGAGCAACGCAGCCCAGGAAAAGCCCCAGAGATTAGCAGTCTAGGGAGTGTGTTGCTCAGAGTGACAAAGAAGGTTGAGGCTCACGGAGACAACTCAGAGGATGGGCTTTGATGCTGTCAGACGGTTCTCTGCTCACACGGAAGAGCGCCTCTGCTCGGAGAAGGGATAGAGCGTGACCCTGAGAACAACCGGTCTAGAGGTCAGTCTCACCCCAAGGAGTCCCTCTTACCCCGAGTTTAGTTGATATGGGCTAGAGGTCAGACCTGCGTCTAGTGCCTGGACAAAAAAATATGAATTGTGGAATGAAGGCAACGCCACCTGGGATGACAGGAGGGACAAGTACCAGCAGCACCAGCAGGCAGAGCCATCGGACCTGATGGTGAAGCACGAGGTGCAGAGCACAGAAAAAACTCGTGGAGCCCCTACTTCCACAGGTTCCACTACATTTGGGGGAGACGAGGTGAAGAGATTCCTTTAGGCAGGGAAAAGAGTTAAATAAGCACAAACTCAAGACACAGTGCTTGGGGTTCTGGAGCTGGGGCTGACAATTCTGGGGTAGTCTCAGAGATGCGTGACCTCTCCAGGTCTGTTACCTTGCCTGCAGAGTGCAGCTGACAACAGTGTCTACTTCGCGGGGCTGCAGGAGGGAGGCCGTGAGCAACTCACACAGCGTGAGGAAAGAGACGAGGAAATAGGGGTAGAGTAACTGGGAATCAATTTTCAATGACACCCAATTTAAAACTGAGACCAAGACTAAGAAGACACCTAGAAAGCAAAAAAAGGTTTGAGAAAAAAAGAAAAGACACTTTGGAACAAGTTCCAGAAAAAGCAGAAGGGGAAAGTGACGCATGGATTAGGTGATCAGAAAAAAAACAAGACAATCCTCCTGAGAAAAGATGGCCAGGGACGTCAGCAGGTGGGCTGAAGATGAGGGAACTTGGCTGAACGAGGAGGAAAAGTTCTGTGGTAAGAAAGACAAAGGAAGAGCGAGAGGAATGCTTGGAAGAGAGCTGATCGGAACAGCCTTGGCCACGATGGGACAGTGAACACTGCATTTCATAATGTGTGAAACAGAGCTCTGCTTGGACACAAAGGAAGATGTTCACGTGGATGGGCCGAGAGCAGGGGATCTAAATGCTTAGAAGCGTCGAGGAATCAGGCAGAGGGAGGGGCTGCGTGGTGAAGTGCAAAGGAGGCGGAGCTGGATGATTGACTGGATGAGGGATGAAGACATGGAGAGGGAGAGTGGGTGAAGAAGGTGCCCGGAAAACAGCCAAGCAGCAAGTCTGGGATTAGGTTAAAGCCCCACGGCAGCTCCAGGAGCAGAACCAAGGTCTGGAGTCAAGACTAGAAAGAGGAAGTGATGCTGCTCTAAGGATTCTGGAAGGAAATTGCAGAAAGCGTCTTGTCTAAAATAACTTTCTTTAAAAAAATTTTGGTAGGTAATTTAAATTCATACAATTCAAAAAATCATTCTAAATATTATAGAACAAGATAACCCAACACTAAATACTCACAATAAAGCGATGGAGGCCATAGTACAGCAGGATATCTGCTAAGGTGAAGCTATATCCTGCAAGGTAGACTTTGTCTTCGAGGTAAGAATTAAGATCCTAGAAAACAACACAATGTCAATTAAAAACAGCAATGAGGAACCAACTACAGCAGCTGTTGTCCCAGACAGGGCCGGAGGTCTGGCTGGGCCTCTTTCAGGAGGGTACCCATTTCCCCCTGAACACTGCACCCTCAGAAATAGTCACTTCTCCAACACGGCTTTGGTGGTTAGGATTTCAATATATACATTTGAGGGGGAACCAAAATATTCAGTGTGCAGAACATCTCAAAGTACCTGGCCAACAGCTAGTGCTGAATCTAAATCTAGTCTGTCAACACTTCCATTTAAAGAAGGGGTGGTTTTCATAATCCAGAACTTCAGAGACTCTATATCAACCATCTAGAACTAGGCCAGCCTAATCTCTCCCCATCCTGAAGCTCAGGGAAATTTGCAGAAGAGGGGGAGGTAAGATTGTAAGAGGACAAGGATGGGAGGAGCAAGGCTATGCAAGATACAAGTTAGGGTGGGAGCAATCATAATTGGACTTTGCATGCCTTGCACAATGTCCAACACACTATTGACCCCACAAAGTCTAGCATGGACTAAAGGCACTAGGATCCTTGGAGGCAAGGGATTAACAACCACGGTAGTGTTCCTATGCTTAAGTGGAACACAGGAAAGGGTTCTGGGAAATGCCACTGGGTTCTTGCACCTCATTGGAGAGTAGGACCCAGAGGAGAGTCTGGCATGCACATTTTAAGGATGCTCCAGGCATGGGAGGGGGAGGCACTGGGGGATGGGGAGGGAGGGGGAGGGGAGAGAGGCACAGGGCGGTGGGAGGTAGGAGGGAGGGAGGGGACGGGTGTACCTGTTAAGTCTGTATAAGTGGAAATAAAAAAAAAAAAAGAGTGGTGGTTTTCAGAAAGTTGCATGAGCTCGCCACTAGGGGCGGCAGACACAAAGCCATCCCATCAAAAAAAGCCATAGGACAAGACAGCTGCTAAAGACAATAGTGTCAGTAAAAGCACAGAGAACACTGGCTGCCTATGGATGAGTCGGATGTGTGTGAGGGGAGGTATCTGAGCTGAGATCAGAAAGGAAGGGCAGACAGGCAGGTCTGCTTCTGGGAAAGGTAATGAGGGTCGCAGACTCCCCGAGGCAGAAGAGAACAGGAAAAAGGCTGATCCTGCTAAGGCGCCCAGGGGTGGGGCAGCAGGGCTCTGCTGCTGGAGCAGGCCACGCCCGGTCACCGTACCTTCAGGAGAGTGTGGATGTCTTCCTTACTGGAGTGTCCGTCTACTCGAGTGACCCTGTATTCCAGCCACTGCTGAACCACTGCTTTTTCCTCAGCCGTGCTTCCCAGCAAGTGCTCCTTGCTGGCTTGCTTCACCAGGTGGCTTGCTATAGTAGTCAGTCCTGTCAGGCTGGGCCCATTGTTTGTTTGTAGAACTGGAATCTGAAAAAGAAAAATCCTTCAGATAAGTATACAAAGCAAACATCATGACTGTGAGTTGGAAGAAATCACTAACTCTCTCATTTTTTTTTTCAATTTACTCTCAAATGTTAAATTGTATAGAAACGAAAGGGAAAAAGTAGCTACAGAATTTACAATTCCCACTGATGATGCCACTAGCAGTAACATTGTAAAAATCAGGCTAATGCTACAAAGTGTCTTGAGAACCATGTTTGAGAATTGCTGCACTGCTTCCAGATGAGATAGGTGTGTTCACCATGGCAAGGCCGCTGCCTACTGTACTAATTTCAGTCACTAGGCCAGAAGTGGTGGGGACCACCTGTACTCCAGGAAGCTGGGGAAGAGATCCGCCTAAGCACACAGAGAGACCTTGTCTCAAGAAATGGCAACACAGTATCATCACTTAAAATCAAAGGACACTTATTTAGACAAATTAGATTACACAATATTAACAAAATCTAAAACCTTAATGGTTTAGTTCAAAAAGCTACATTTCTTTAGGGTTGGAGATAGAACCTTGGGCTTTGCACATACTGTGCAAGTGCTTTGCACCAACAAAGGTTTCTCACTAAAGCAAAGTCTACTGAGATCTGCCTGATTGCTCCACCCAAGTACACAAAGAAACAATATTTTCTTGGATGCCTGCTACTCTTTTGGCCACAAAACAGTGTGACATAATGTGATTCACATCTTGTGGATCACTTTCACACGTCTATGTCCACAGGGCAGATGAGCCTACAGGAAGATCTGCATTTAAGATACTGACTCAAAAGTTTTCTCTCCCAAAGATAGCAGGGTCACTACAGGCACGTCACAGTTCCATTCGTCATTTACATCCTTGAATCCTCACTTTTGACACTGAACTCAAATAAAACCTAACCTCTATATCACCAGTAATTTCCATTTAAAACATTCACTGAAAGAAAACAACATAAAAGTACCAGTACTGCTGGGTTACCAATAATTAATGCTCTGTTCCTTTAATGGGGTGGCTACTTTGTGGTGAGTCATTAAGATACATGGACTTTTCTGGATAAACCTAAGGCAAAAAAAAAATCAAGACAAATTTTCAATGTTTTTCAACTTGTACGTGAGTGAAAGAATGTTATAACTTTATCATGCTAACTCAAAAATATAATTGCTACATCTTATATAGTAGTGGTCTCATAAAGAACCAGGCCCACTCTTTTTCACACAACCTTAATGTACACTCCTCTTACATGGCTGCAGCCACTGGCTACTGCTATCTTTGGGAAAGAAAACTTTTGAGTATCTTTGAAATGCGGATCTTCTTCTGGGCTCATGTCTTTGAGGTAATCACTTTTTTTGGAGACTGGGTCTGACCGTAGTCCCAGGCTGTCCTGGGACTATGTAGCCCAAACTGGCTTCAAACTTATGGTGATCCATTTATCTCTGTTCCCAAGAGTGTAGGATTACAGACATGAGCCACTTTTAATTCCTGCCTAGTACTCCAATGTACTGACTAATACATCTAAACCATTATTTAATGGATCATTCTTCTATAAATGGCTCTCTGGATTGTTTTCAACTTGTATTACTGGTAACAATGCTAGAATGTGTTAGTCCTGGGACATTATGTCAGCTGTTTATCAGCTCAATGTCTTTTGTCAAGCTCTGTTCACAAACACAACGATAGAACTTTTCAACTATGAGCCACAGCTAAACTGTTTTCATTAAGAAAGACTGGAAACCACACTCTCAACTCCAAAGTCCTCATATTTGGGTCTCAAAGCTTTGGGGTTACCTTCTACTGCCCCTGTTTTAGTTAAGTTATTGCCCAAACTTCCCAATCTTTCATAATTCATTGACTTTCCACATCTTTCAAAGTCCAAGCCATTCTCGGTGCAGCTTAGAAACGCAGTTTTATAGTCAGCATTAACTTCCTCGTGGCCGCTCCTCACTGTTTTCTAACTTTGATGAGTGCTCTGTGGGGGCTGTAAAAATCACCTGTCCACAACTTTTTTGTGTACTAGCCTGAACAATATGGCCTCAATAATAAGACAGCAAGGTTCATGTCTTGGCTATCCCTCCTGAGAAAGGTAAACCGGGAAGGAGCGGCTGGGGAGGAAGGAGCCCTGCAGACTGCTGCAGGAAGCCCAGCCAGTGCACACGCCGGTGCCAATCAGAGGGGAGCCTCGCGCCCTTCAGGGTAATATAAGCGTGAAACTCACAATGCTGCTACTTTTAGGGTAAAAATCTAACATGTAGACTACAGCTAAGCACCCTTCCTCCCAAAAGCCATTGGAAAAGGATAAAGACTGAAAGAGCGAGAGCGAGTGAGAGAATAAATACATTCGTCTTTTTTCAGCTGCCTTCTCAAGCGCATCCTCGCCACCGCATCCCCCTTTGGAGACACGGGGCTCACCCTCGCCCCGGGAAAGCGGGGGCCCCTACGTTCACCAGCCCCCGTCGCACCGATGAAGGTCTGCAAGCCCCGCCCCGGTGGGATCGCAGGGCCCGAAGGGTCTCTCCAGGCCCGCAGGGCGCACCCGGCACCTCGGCCGCCGCGCGCCACGCAGCCCGTTTTCTGCGCTTCTCTGGGCCCTTCGGTCCCGGAGAAAAGAGCTCGCGTGGCGCGCGCGGACCTGCCCCGTCTTCGTGAACCCGCTTTCCTCCGCGCGACGACGGACGCGGACAGACACCCAGGAGCCCCGGATCCCGCGGTGGCGGTGCCCGGGAGCCCCGAGCCTCCCGAACCCGCGCGGTGACGGTCGGACGTGGACAGACCCATGAGTCCCGAGCCCGCTCGCTGCTCCGCGGCCCCGGCGCGCACACACGTGGGGAGCCGGGACCCCGTTCCCGCCGCGGCGCGGCCCGGCCCTGGTGGGCTCCGCCGGCCGCGCTCCCGCCGCCTGCCCGCCGCCCTCACCTGCTGCTCGCCTTGGGCGCTGTACTTATTCCCCTTGCTCAGCCCCAGCGACTTCTCCAGCAGCTTCAGCTCCGCCGCCGCCGCCATCTTCCCGCCCAGCGCCTGCCGGGGGCGGGAGCTGGAGTGCGAGGGCCCGCGGCATTGGCGGGGACGGGAGGCCCGCCTCCGGCAGCGTCGCTGCCGATTGGCTGGAGCAGGGGAGCGTGGAGGGCGCGCCTGCACGTCAGGAAAAGGGGTGGGACCCTGGTGGTGGGCGGGGCCACGGAGAGGCGGAGCTAAGAGGCGTGTGGAACAGGTGAAGGATGGAGAACAATCACTGTTGAACTCTACCCAGAGCTAGCTGCAGAAAGGGTCTCTCTCTCTCTTTCTCTCTCTCTCTCTCTCTTTCTCTGTGTCTCTCTTTCTCTCACCCCTTTCTGTCTCATTCCCCTTCTATTAAAAAACTTAAAGTGGGATGGGGTGGGGGAGATGACTCAGGGCTTAAACTTCTGCCTCTCAAGCACAAGGTCCTGAGTTTGAATCCCACATCTCACGTAAAAACGCCAGGCTAAATGGCAGCAGCCTGTACTTCTGGTCCTGCAAGGCAGAGCCTGAGAAACTCCAGAGCAAAGCAAATAGGAGGTAGAAGCAATCCAGGACGATTCCTGAAGTTACCCTTGGACCTCCACAGGGACACACACACACACACACACACACACACACACACACACACACACACAAATATTAGAAGACATCCTTAGCTAGAAAAGTTCAAAACACCCTAGCATCCTAATGAACAACATTCCACAAACAAGCGAACAAGCAGGCAAATCCTGGATGCGAGTGCACACTCTGTAAGTTGCAGTTACAGAAAAGTTATGAAGTATAGTAACAGAAATGAAATACAATCAAGATCTGAAGAACTTAGACATAAACCAAAGCAGGAGAAGCTGAGAAGCAATAAAGATGAAAATAAGTATAAGAAAAACATAGGCTGAGGAGGAGGGAGTGGCCAGGCATCTTCTGGACATAACAGGACTATTGCATGCGTGAACTCGCTGCATATATGTGTATTTCATTGGATCTACACAAGATCTGGCCTATCAGCATTTCCCCATGAAAGAAGCCCCAAGCCTCCCAGAAAGACTACTGAGGAAGGAAACTTGCAGGAAAGAAGGGCTGTAATGGAAAAAAGGGGGGGGGATTAGGCATTAAGGTGGGAAAATACCATAAATTCATTGTATTCATGTATGAAACTCTAACATAGTAAAATAAGTTAAATTTAAAAAAGACTTGAGGGCTGGAGAGATGGCTCAGGAGTTAAGTCTCTGTATTCCAAGCAGAAGGACCTGAGTTCAGGTCCCAGATCCCTCCTAAAAAGGTCAGGTGGAAATGAGGGCAGTCTGCACTTCCGGTCCTGGAAGACAGTCTGGGAAAAGAGGTGGAGTAATCCAGGATGATCCTGATGTCACCTTTGAGCCTCCACAGATGCATACATGGAAGACTTAAAAATGGGATGGGAACTTGGTGCAAGGAGGCAGAAGACCAGTGTGTAAATGGAAATAAGAGAGTGGAAAGTTGAGTGTGACCAGAATGTATGAAACTGTCAAAGAATAAATGAATAAAAGGAAAGAGGTACTGGAAAAGAGGAGGAAACCATAACAAAAAGAAGATCAATTAGTACATTCATAGTAAATGAAAGTTAAAAAATTGGCAAAATGGACAAACAGCAAACCATTTGCTAATGTGTAGAAAGAAAGAAAGGGAGAAAATCCAGTGAGATAGAATGGGAGGTGGGCAGTAGAATCTCCAGCACCTTGTTGTCCAGCCAGCTGGACCTAACTGTGAAAAGACTAAACCTCAACAAAGGTAGAAAGGCTAAGACTGACACCCAAAGATTGTCCTCTGACCTTCACATGTGAACCATCATACTTGCATGCCTGTACACACAGGAACATTGTGGGAGTGCATGGGTATGCACACATGACACACACACACACACACACACACACACACACACACACTTGAAAAAAGTATAAATATTAATGAGCAGAATTGAATTACATACTAAACAAATAACATATCATGAATAAATGAAATTCATTTCAAGTATTCAAAAGGGTCCAATTATTAGGAAATCTATGAATCCATCATATTAGGAGAACCAAAGAGGAAAAGCAAATAGTTATTTCTATAGATTCAGAAAAATTATTTGGAAATATTTTTAAAATATTTTTCCTTCTTTTTTAAAAATTTATTATTATTATTATTATTTATTCAACTGTGCACATGTGCATGTGTATGTGCCCGCGCGTGTGTGTGTGTCTGTGTGTGTGTGTCTGTGTGTGTGTGTGTCTGTGTATGTGTAGAACCACGGACGAATTCAGGAACCACCATGGACGCCTCCACCTCCTTCTGCCCGGGGATTCACAGGCTCCGCCCTACTAAGACCAGAAGTGCAGGCTGCCCCTGCTTCCGCCTGGCGTCTATACGTGGGATCTGGGATCCGAACTCAGGACCCTCTGCCTGCAAGGCGGAGGCTTAACCCCTGAGCCACCTCTCCAGCCCGTTTTTTTCCTAGTTTTACAAGGATATTGAGTATATATCCTTAGCTCTCTCCTTCCCTCCTTTTTCCTATCTCTCCTCCCCTTCCTTCATCAATCCATCCCACTCCCACTCACCCTCCTGCCTGTCCATTTCTATGGACCCCAGAATTCCTTTTGGTTTGTCTACTTTTGTGGGGATTCAGGCCTCTGTGGCAGACCAAGTGGCCTCTCTTTGGGCCACCCCACTGATAGGGGTACTCCCCTTTACTCACCCAGTCAGTCCTAGCCCCCAAAGTTTCCACTGTATGTAATTATCTCTCCTGAGATCCTCGCTAGTCCACGGGGGGGGGGGCATGTTGATTGGTATGTCAGTCATGCAGGTGTGGTAAGGACAAGTCTCATTGCAGTGAGTTCTCGGATGCGGCAGTCCTGCTTTGAGTGGAATGTCTTGTTTAACAATGAACCTTCCCATCTTCAGGTTCTTACAATCTTACCACCCCCTCTTCTGGAAGGTTCCCTGAGCCTTAGGATGGGGAGAGATTGGGTTGATTCTGGGTGAGCATTATAGGGTCTTTTAACAATATTTTTAAGAGTCATTCATGTTAAGAACACTCAATTCAAAAGCAAAAGAGGAAGTTTATTTTTTTACTTAATAGAAAATGTTACAATAAGTCACATGCTTTGCTACTATTTTATTAGGCAATCTGTCTAGGTAAGAAAAAAAAATCACCATTCCATATGAATGGAAACATGAGGCCAAATTACCCCAATTAACACATCATATGGTTTGTATTGTGAAAACTCAGGGCAAAAAGAAAAAAAAAATCACAAACAGTAAGAGACTTTAAAAGCAGCAAACTAGAATAAAAGTATTAAAAAGCCAGCAGAAAGTGGTTAGGACAAGAAGATCCAATTTATATTAAATGCCCAAACCTTAAAAACCTACACTTAACATCAACTGATTATTGTCAATCATAGCATAAAAACACAAGTCTTTGAAAGTGCCTTATACAATGCTATATAGCTAGATATTCCATTTGGAATGGAATTTACTGGTACTGTACTTTTACATGGCACAAAGCTTATTTGAAAGAACAGATGAGACAAGTCAACAGAAGATGAAAAAGAGACCTCGACTAGCAGCCTCCTTTTATGACGGAAGGTGCTTAATACAAAGAATCATAACTGGCTAAACTGCCCAGAATAAGTAACTGTGGCCCAATCGGCCCTGAACAGGACATCCAAATCACCCCCAACCCCTACCCTAAGGCTGCCACGGAGGGAAAGTTAAGAAAGTTAAGAGCCAGAGGGTGGGGTGGGCATTTCCAGATAATATCTTGTGGACATGACAGGGCTATTGGATCTATGAATTCTCTGCAGCTGCATTTACTTCCACAATGAAATATTTACTATGAAATAACAAATCTAGGCAATGATTATCAGTAGATGTTCACATAATATAGAGACAGGGGACTAGAGAGATGGCTCAGTAGGTAAGAGAGCTTGCTGTTCAAACATGAGGATTGTTGCAGTTCATCTGCATAGTTGCTGATAAATGACCATCAAACGGCTAAAGGGAACAAGGGGTTTATTCTCTTACGATTTCTGGTTACAGTTCTTAGTCCTGCTTGATGGGAGAGCACGCACCAACACCAGGGCCGAGGGAACTGGCCACACCATCACTGCATAATGGCTGAGAGATGGACAATCCTTACTTGCCAGACCAGCATGTCTGGCCAAGTATACAGAAGGATGCCAGCTCTCTCAACCAGCTCTCTGTGATTTATCCAGGGCCTAATCCCACCCACCATGGGCTGGGTCTTCCCCAGCAACTAGACAATCTCCTTCAGGTTTGCTCTGGGCTTAACCATCAACTCTCCACCACTGTGCCGAGAGCCCAAACCCTCAAGAGTCAAGTTGACACCTGTGCTTAACTATGACAAGGACTTTAGTTCAAATCCCCAACACCCACACAAGACAGTCAGGCATGGCTGCACATGTTTGTAACCCCGGCACTGGGGAGAGGAGACAGGCAGATGCCAGGAGTTCTCTCACTAGGGTGTCTACCCAAAATGGTGAGCTTCCAGTTCAGGGAGAGAGGCCTTGTCTCAGGAAAGAAGTAGAAAGGAAGATACCAGTGTTCTCTTCTGGCCTCCGCACACATATATAGACACGTTCTCTCTCTCTGTCTCTCTCTCTCTGTCTCTCTCTTTGAAATAGAGACCCGCTTAAGATGTGTAATAGTTTTGGTTATCCACTTAATTGGCCCTGCAATCAGCTAAAAGAGAAGCCTCTGGGCAGATCTATGAGAATATTTCCTACAAAGATTAACTGATAAGGGAGAAGACTCTTCCCAGAGTGGGCGGCACCTTCCTGTGGCCGCCCAGATGAACGGTCCAGCAATGCTCTGCTTGCCTGCTCTGCGATGCTCCTGGCTTGTGAATGCATCCGCCCTGTTGCTGCTGCTGCTGTTGCTGCCGCTGCTGCTTCTATCCTTCACTGACACAGGAACCTGGTTCATCTCACACGTTCCAATGTGCACTGAAGACCAGTAGCTGTCCAGACTTCCTCCAGCTGTCCAGCCTTATGGACTGTGTAGCTATTGGGTTCTCAGCTCTCCAATGTGAGACAGTCATTGTTGACTACCTAGCCTGCATTGCGTACATCGAATATATATTAGATTATATAGTATATACATCCTACCAGTTCTGTTCTTTTAGAAAACCCGTAATAATACAATATACACCCATTTTCATATATATATATGCTTATATATATATATATGCTTATATGTATGAAGATGTGTGTTTTTGAGTGTGTGTGCATACGAGTACATGTACTTGTGGAGGCCCAGGGATAGTACTAGAAACCCTCCTGGATTGTTCCTCTACCTTATCTCTTCTACCTATCCTTTGGAGGATGGGTGTCTAAACCCATAGCTCCCCAATAGGGCTATGTTCTAGGGATTCCAGTTTCTACCTTCTAGGCTGGCATTGCAGAATGGCCACCCAGCATTTTACAAGGGATTTTAGGATCTGAACTCCAGCCCTTTTGCTTGTTGGCAGGCGCTTTAACCTCTGAGCTGCCCCTTGTGCCCTGTAATGTGCTTTGGAGAGTAGTTTCATCTCTGTCTCTGGCCCATGCAGTGCACTTGCAGACTGAGCAGGAATCTGATAAGTCTTTCCATCTCACAGATTAGCAGCCAACAATGGCATGAAAGAGGATAATCCTGTGAAGATAACCGAACAAGGAATGTGATTCTTTTAAGTAATAAATTGCAAAGAAACAAGATAATGGAGATAAATCCTTATCAACTTAGAGTTATAAGGGACATAACCAGTCAAAAGGTATGAGTCTTTTTCTAGTAGACTTGATTGATTTTCAAGCCTTCTTCTAACTCATGGTTAAGTTTAGATAACGTTGATGGTCACGTATGTTAGTGTTCCATCCTGCTCATGAAATGACGGAGACAATTAACTTACAAAGAAAAAAAGTTGGGCTGAGCGGGTGGATCACTGGTTAAAGACTTTGCTTCACAAATAAAGCCATCAGATTTTAGATCTCCAGATCTTATGTAAAAATGCCTGGCAGGAGCGGCAGCCTGCTTGTAATTTTAGCTTGGAAGGCATAGCCTTGGAATCCCCAAAGCAAGCTGACTAACCAGACGAGCTCTAATGGCGTGTTCTGGGTTTAATTAGAGACTCAGGTTTACAACAATAAAGAAGAAGAGCAATCGAGGATGATTCCCAGTATCACTTTTGGATGTCCATAGACACACTCGAGTGCATTATATACTCCCCCCACATACACCCATCCATATGGAAAATACACACACACACACACACACACACACACACACATGTGAAAGAAGAAAAATAGTGAAAAGGTCTGCTTTGGCTCAGTCTTGGAACTTTCAGCCCTTGATCACGTGAACTTCTGAAGAAATAACTTGCCACGGCGCGAGTGCCCGCACATCAAAACACCCTGCAGAAGGAACCCAAAGAATAATACTGGAGTCCTTCAATTCCCTCCCAGGGCAAACCCCAGTGACCTCACTTCCTCTCATGAAGCCTCACTTCTAGAAGGTTCCACCACTTTCCAGTAGCACAGTCTCCCCCCCCCTTCCCGAGTTAAATCTTTAACACTCTGGGGGGGGGGGACATTATAGATTCAAACCCTTATGCCAGGGCTCCAAAAATCTGCTCTACTCCATTCCATACAGCAGTCATGTAAAATGAGTTGCCCAATTTACCCAACTTGCCTGTGCTGACCTTATCACCTGGAGGTTTTGCAAACTGCAGATGCCCCATTCTGCTGAACAGCTGACTTGACTTTATGTGACATGAGGCCAGACACTGACAGTAGGAGAAAAATATCCCAGACTGACTTGAAATAGCCTGTGATAATACAGAGCTTCTGCCCAATTTCTTTGGTCATCAAACCCACAGGCTCCAGCTTCTCATTGCTTTTTTTCCCTGTTGGTGTGGTGAGTCAATGTGTACTTTGCTTCACTTAACATTAGACACAAGAAAGGGAGAAAGCTTATATTTTATTCAAAAAGAATCAATGCATGAATTTTTAGCTGATCCATCTATTTGATTTGGAGATACGGAGCCTTACTTGTCATAAACGTAATTGATTTTCTCAAACAGAACACTTCCCTAATGCGTTGTTGTCATGGTCAAGTGTTAAATCCACAGCTCTTCAGATACAGATGAACAGTCCCATGAAGTTGACGCTTGGCAAGTAGAACGAGAGCTGGATCGTTTGCTCCCTGAAAGCTTTCTGCGTGTCACCCTGGCGTCTGCTGAAATGAGTTGCATGTGACAGAAACTGTTACTATATCAACTGTACGCAGCAGGACCATCATCCCATGCTGCTCCATGGTAGGCTGGATCATGCTCCTGTTGGAAAGCATGCTGGGCTTTAGTTGACAGCAAGCTTGGGAAACAGGGTGCTGTGCACGCTGGCATTTCTCTGCCATATTCCTCTCTCATGTTGGCACATTGCCTTGCATTTATCTCACCTGATTATGGAGTCATTTCTGAGCGCCAGACACTGGGAACATAGGGACGAACAGCTTTGCATCGAGTTCAGGTGTCTTATGGGGAGACTGGATTTGGGCCCAGACTGCCTTCTGGTCACTGTTGATTTACTGTGGCTTAGATCTGGAAGCTCCCTTGAATGTCTGTGTACCTAAAGGGCTGGTCTACAGCTTAGTGCTACGGGGAGGTACAGGAAACTTTTGAAAGAAGCAAGAGCTAGTAGGTCCTAGGTTATTGAGGACCTGGTGTGTGTGTGTGTGTGTGTGTGTGTGTGTGTGTGTGTGTGTGTGTGTGTGAGTATGTGTGCCATCAAAGAGTAGTGTATATTCTGTGTCTCTCTCTCTGCTTCTCTTTATCTCTCTCTATCTCTGTCTCTCTCTCTCTCTCTCACCTTTCTTCCTATCTTTCTTCTCTCCCTTCTCCAGGGTGTCTTACTATGCTTTCGAAGCTGACTTCAGATTTACAATTTTCTTGGCAAGTTTTCTACATTGGCCCTCCCCTTCACCTCCCTGACTCATATGTTGGAATCCTTAGCAGGAGTGAATGTAAAGTTAATGTGGCACCTTGAAGAGGCAGAAGGCAAGTCGCTGGGGTTGTGAGGGTTGGCAGCCTGGCCCTGCTTCATCTCGCTCTCTGGTTCTCTCTGCTCTTGCCGTATCTGCCTCCTGATGGCTGCAGACACCTGAACCAGCCTCCTGCTTCTGCCTTCAGATACACCTGCTAAAAGATTCCCCCAAAAGGGACTATATCCCCTCTGAATCTGAAAGCCAAATAGATAACTATTGACTGTGTCTAACTTGACTGTGTCAAGATATTGTCTCACAGCAACAGAAGAATAACTGCCATATACTTGATAGATTTCAGGCATGTTCTCTCTCTCTCTCTCTCTCTCTCTTTCTCTCTCTCTTTCTCTCCATTCCCTGTAAAAGGTGAGAGGCTTCCTCTGACATGTACCTCCATCAGTGTTCTTCCTCGCCACAGGCCCCAAAAAATAAGGCCAATAAGTCATAGACCTGAACCCCCAAAACTGTGAGCCCCAAACAGCCTTCTTTCCTTTTAAGTTGAGTATCTCAGGCAGTTGTGGTGGTGACGGAAGGCTGACTAACACATCTCCCTTAGGCCTGTCTTCATAGCCACTTCTCTTACACTCGCTGACCTCACATGAACCATTACAGTCTACCTGAAATTCTTCTGTCATCTCCCCCTGAGGTCCCAGTATCTATCTTGAGGTCCTTCTGTCTGTCTTCCCACCAGGAGCTCCAAAAAGCATTTCAAGTTGCTGATACATTATGCCATGTGTCCTGCAGAAAAAAAGCCCAGGCTTAGCATGGGACTCACTATTTAGTTCAAATTGCTTAGCCTGACAACTCAGGTCCTGTAAAAATCTCACCTCTTCTGACTTACTTCCTCCTTGGCATATTCTGTCCCATCCTGTCTGTCTCTTTGCAGTTCCTGGGAGCTTTACATGGTTTCTGACCTTTGTGCTTTTGTGTCCACAGTTCTCTTTCCAGGAATACTTCCTCTATTCTTTCACGCCAAGTCTGTTGTCATAGAGGCCTTTGACAATGCTCTTATACAAGACAGAGCTCTCTGGTTCATGTGCTTGGAATCAAATCCAGGTGAAAGCAGTGAGTCACAAGAACCTTCTTTTCTGTAAGTTGATTATTTCAGATGTTTGTCACAGTAACAGAAAGCTTACTGATGTATTGCCCGTGGAACTACACCCTAACTCCTTACCCGACTGTATCGAAACTTCTTTCCCATGGTCACTCTGCTCTGACCTACATCCTGCTGAGGACACAGACAGTATCCTGTTTGCTTCAGAGTCATCAGTACCTTGCACCAAGCTAGGAGCAGAGCAGGCACTTGACAAATATACATTCGCTGAATGAAGAAATAACACGCAAAGTGTACCTGTTGCTCTTTTCTGTGGCTGCTGTGAGACACTCAGACTCAAACAATTTAAGGGGGAAAGGGAGATTTATTCAGTTTATGGTTCCCGAGGAAATACAGTCCACTTTGGCGGGAAAGACATGGGTGGCTGGCAAAGCTGGAGGCGGCCTACATCATGTCCTTCACGGAGGCTGAGAGCTGCAAAACTGCCCTCTGCAAGCTGTGAGAGCAGATGTGTCCCAGAAGTAGGGTGGAACTAATCAGCCTCAAGACCCGCTCTCTGTGACCGCCTTCCTCCAGCAAGGCTGCACCTCCTAAAGGTGCCGTGACCTTCCCAGTCAACTAAAGTTTGTAACACAGGAGCCTATGGGGCACAGCTCACATTTCACACCTTGATGCAAAGATGCAGAATAATGTGGAAACCTAGAATAGCGAATGGAAGACTCTAATTGTGTAGACATGAAGGAGTCTAAACATTAGAAACCCAAAGCACCAAATCCTCATCTGGCGTGTAGGTCAGTACCAGTGAAGACGGCTCTGAAAACTATAAACCAAGATTATGCAACTGGCTTACAATGACACAAGTCATTTCCTTTTACTGGTTTCCAATCATTCATTCATTCACGTCTTAAGTCACCCTCACTGAACTCCAAAAGGTGCAACCTCACCACAAGCAGGATTGTCTTCCTTCTCTTTCTTGTCATCAGATGTTTATTGATGTCTCCTCATTCTAAATCCTTGGCTTGTTTTTCACTCACCCATCCCCAAAACAACCTTTGGGGCAAATACTATTATCATCTCCATTTACGGAAGGGGAAATTGACACCTGAATAAATTCCCAGAGCATTAGGCAGCAGCAAGAAGCCCCTTAGGAGAATGAAATATTACCTAGATTTTGAGGCCTGCCTGAATGGTCTGTGTAAATTTAGTTCTCCGACTCAATGGAGACACAATGGAGCCTCAGGCTCTTCTCAGAGGACCGGCCTAGTTCAGGTTGAGCTGGTCTGAGAGCTGTCCAGGGGTCACCTCTGAGCATGGTCACTCACCCATCAGCAATTACTAAGACTTTGGTCAAGCAGTGTGATAGTTACTCTTGTGTGTTGCTGTGAGAGAACATTCAAAGTCGAGCACCTTAAGGGAGAAAGGGAGATTTATTTAGCTTATGGTTCCAGAGGGGAGATTCAGTCTTTCATGGCAGAGGTGGCATGGCTGACTGGCTGAAGCCTGGAGACAGGCTAAGTCACACCCATTTGAGAGTCTGAGAGCTGCAAGACCTCTTGCAGCAAAGGCAGACTCCTCTTGGAGGTAGAGTGGAACTAATCCACCTCAAGGCCCACCCCTTGTGACCACCTTCCTCCAGCAAGGCTCCACCTCTCAAGGTGCCATGACCTTCCCAAACACGTGAAACTGTGGGGGACACATTTCAAACCATAACAAGCATCTATGTTAGTGAGCTGGTGTTGTCCACAACTTCAATTCTAGGCTCTAGGACGTACAGCCGACTTTCACAGACATTTTAGCCAAACTTTATTCCCGTGTTCTCTGGAGAAGGCACGAGGTAATGCATGTTTTTAGTGTTACTTTCTGGTGACCAGCAGCCAGAGGCCCCCACACAGCTGCAGATCCAGGCTGGTCGCTGGGCGCATTGCTCCTATTGGAGAGCAGGGCAGGCTGTGGGAGCCACGGCTCTGTGCCCGGTTAACTTCTATCTGTTCTCTGGATCTTCTGGGAGCACTGACAAAACCAAAGAGAGCAGAGACTGGACTGTGAGACACATGTGGAACATTAGCAGACACGCAGCACAGTGTCCAGCTCTCCGGAGCCACGTGTGGCTTCCTGATAGACTTCTGGTCGATGGGATGGGCAACGTTTGCAAACCTGGCCTCTAAGTCTTGGCATGGCCCTTACAGCTCTGACTCCTTTACATCTGCAGCTTAGTGTCGAAATCCCCAGAGGACACCTTAGGCCTTAGAGGTTAACAGAGCCGTTAGACCTCAAGACTCAGGGTCACCTTTTCTCAGAAGGCGCTTCCAATGCATTCAGACTACTATCTCCAGCTCAGGCAGAGCTGGTGACTCCCCATTTGGGTTGGAAGTCCAAACCAGGCAGAGCTGGGGACCCCAGATGGACTTTCAGCAAGTGGCCTCCTGCCTTCATTGTGCTTATTCATTTGCATTTTGGACCCAGCCAACTGGATTTCATACTAAAGTATTTTGAGATTGGCAAAGAGCTGGCATTCAACATTACTAGAGCAAATGAGTAATAATTGCAGGCGTGTAGATGGGAGATAAAGGGTGCTCAAAGAGGATGGACTTAGCAGCCTGAACTTATAAACCATGAGCACCAGCAATCCTCCCGGTCTGCTCTTGAGCAGCCAAGCACGTTTTGGCTGGTGGCAGGTCCTGTTGGGCTCCCATTTAAAAGCTGCTTCCTTCTTTTTGCTGTCCAGTCACAGCTTTCTCAATGCTGCCAGGAAGCACAGCAGAAGAGCTGGAGGATGAAAACCCTGAAAACATTGGTCCTATTCTTTCATAATTTAAACAAAAAGTTCTTTCGCAAATTGTCTCAGCCAGAAGTAATAGCCAACACTTGTGATTCCAGCACTTGGAGGCAGAAGCAGGAGCATTGCTGCAACTTTGAGATTTAATGTACTAAGTGAGCCCCAACATGCGCATACATACATCCATGTACATACAACACACATATCCACACATACATATACCCAAGCACACACACATGCATACACATATACATGAACACACACACACACACACACACACACACACACACACACACACACATTACTATGTTCCCCAGGTTGGCTCAGACTCCTAAGTTAAAGTGATCTTTCTGTCTTTTGCGTAAGGCATGTGCCAGTTCTGCAATTTATTTTAATGACTTTTAGATTTTTTTTCTTAGAAAGCTAGGCATGGTATATGACTATAATCCTGGACTTTGGAAGTAGATATAGTAAGATCTCTAGTTCCAGTCTAGCCTCAGCTACATGGCCAGTTTGAGGTTACTTTGAGCTACAGAAGACACATTCAAAAGAAGAAGGAAGAGGAGAAGGGGAGGGGGAGGAGGATGAGGAAGAGGAGGAAGAGGAGGAGGAGGAGAAGTTGTTCAGTTCTAGGTTGCCTCTGTAGCAAGCTCTTCCACAATCTCAGAAGCTTAGCACATCAGGCAGCTTTCCTGGCGGCACGGCTGTTCTTGAGCATTTCTGGCAGTTGCCTCGGAACTGTAACGCTTGCGCTCTAACTACTCTGCTGTCCCCTGAGGTCTCAAAGCATCTATGGGGCCTTGGTCATTGGGCTCACAGATGAGAAGGAAGGAGCACACCGAAGGCCACGCTTAGTGCTACAGGCCAGGTCTGCAAATGGTGAGCCTCACTCTGGCCAGACCTGGGTCAGGAAGCCACACTTGGCTGAAGGGTGGTGTGATAGTTAACCCTGGGTGTCAACTTGACACACCTGGCATTAACAAGATCAGTTGAGACCACTTGAAGAGATTATCTGGATCAATACATTCATAATACAAAGACCAGCCCTGGATTCTGTTGGAACTTCCCTAGATCTCATTGAAACCTCACAGGAGTGGACCAAATAAAAGGAACCACAGAACAGAAGACTGGGAAGAAGAGACTCTCCAGGAATCCTCCAGCCTTCAGCCATCACCCACTAGCCTACTGGATGTTTGCAGTGACGTAGCCTGCCACCAGCCATGTTTCTCCCCTCTGGAACCGTAAGCTAAATAAATTTCTCTTTCTCCCCTAAGTCGATTGACTTTGGGTGCTCTCTCACAGCAGTAGTTAAGAGAAACCATTACAACGGCTGAGCAATGCCCCTTCGTATGTTTCTTCCCAGTTCCAGATTCTGCGTTCTTTTGCTTTGTCAGTTCCTCAGAGACTCCGCCCATGGATGACACCCTTAGGGTCTTTCTTTCTGGCATCCAGGTGGGTTCACTGACAGAGGCACAGACCACAGAGTTAGAGTCAGATGTCTTGACTTCTCCCTGGTTTGCCTGTGCTGCAGACTGGACTTCATGTGTGATGTTGGCAGGATTTAGGCCTCTGCCTTTGCCCTGTTGGCTGCCATGTATCTGGGACCTTATGTTAGGAACCCATAAACAGCTAGTGAGTTTTCCATGTGGCAGAAAGTTTGAATCCCACATTCCTAGATCAGGCCTGGGAACCCTTCTCCAATTAGAACCCTCCCAGGCACTAAGAAGGCCTCACCCACTCTTTTCCCCAGTTTGAGATCTCAGGTGTATACCATCATGCCTGGCTTACATCCTGACTTTTAAGGATTCTACTTCCTCCCAGGAATTCTACCACGGTGACCTAGTTTTTAATATGTGGTCATTTTGGGGATGTTACCCATATTCAAATCAAAACAGGGTATACAGTTATTGCAGTCAGCTTGCAACATTGCTGATAAATGACCATCACACAGCTTAAGGGAACAAGAGGTTTATTTCCTTACGATAGCCTGGCTACAGTTCTCAGTCCAGCTTGAACGGAGAGCACACTCCAACACCAGGGCCGAGGGAACTGGCCACCCCATCACTGCATAACAGCTGAGAGATGAACAATCCTTACTTGCCAGACCAGCATGTCTGGCCAAGTGAACAGAAGGATGCCAACTCTCTCAACTAGCTCTCCGTGATTTATCCAGGGCCAAATCTCACCCATCATGGGCTGGGCCTTCCCTATCAGCTAGACAATCTCCTTCAGGTTTGCTCTGGGCTTAACTCAACCACTAATTCTCTGCAAATGTGTCCAGAGCTCAAACCCTCAACAGTCAAGTTGACACCTGTGCCTAACTATGACAACAGTGGTCCTTAGTACTGTAAAAATCAGTCCAATAAGCACATTTTCCCTTCCCACTTGTCCTGCCGAGGTTGCACATGGATGTCTGAATCCATGTTGTTCCAGATGGTGCTGGGAATGGAGTCATTTAATTAAAGGAGGAGATGCTAATGGAAGTCAGGAGAACAGGTATGTGTGCTTGGAATTCCAAGGAAGACACGCTTGCCTGTACCATCCCTGGTTTCTGCACTGAAATCATGCAATCGAAGCCTCTATGTCCATGCTTCCTGTAATCTCATGTCAACTGTCCTCTACACGTAGGGACATTTTTCAAATTCCCATAAAGTTCATGAACAAGAATCTCCAAGGAGGTTTTGCCATCCCCGCCCCTGATTTGTACGCCTGTCTTAGCTTGCAGCTCTCTGGCGTTAAATTAATAACGGGGGGGGAGGGGGCTGTCAGGTAGGTGAAGATGAAGAGTTTTGCAATACTAAAAACATCTCAATCTATTATGTAGCACAATGTGCAGCACTTTGTCAGGTTTTGCCTGTAGGTATCTTAACTTTCCTTAAACATTTGGCTTATGTCTTTTTAACCCACAGAATGGAAACCTAACCCTTAATGCTTCTCTTACCCCCCAACCCTCCCACAGCATATGTTAGTGTAATCCAGAAGACCAGACTTCGATACTTATTTGGAATTATTTGAAAGGCACTGAATGAAATAGAAAGGCTGAAAATACTTTCATGAAGTAAAGACTATCTTATATGAAGTTATAAGGGGGCATATTTGAAATCAATATAAACATTATTTTCCCACAAATAGAGCCATTCAATCTGACTGCCTCTAAATGAGTGCATTCCTTTGCAACATAAACATCAATGCAATTGCAAGTCACCTGCCAAAAATTCCTTAGAAATGATTCTTAGCAAGGGTACCAAATAACAGAAGAGATGTCTGGCAGATTTTTTAACTCCATGCATGTAATCTGTTTTGTACATTAAATTTCAGTGGGCTAAGAAATATTGACCATGGAGTAACATGATAAAAATCCTATGAGGGACAGCCATTATACATTTTCTTTTGAAGACTGATACTGCTAAAAAGTAAATTAAGAAATTAGTTTGGGTGATGTACAGATACTTTATAATTCAATTTTATTGGCAATTGGGTCAGTTATCCCATTTTGAAGGACCTTTTTTTCTTTTTAAAAATAGTCTATAATTGTACCTATTTCTGGAACACAGTGTAATTATTTAGTGCATACACACAATATGTGATGAGCGAAGAAATTCCAAGTCCTTATGCATCTGTCAGTTTTCAGTATTTATAGTCTTCAGGTTCCTGTCTTCTGAAGTTCTTCATAAAATATGTAATAGCTTAGCTTGCTATAAATTGTAGTCACTGTATTATGCTAAGATCACACTAAAATTTCTCTCTGTCTCTGTCTCTTTGTATCTCTCCCTCTCTCTCTTTCTCTCTCTCTCTGTGTTTATCTCTGTGGTGTGTTTGGGACAGGGTCCCCCTGTGCAATCTAGGCTGGTCTAGAACTTGTTATGTAGCCTAGACCAGCCTTGAATTCAAATCCTCCTGCTTCAGCCTCCTCAAAGCTGAGATTACAAGCATTGCACCCATTGGGCTAGGTTGTAGCTCAGCGGTACAGCTCTTGTTGAGCATGTGTGAGGTCCAAGTTTAATTTCTGAAAATTTCCTCTTTTTGTTTCTGCCCAGAATTCCTTGGAAATGACTCTTAGTAAGTGTGCGAAATAACAGAAAAACCGAGAAAAATAAATGTGTACCACCATTCTTTGCCTCTAGGTGTATGTGGATCCTTGCTATGGCACCTGTATACCCTGCTCCTACTTCAACTCATTTAATCCCTTTGCTTTAATGATTTCAACTATTTCAGACTCTATCCATTAAAGAGATAATGCACCAAAATTTGTCTTTCTATGCCTGGGTTATTTCACTTTACACAGTGTATCCCAGGTTCATCCATTTTGCTACAAATGACCGGATTTCATTCTTTTTGAATGAGCAATATTCTGTGTACCTATACCACACTTTTTCTTTATTTAAAATTTCGTGCATGTGTACCATATATTTCGAATGTTATTTACCATCTCCTCTTTCTTTGTGCCTCTGGATGGCTTCCAGCATGTCTCCTTACCACCTTTATGTCTTCTTTTTATATTTCTGAAACAGGACATAGTATAAACTATGAGCAGAGAGAGAAAGCAGTTAGCATGTAGACAGCTATTATGATTGCACTTCCAGCTGCACATGATTGAGAACCCATAATAGAGTTAAAGAGCAGCGGCTTTCTCAGTTTCCTGTGAAACTAAACAAGCCCATGTGTGAGCGCATGGGGTCTGCCACGGGTGACCATCCACAGTTGAGTGTATGACGTCAGCACAGAGGAGAGTCTAGATTTTTAAAATCCATTCATCTTCCCCTGGAAGCTAAAAAGGCCATTTTATTACCATAAGCTATAAGAAGTTTTGATTTCTCCTGAACCTTCCTCCAGCCCACAGTCTTTTTAGGAACATTCCCTGTTTTGCTGGGGAAAGCTCGTCTTTCTGTCGCTCACCATTAGGAAGTGCTGTAAGCAGTCCCTCAATACCGCTCCCTCCCTCAGTCACTATGGATCAGGAAGAAGGCGCCACATCCCTTTTCTCTCTTCCTCTGTTTTCTTTTCCGTCACCAGACTTTACTGCTGAGTGAGTAGAGACACCTATAAGAAACCACAGCAAAGGAGGAAGCTAAAATCACATTCTGAGTGTGATGACCAGTTTCTGCTACAGAAGTGGGAAGGATGCTCCCAGTCCTAACCTCTTTTCCTTCTGTCCCAGGTTTACTCAATTTCACAAAGGTGCCCCTTTTCTCTATCTTCTGTGATGTGCTCTCTATCAGTCTTTCAGAAACCCCAGCTTGCACCCACTGGGGTTGCTCTATCTTTTTTGCTTTCAGTGTATTTCTTCAAGTCTGAATTCTCCCGTCTAGGACAGCATCCTGGGAGAACGGCCCCGGGATGATGGGGTGATGGTGTCTGCCTCACATTGCCAATGCAGGGATTTGAGGAGGAAGCAGAAGTTCTAAGTCAACCCCTGTCCCCCGGCGAAACCATTCCCCGCTTTTGTCCAGTAAGCAACTGGGAAAACAGGCACACACATCCTTCCAGGACCACCTCAGTGTAGCTCAGGCTGGAGAGTCGAAATAGAGGGTCTAACTTTTCAGAAATCATCCTGCGTTGCTCTACCTCCTCATTGCTTTGCTCTGGGTTTATTCCAGACTCTCAGGATGGGAAATACAGGCCACTGCTCTTTCTGCCAGGCATAAACTTAACTCCTGAAAAACATACTTTCAAAATGACGCAGATGAGGAAGCTCACGGCGACGTTTATATCATATCCTATTTATCAAGAATATGATTCAAGTAGAAGGAAGAAGACAGAAGCCACATGGGATCAAAACGGTTGCTGCAGCCATTTTTTACAAAATGAAATTGTACGGTATCCCCTGTGGCTGATCCAACACCTCTCTCTCTCAGACACAAAATATAGTTTGCTGTGTTCCATTTTGACTTTGGGCTCCTCCTTAGTCTAAGATCTCATTTAAATCAGGTCTTAGTGTAACTGGTCCCTGAGAGCTGTGCCTCCTGATTGAATGATATGTACCAAGAGTGTCGAGTTATCTACTCTTCACTTTCCCAACGTGGGATGGAGGAGTAAGGAGGAAGGTCATTGAAAACACTCCTGTCCAATAAAAGCAAAGAGCCTTGTAAAAGAAATATATATGCGTTGCAGTTCTCTGTCTAAACCATCTTGGGTAGTCTTTGCTTGTTTTTTTTTTAAAGTTTTTTTTTTTTTTATTCAGTTGTGTGTGAGTGCGCGCATATGTATATGTGTGTGTATGTATGTGTGTGTATGTAGGACCACGGACGAATTCGGGAACCACCATGGACACCTCCACCTCCTCCTTGTTGACTCTGCTCTGGGATTCACAGGCTCCGCCCTACCAGGACCGGAAACGCAGGCCGCCCCCGCTTCCGCCTGGCGTCTATACGTGGGGTCTAGGATCCGAACTCAGGACTTTCCGCCTGCAAGGCAGAGGCTTAACCCCTGAGCCACCTCTCCAGCCCCGTCTTTGCTTGTTTTTAAAGGAAAACTTTGTAATGGTTTTATTTTAAGTCTCCCACTTGGAATCTAAATTTACATTGTCATATCAAGAGGTGTTTCTATGGCGAGTCTAAGTCCTGTCAAGTTGACAATCAAGATTGGCCATTAGACTGTTTTTTTTTTTTGGCATGTGTGTGTGAATTCTTTGTAATTCATTTTGTTAGAAATCCATAGAAACTTGCAGGCTGAAGAGTGGGAGGAAGTGGGAGGGAATGGGAAGGAGGGAGGGAAGCTGAGATGAATACTCAATATGTTTGTAAAAGTAAAAAAAAAAGAAATGACATTATTTTAAATCTCTCTGCTAAACTCTTCTACAGTTTAGACTTAGTGGCAACTGAGGGACAGAAAAACTAATGTTATAGTGACTGCTCTTCCCTGAGTGGAAGAGCCCATGCCTTGGGGCATTGGCTCTCCTTTGATTGGAAGGGGCAGTGCTTTCAAGCATCTCTGCAAAAGGTTTTCCTGACCCATCCTTGGCTTGATTTTTAGGACATACTTTCCTTATAGTGTCCTGGATAATTTAAAAAAAATTTTTTTTGAGGGAAATCTGAAAAACATTTCTTAATTTAGAAATGTCATATATGTGAAAGGCCTGGGAGTGAGAAATAGTTTTATTTTAAAACTTATCGATATCTGGCTTCTTTATATCATCTGTCTATTTTTTTTTTTTTTACTTTTTATTCAATTGTGCGTGTGTGTGCATTTGTGTGTGTGTGTGCGTTTGTGTGTGTAGAACCACGGGTGAATTCAGGAACCATCATGGACTGCCTCCACCTCCTCCTTATTTGCTCTGCCCCAGGATTCACAGGCTCTGCCCTACCAGGACCAGAAACGCAGGCCACCCCCGCTTCTACCCAGCATCTATACGTGGGGTCTAGGATCCGAACTCAGGACCTTCTGCCTGCAAGGCAGAGGCTTAACCCCTGAGCCACCTCTCCAGCTCCCATCTGCCCATGTTTTATAATAAAGGGGTAATTGACATGGGATTCAATGTTCATTTCTTGATTGTTGACCTTTTCTCATTTTTTTCATTTTCCTATTTTAAATGATGGTTATATTAGTTGCTTTTCTTTCCAGCTGGACAAAATACTGGATGGAAGTCACTTAAAGAAGACAGCTTTATCTTGGCACGTGGTTTGAGAAGGTACAGTTCATCATGGTAGAGAATGCATGTGGGGTTCACGGGGGTGGGAGTGTGTGGCTTGAACTGTTTACAGCTCTCAAAACAGAAAGAAGGAAAGAGAAAGGGAGAGGGAAAGAGAAGAGAATGAGGGGAGGAGAGGGAAAGGGAGACACTGGCAGCCAATTCCTTTTCTTCTTTTTTTCTTATTTCACCCATACCCCAACCTATGAGACAGTGTCACCCACATTCAGGGTGCGTCTTTCCCCCTCCTTAGTTAACCTCCTATGAAATGCTCAAGACACATACAGAAGTATGCTTTAGTGTCCTAAGTGATTCTAAACTTGGTCAGATTGATGATAATGAGGATTAACTACCATGATGGTCATAGGTAGGTATGAATATTTTCTTGTTCAATAGAATCTAGTGGGGAAACTTAATGTTGTATACACTACAAGATAGAGTAATATTATTTTCAAATACCATCATGTTAGTCACCTTTCTATCATTTGAACAAGTTGCTGAAAATAAACAAAAAAGGAAAGACTTATTTCGTGTCACAATTTCAGTGCCTGGTACCTTGGCTCATCATCTTTGAAACTGTGATCAGGGAGAACATAAGGCCCAAAAGCATGGGGGAGAGCAAAAGAGCAAAGCTGCTCACCTCATAGCATATAGGAAGAAGAAGAGGAAGAAGAAGGAGAAGGAGAAGGGGAGAGAGAGAGAGAGAGAGAGAGAGAGAGAGAGAGAGAGCGAGCGCCCAATTGCAAGAAGAAGCAGGGGAGAGGACTGCTAAATCTCAAGTTCTGTCCCCTGTGACAGGCTTCCATCCAGCAAGGCTTCACTTCCTAAAATTGCCACTACATCCTAAACATGCATGAACCTGTAGGGGAGAACACATATCCAAACCATGGTAACAGGAGCCACTGCTTTTCCTTGGACCTCTTCATTTTTGGGCTACCTGCTGGAAGTGCACCCTTCCCAGTCAATTTCCACAGCCTCCACTTGTTGACACCCAGTTAAACTTGTATCAGGAGGTGACATGTCTTCCAGAGCCCAGGAATCCCTCTGGATACTCAGTCTATGAGGAACCACTGTCTGGACCTCAAGAAGTACACATACATGGCCTTGTCTGTTGATGAAGCTTTGTAAACACCTGATCATATGCAAAATTCCTTTGAAATAGTTAAAGCTTTCTTGAGATGTGATGAAACATGTAATCTAATAAGTTTCAACATATGAATATGCCCATGAAACCACCCACATGATCAATGTCCACCACTCCTAAAGACTCTGTACTGACCTTTGCAATGTTTACTCTTCTCTGTTGCTATGAGACAAGACTTAAACTCAAGTAACTTAAGGGAAAAAGGGAAGTTTATTCAGCTTATGGTTCCAGAGGGGAGATACCATCTTTCATAGTGGAAACAGCATGGCTGGGTAGCAGAAACTAGAGGAGGCTTGTACTAGTTACTCTTATCTGTTGCCGTGAGAGAACACTCAAAGTCAAGCAATTTAAGGGAGAAAGGGAGATTTATTCAGCTTATGGTTTCAGAGGGAAGATACAGTCTTTCATGGCAGATGTGGCATGGCTGACTGACTGAAACTGGAGGCAGCCTAAGTCACCACAGACATCTTGGAGGCTTAGAGTTCCTTGCTACAAAAGCAGACTTCTCCTGGAGGTAGGTTGGGGCTAATCTACCTTAAGCCCATCCTTGTGACTGCCTTCTTCTAGTAAGGCTCTACCTCTTTATGGTGCCGTGACCTTCCCCAAAGCATGAGACTTTGGGGGCCCCTTTCCAACCATGACAAGGCTTAAGTCACTGCAGACATTATGGGCACCCAGAGCTACTAAAAGCTCAAGAGCAGACTCAGTTGTGGCATGTCATGGTTAGGTGCAGGAGTCAACTTGATAGCTGAGGGTTTTGAGCTCTGGGCACATTTGTAAATTAGTGGTTGGGTTAAGCGCAGAGCAAACCTGCAGGAGATTATCTGGCTAATGGGGAAGGCCCATATGGGTGGGATTAAGCCCTGGAATAAAACACAAAGAGCTGAGTTGAGAGAGTTGGCATCCTTGTGTGTACTTGGCCAGACATGCTGGTCTGGCAAGTAAGGATAATCCCTCAGTCATTACATAGATATAGTGTGACCAGTTCTCTCGGCCCTGCTGTTGGTGCCTGCTCTCCCATCAAGCTGGCCAGACTGTAACTGGACTATCAATAAGAAAATAAATCCTTGTTCCCTTAATCCACTTTATGGTGAGTTATCAGCAACCATGCAGGCTGACTACAACAAAATTTGGTACTGGGAATGGGGTGTTGATGATAAATCTGGCTATGTGGATTTTGTGGCTTTTGAATGGTTTTACTGGACAAATTTTGAAATGTTTGAAGATTTTGACAGAATAGATTACAAATACTGTTCTGCAGAGTTTAATGGGACATTTGGATAATGAAAATATTGAGTGTTATGAATTGTTTGGGCCCAGTTTGTGAGGAAGGGAACAAGGACATTGGTGAAATTGAATTTAAAGATGATAGACTGGTTTTCTCGACAGAGGAGAGTTGTGTTGGTAGCCATGAAGCTCTGGATGTGGAAAGGGCAGGCAGCCAAATAGCTGCTGCTGTTGGAGAAATGAGCATCAAAGGGGCTTTTCCAGCATCAGCACACAGAACTTGTTACAGCTGTGGCTGGACTATACCAAGCTATGCTTCAATTTTGCTTCAGAATGTGGCAGCATCTCCCAAGTGGTACTAGTTTTGGTGTACAGTTCTGGGGGCCATAGAGAGGAGCAAAAGCTTGGCATCAAGTGGAAGGCGTAGAGTCTGAGAAGGTGAAGCTTATAGCTGCAGAGGTGAAGCCAGAGTGTTGTTTGAGATGTCAGAACCGTAGAATGCATGCTAAGGACAGCTGCGAGTAGAGATTCACCCTGGTTCAGAGAAACTCTGCTTCTACAACTTTGGCTGCAAACAGGGACTGGGAATGCCTAGAATCTTTGAGCCACCATGACTACATGATGAGCAACAGAAGATGGACATTGAAATACAGGATGCAGTAGTTGATTTGCTGGGCTTTGATCTTTTTAATGTTTTCTTATTGTTCAAGATCCTTCTGTTCTAAAGTATTTAACTTATTCTGATTTAATAACACTTTTAAGGTTAAGAAACTTTGAACTTTTAAATATTGGAAATGAAGTTTTAATGAGAGAACATTTTAAATTTGTCTATGAAATATATTTATATTTTTAAGATAACTTTTAGCATCTGTTTTTGTGTTAAGTTGACAAAGGGTGGAGTGTCATAGTTAGGCACAGGTGTCAACTTGACAGTTGAGGGCTTTGAGCTCTGGGCCCATTTGTGGAGAATTAGTGGTTAGGTTAAGCCCGGAGCAAACCTGCAGGAGATTGGTTGATGGGGAAGGCCCAGGTAGGTGGGATTAGGCCTTGGAATAAAACACAAAAGAGCTGAGTTGAGAGAGTCGGCATCCTTGTGTACACTTGGCCAGACATGCTGGTCTGGCAAGTAAGGATCGTCCCTCTCTCAGCCATTATGTAGAGATGGTGTGTCCAGTTCCCTCAGCCCTGGTGTTGGTGCATGCTTGCCTGTCAAGCTGGACCGAGAATTGTAACTGAACTTTTGTACGGAAATAAACCCCTTGTTCCCATAAGCCATTTGATGGTCATTTATCAGCAGCCATGCAGGCTGACTGCAACACGGGGCAAACCAACTTCAAGACTTGCCCCTGTGACTTCCTCCAGTAAGGCTTCACTCCTGAAGGTGCCATGACTTTCCCAAACAACTAAAAACTGAGACACAAGAGCCTGTGGGGACAACTCACATTTCAAACCATGACCACCCTCTTCTCCTAACCCCAGACCACCAGTGAGCTGCTTCATGCACTATACATTAGCTTAAGTTTCCAAGATTTGATGTAACTGGAGTCATGTAAAACCTACCCTTTTGGTCTTTCTCTCTCTAATATAAGACTCATCTCTGTTGCCCTATGCATCATTATTTTATTCCTTTTTAGTTGATAAATAATATTACATTATATACACACATATATACATATACATATATCTCACGATAGTTTTAGATCCACTCATCTGTTAGTAAGTACTTATCACATCTAACTTCCTTCACATTATTCCTACTTATTTAGGAGCATAGTATCGGAGTGCTTGTGTTTTTGCACTTAATAGTGTTACCCAACTAACAAGTTATTCACAAGGGCTAAAGACACTAACACAATTGCCTTCTGGCAATATAAGAGGGATTGCAGCCTCCTCATTCACAAGTCCCTTACTGTATGTTGGATATAAACTGTGCAGGTCCATATCTGTGATTTGAAATTATCCCTAGATGACTACCCGGCACATGCAATGCTTTGCAGATATGACATAGTTGTCATACTGCATTGTTTAGAATATTATGGCAAGAAAGACTCTGGCCAGTGCGATGGCTCACTTTAGTAGATAGGTTTGTTGCCAATCATGATGACTTGAGTTCTATCTGCAGAACCCACTCGGTAGAAGGAGAAAGCTGACTCTAGAAAGTTGTCTTCTGCCTGCCACGTGTGCACCACAGCATGTGTGTACAAGATCAGGCGCAAAAGCGGATACTCATGTAAGAGCATCCCTAGGAACATTTAGGGGGACAAGCTTGTGGCAGTGAAGGGGGCTCTGGAGATAAAGCATCCCTAAAGCCAATGGACACGTCTAGATGTGCTTTTGGCTTTCTCCATCTATTTTCTTCATCTGTTGTGTACAAGTCAAACTTCCTTGCTGTCTCTCTCTCAGTCACTCCTTCTTTGCTTCTATGCTGGAGAACACCTCTTCTAACTTAGTTTAGCTGGTAGATTTGATGTACCATTGTTGGGGAGAAAAAGGCTTATTGACAGAATTAAGTGTCAGCAATGCCACTGATTTTTGACGACTGGAATGTTCCCTGAAAGTGAAGGTATCACGCGGATGACATGGCTTACCAAGTAGAGGTGCTTGCGATTCAAGTCTGATGACCTGAGTGTGACCCCTAGAGCCCTAGGTGGAGGGCAAGAACCAGCTGCACAAACTTGTCCTCTGGGCACTATATGCATGCCTCGGCATGTGTGCCGACACAGTATAGTTCATACACATGCACAAGAGTAATAATAAAATAAATCAGGACATCTATAAACATCTGCATCCGGTCTATGGTTATTATCAGCATATGTAAAGATTTGTGCCTTCCACAACACACTGCTTAAATTAGGAGGAATCAAGCGCCCTTTCCTACCCACCCAAGCTGCTATTTGGGATCTGACCAGCTGATGTCACTATGGGACCATGAATATACAGGCACATCCAGGTTCAGAAAAACTCGGGAATGGCGTTGTAGCCTGGGGAAAGATAACCTCCCACCTACCCAGGGCTGCCGACCTCATCTCTCCCCCTGCCTGCATAGTTTATAAAGTGGAGAAGCAGCTGACGGATTTAATTTTGATGGAGAATTACCTGTAGGCAAGAGTGCAATCAAACCCACACTGTTAAGGAGGTGGGGGATGTAATGAATCTATCTTCCGTGTTTAGCAAATGGAGAGGATCAGGCTAATCATTCGTCAGTTTCTTTTCCCTACACTATAAACCTTCATTTCCATCTTGTTAGGTGTCGTGGGTTCAGAACTAGTTATAAAAGGCAAATCGACTGAAAGGTGTGTTTGCCAGGCTTCTGATTTCCTTCATCTGTTTGGATCTTTGAAGGGCCCTAGTTGGATTTAAGGTTTTTCAATCGGAATAAGTGTGTGTGTATGGGGGGTGGGGGGAGGGGAGAAGCGGCAGAAACTAAGAAGTTTGAAACAAATTTTTGACAAGTTTTTCTGCTTTCCTCTCCTATCACTACTACAAAGTCATGCAAGTCTTTTTTATAATTCTTTGAATCTGTCATTTATAAAAGTAATGTGTTTATAGTTTTTCATCCCATATTAATCCCCACATCCCTTCCATCCCACCCCACTTGTTCTCCTTTTCAGCCAGTCTCCCTCCCACCCACACAGCCTTCTGTACACGTGATCCACCTGGGATGCCTGTCCTGGCAAATGTCTGGGGACTTGCTGGGCTGTGAACCAGTGGGTAAATAGTTCAGTCAAGAAGCCCCACCCCCATGCCTGGCATCAGTACCAAATGAGCCTCTCAGGGCAGAGCAGCATCTCCTTCCTCATTTAGAGTGAAACGTTGGCAGGCCGCTATGGTGGAGGTCTGTTGCCTAGTGACTGCAGACATCGCTGCGTTGCCCTGCATGAGCCGAGGCTTTCCCCTCAGCCTCTTACATTCTTACTGCCTTCTCTCCCTCAAGGTTTCCTCAAGCCTTAAGATGGGAGGTGAGTTTTGATGTTCAGTTGAGGGCTGAGCACTCTACAGTCCCTTTAGCTCTGCTCTTTGGTCGGTTGTGATTGCTTGGGTTACAAATCTTCTGCGGCAAAAGGATACTTCTTGGTCGAGTGCTGAGATTCTCTAGTCTAAGAATATAATGATAAATATGTCGATAGTAGTTTACTCTCAAGTATTTATGGTTAACACAAAATTTGTTCCCACCTATGGCCTATGGTCTCCCTTCCATGAGTATTTAACTAGGTTCCCAGTACTAGGTATGTGTTCCTTGCCAAAAGCAGGTCTTAATACCAGTAAGAAAGCAATTGGTTACCCCCATATCTTACATATCAGTATTGCACCAATGGTCTCCTCTTGCCGGAGTCGTCGTATTGTAGCTTGCAGCATTCATATCTGGGAGGGGCCATTGATTACTGTTCTTCCCTGGTAGCCTACATCAAATTTTCTGGCATATTGGGTCTAAGTGACAAGGGAAATGCTTTTATATCCATTCCACTTTATTATTTTTCTACGTTTCTTGACCACTGTGTGTGGTATCTCTGCAGCAATAGGTTTTTATGATTGGGTTCTAGAAGACAGCCAATAGGAATGGCAGATACTTATGCAGGGGAGGGGGATGTATGTGAGGTCTCTCTAAGTCATGGTAATCTTTTTTGGGTTACAGGGGACCAGATGGACTCTTTGGAATTTCAAGTCTGTTAAGGGAAGATCCTGATGAGCCAGGCTCAGTGTAAGGATCCTTGTATTATCAGCTGGGGCTGTATTACAAAGGGCCATGCACGGGCAACTTAAACAGCACGGTGATTTCCTCATGGTCCCAGGGGCTGCAAGTCCAAGGTCGAGGTGCCAGCAGGGTTATTTCTCCTACAGCCTCTCTCCTTGCCAGTTGTCCTCTCCTCTCTCCTTCCTCTCTTGCTTGGTGTCTGAGTCCCAGTGTTCCCTTCTTATGTGGAAACCATCAGCCTTGATTGAGGCCCAGTCTAATCCCTCATTTTAGCTTAATTCTCTCTTGAAAGAATCTTTCCTTGATATGGTCTCATTCTGAGGTCACAGGTTGTAATTGTTAGATACAGACATAGACTTGAATTCAAATCTGAAGCTCTGGGGATATTTGTGAAGAATTAGTAGTTGAGTTAAGCTTGTAGGAGGTTATCTAAATTGATAGGGAAGACCCTGCTCAGGGTGGGTGGAAACTTCCCTGGGCAGGTGGATAAGATGAAGGATCTGGTTTAGGAAGTTGGCATTCTGCAGCACACTTGGACAGATAAGCTGTTTGGCAAGCGAGGTTTGTCCCTCTCTCAGCAGTCCTGTAGATATGATGTGGTCTGTTCCCTCAGCTCTTGGTGTTGATATGGGCTCTCCTGTCAAGAAGGACTAAGAAATGTAACAGATTATAGTAAGCCAGAGAGAAACTCCTTATTCCCCTGCTATTTTGCCATGAATTTATCAGCCACATACAGACAAACTGCAACACATGGAGACCATCAAATTGATGAAGGCCCAAGCTAGTGCTTCATTTTTGCTTAATTCCGTCTTGAAAGAGCCTGTCCTCAATATGGTCCCCTCCGAAGGTAGTAGGTGTTTGACCTCAGTATATGGCTACAGGAAACACAGAACCCACCCCCGTTACAAGTTGAATCTGGAACGTTCCCTGCAGGCTCATGTTTTGAATGCTCAGCCCCTAGTTGGTGGACTTTTGCTTCTTTTAGACTGGAGCCTTTTGGAAGTGGGGCCTTGTTGGTAGAAGCAACCCTCTCCTGGTTCTGGTCCCAGTCACTGCTTCCCGCTTCCTCCTGATACAAGTAGCAGCTGCTCGATGCTCCTGCCAGCAGGGACGGGAGCTGCTCCTGCCAGCAGGCGTTTCTCACCATGATGGTTGAGTTCTCTGTGATGTCAAGAACCAAAAGAAATCTCCCCTCCTTTAAGTTGTGTCTGACTGGTATTTTGCCATCATGACAAGAAAAAATAAGCAATAAAAACCCCCTTGCTGGTCTAATTGAAGGTGAGCAATCCGAGATGCTGATTGGCTGGTTTGCAATTTTCTTTGCTCAGTTGTACTGTTTGGAATAAGACAGTGAAGAGAGAGTCCCTTGTCAGAATGCTGAGTTAGGGAGAGTGCCCTTTCATGCCAGACAGCGTCCTTGGAGACCATAGAATCCGGGAGAATAGAGGTCTCTGTTTAAACACACAGGAACCTGCCCAAGCCTGTTATTCATGAATATCTGTTAATTCACCCAAACGTTTTTTTTTCTTGTATTTATTTTAATTTTTTGTTACTTTTTTTGCCTAGTTATACAAGCTCAATAGATACGCCCCTCCTTCTCCTTTCTTCCTCCTTTCCTCTTTGTGTCCTCTATTGCACTATCCCCTAATTTTCACTCCCTCCTCCTCCCTCTCCCACCTTTTCCTCCCCTTCTGCTCTCTTGGTGCTTCCCGCCTTCTCCCTCTCTTTTTTTTCCAGAGCATCTGTTTATGTGGGCGTTGAATTTTTCTCTCTGAGTTGTCTATACTAGTGAGGATTCAGGATTCAGTGGCATAGCTTGGGGCTCCTTCTTGGGGTGCCCGCTAGTACAGGAATTCTATTATGACTGTTTAACCCCTTGCCTCTAAGGATCCTACTGCCTGAAGCCTTCTCTCCTGTGATTCTTGGTAGACTCTGGGGGGTTGTTGACATGTCAGCCATTGTGCAGGTCAGGCAAGGTCCAGTCACATCGTGGCTCTATCCTGGCTGCTGCAGCCCTGACTTGTGTGGAGCATCTTGCATATCCTTGGTGCTCCCCATCTTTAGGCTCTTACCATCTTGCCGCCCCCTCTTCCGCAAAGGTTCCCTGAGCTTTAGGATGGGGAGAGATTTGGCTGATCACGACCGTTTTTTATGTCCTAACTTTGTCTCTTTTCATTTATGTTACATTGTAAAAAAGCCTTCATCCAAGGCTCATACCATGACCCAGCTGGTAAATCTGGTGACCTGAGTTCAGTCTCTGAAGCCAGCACAGTGTTAGGTGGTAGATGGAGGGAACCACTTGGAAGTTGTCTTCTTACCTCTACACTTGTATTGTAGGCTCTCTCTGTCTCTCCCTCTAAATAAAGAAATAAAATATTTTACAATTCACTACTATTAAAAATAAAGACAAAAGAATCCTTTATGCCAACATGGTCAAAACTAATCTTTAGAGTCAATACAAAATAACTGACAATGTACTTTCGATTGAAGTATGAAGAGTTTTGACCTTTTACTTCATAAAAAGGCAACATTAGTCAAAATAATGTACAGGTAATAGGCCCTTAAAATAATAGGTAATAATTTTATGTTAGAAAGTAATGATAAAAGAAAGAAAAATCAATTAGGTGTAACTTTCACTATAGGGTTATTTATTATATATATATTTTATATATATATTATAGTGCTATTTTTAAAATTTTTTCCACTCATACAAACTTGATAGGTACCCCATTCCCCTCCCTCCTTCCACCCCTCCCTGGATCCCCTTGCTCCCTCCCTCCTTTTCCCCTTCCTTCCCCCTCTCCCTTTCTCCCAGTGCCCCCTTCCCCCATTCCTGGAGCATCCTTTAGTGTGCATGTCAAACTTCCCTCTGGGTCTTCCTCTCTGATGAGGTATAAGGACTCAGTAGCATTGCCTAGAGCTCTTTCTTGTGTTCCCCTTTAGTATAGAACACTATTGTGGCTGTTAATCCAGTGCCTCTAAGGATCCTAGTGCCTGTGATCCATGCTAGACTTTAGGGGTTCAATGATATGTTGGTCATTGCTCAGGTCATGCAAAGTCCCATTATGATTACTTCGGCCCTAACTTATGTGGAATATCTTGCATATCATTGCTCCTCCCCATCTTTAAGGTCTTACAATCTTACGGCCTCCTCTTCTACAAATTTCCCTGAACTTTAGGATGGGGAGAGATTAGGCTGGCCTAGTTCCTGGTGATTAATGTAGGGTCTCTGATGTTCTTCTGAATAACTTTTTTTTTCCCCCAGTTTTGCTGTTCCTGCACTGCTCTTGGCTCCATCCTGATGGGTATTGGATGTCATTTCCTAGCCAGAGATAAAAGGCTGTTAAAATAGAGTCTTATTATAAGAGTAGATTCAAAGGTAGATGGAATAAGAGTAGGAGACCGCGGTGAGGAGGGTCAGTCTCCCATTTGCAGGATGGTTAACTTCTATCTGCCAGACTGTATGCCCTCCCTGTCTGGTGAGATCAAACTCCATCAGTTGCAAGTGACCAGGAAGGAAAGTCTGTGAGCTTAACCAGATGTCTCATTACTTACTTGCAGTACTTGATGGTGTCCTATTTTCTCTGCTGTAGCATGATCCCTTCTCTCCTTGTTTCTGGCGGGGCCCTCCTTCCTCTTCTCTCCTGTTTATAATATTTGCAATTATTGTAGGTATTACAGAGATTTATCTTTGAGTGTGTCACTAAGTGGGTTTGGTACTAGAATTCACCTAGTTAGGGAGTACATATGGCGCTTAATTTTCTGTGTCTGGGATACTTCACTCAATATAATTTTTTCTAATTCCATCCATTTCCTGGCAAATTTCATTAATTCTTCATTTTTGATGGCTGAGTAGTATTCCATTGTATAAATGCACCACATTTTCCTTATCCACTCATCAGCTGTTGGGCATTTGGGTTAATTGCATGACTTTGCTATTGTAAACAGTGCTGCTATGAATATGGTCATGCTTGTGCTATCGAGGTGAATTTTTGCTGTATGGGGGATTATTCTCAAAAGTGGAATAGCAGGGTCATATGGCATTTCAATATTTCAATATTTAACTTTTTTAAGAATCACCAGGCGGCTCACCAGAGTGGTTGTATAAGCCTGCATTCCCACCAGCAATGTAGGAGAGTTCCCCTCTCTCCACATCCTCTCCAGCATTTGGTGTTGTTTGTATATAATGCCATTTTTTCTTGCTGAAACTTTATCTCTCATTTTTATTAAAACAAAATTCAAACATTATAAATGTGGACAAGTTTGTTATTTTTTATGTCAGTGCTGTTTTTTTTTTTTAAACTGCATACTTCCGTTCATCCATTCCAAATACATACACTTTTCAAAATGTCTCTGGTGTACAGATGCATCTTTCTATCACTGGTGATATGCAGCGATCACTGCCAGAAAGCACATGATATAAGCAACTTAGGATGGTGATCAAGAGCTGGAAAGAACATTCTAGTAGCAGTGGGAAACACTCTTTTAAATCTTAGTGAACAGGGGCTGGAGAGGTGGCTCAGTGGTTAAGCCTCTATCTTGCAGGTAGAAGGTCCTGAGTTCAGATCCTAGACCCCATGTATAGATGCCAGCGGAAGCGGCGGCGGCGGCCTGTGTTTCCAGTCCTGGTAGGGTGGAGCCTGTGAATCCCGGGGCAGAGTAAACAAGGAGGAGATGGAGGTGTCTATGGTGGTTCCCGAATTTGTCCGTGGTTCTACACACACACACACACACACACACACACACACACACACACATGCACAATTGAATAAAAAAAAATCTTAGTGAACAAATGGTCATGGGGCAAAAGTGGTGACCCTGAGAAACCCAAAGAACACAGCATCCTTCTGCAAATGGGAGTCCGTGAAGCCCAGTCTGCACCTGGGACACAGGCTGGTGGTCTTTCACAGACTTAAGCGCTAGATGATCAGTGGTCTTAAAATGACAAACATGACTCTGGGTGCCAAAAGTTAAGGCTAAGGCAGCTGTGATCAAATAAAAGCAGTGATTCAGGTGGGTAGGATTCACTGACATGTTTCATGCCTAACAGACACACACTAGTATGCAGGGTGATGTGTGAGAAAGTCCGTGGGCTATGTAGATCTAAAAATGATCTTTCAATGGAGATGAAATGACAGAAAGAAGCAGGGGAGGTGGGGAGATAGCTCAATGGTTAAAGTCTTTGCATTGCAAGCAAAAGGACCTGAGGTTCAGATTCCCAGGTTCCATGTAAAAATGTCAGATGGATATTGTGGTAGCCTGCAAGTCTGGCCCTGGAAATCAAAGTCTGGGAAATTCCATAGCAAAGCAAGTAAGGTAGAAGAACAATCCGGGATGATTCCTGATGTCCCCCTTGGGCCTCCACAGGCACAAACACTCCAGTGCCCTCTTGTACATGTGCTCACACGTACATGGACACCCACCCACATGTAAAACACACACACACACACACACACACACACACACACACACACAGAGTAGGAAGCATTATGTCATTATATGCTAATGGTTTTTCTTAGTGCTTATCACAGTGGATAGTGTTTCAGATTTTGAGAAACTTGGTGATTTGTCTCCTAGAGATTAGCGACTCCAGCACATCATTAAAGGTGAATTTGGGTGGCCCCAGAAGTGTTTGCAGGGCGATTATAGGACACGACAATAGACTTGCTGCTAGGATGAGAAATACAGATTTTTGTCTTGGCTTTCCAACAGAGTTCCTATGTGAATTTGGGGGGAATCCCTCAACTTCTGTCATTTTGTTTCTTCACTGATCAAATGATGTTTGCCCCGCTTGTTTGGTTGGAGTGTAATGACGTCACCTGACATTTGTCATGTGGCCAGCTCATGGTCAGGAGGACCATCCTGAGGGTCGTGCCGAGGTGTCACACTGAGGAAGGCAGAGGTAGTGTCGGACCTCCAGGGGCGATGCCTGAGGCCACACTGATCCCATCTCCTGATCTTTCTGTTTTCCCTGCCCAGCCCATACAAGCTGATGCGTATGTGACAGACTGAGCATCTATCTCCATTACATGCGTGAACATCATTTGAAAGAAACAAATGGACATTATTGGATGGATTTAGGTGCCTCCAGATAAGGTTCCTGGGAATGGTTTAATTCCTTTAATGTTGGATTAGACCTTGGCAAAGATGTGAAGCAAGTGAAGTTGGTTTTCAAGGAGGACAGACGTCACTTTGGGGAAGCCTCTTGTGTGTGTGGTAGCGATGGATCTAGAAGCTTTAGCTCCCTGATCCATCACGTTGTCTGTTCTGCTGCTTCTTACACAGCTGTGCTTGTTTTTGATTGCATTTTTATTTTATTTGATAGGTTTTTATCCTTTATACTTTCATACATAAATACAGGGAATTTTCGCCTCTTCCATCCCAGCCTGTCTCCCCTCCTGTCCGACTTCATACTTTCTCCTTTCCAGCCAGTCTTCCTTCTATTTGCACGTCTTGTCACATGTGTGATCCACTGGGCTTTCAATTTTTCTTAAATTTTAAAACATGTGGCAAGGTTTCTTTATGTGCTGGACTATGCCTTGTATCAGGAGACCCTAAAAGTGATACCGACAAAACAATATCATAAAATAATATCTGTTATACTCCTTTATCTCCTGTCTGAGATTCATTTGTTATTTTAAGAGAATTCTTGATTTACCCATCACAGTGGATTTTGTTGCTTTAAGTTCAGCAAAATGTCCTCTCTTTCTGTTTGCTGCTAACTAGCTGACAGCCTTCTAGCCAACAGGCAAAATCTTGCTACCCTGAAGAAGAGCGACACCTACTTGTGACAGCTTAAGCTTGGTTCCTATTATCTGTGCAATTGTGTTTTTATCATCAGCAGCCTAATTTGATGTGAAGTGTTGGGAAAGGACATTCTCAACAGTGAACATGAGCAAATGAAGTCATTTTTCTGTTGAGCTTTAATCAACGAGAGCGCCTTTGTTCAATGTATGGAACTGACCTGCGGGGAAACGCATGCTTTGCCGGTCCCATGTCTGGTTACTTACGGAATTGGAATCCGTGGTGCACAGCCATTCTTACTCTAAGAAGACTCTATGGCATCTTTAGTTCTAATTCTAGGTACTTGTAGCTCATCTTGGCTCCAGACTTTTGTGCTTCAGTGAAGAGCAGTAGCTGGGGGAGAAATTATTCAGTGTTGCTCATTTGTGGCTGAAGAGAAGAGAGGAAGAGAAGGGAATCCAGGGCTGTTCTTCCATTGTAGACACCAACCATTTCCAACAGTGTGAGGCACACGATGAAATTTAGATGGAATGAGCCATTGTGTTGATAGTTAATAATCCACTTCCATTCTCCTCAAGTTATTTCTTTTTCCTATAGACTTCTGTGTGGAAGCAAGAAGGTGCTTTGGATTCATTTAATATTTACTGTGCGCTATGACATTCAAGCACTACCTTCGATGTCCTATCATTCTTCTCATTTCACAACTGAGGAAACATGGCTCAAGATGGTTATGTTGCATGCCCAAGGTCACATAGACAATGCTACATTTTCTCCCAACTTTAAATTCCAGGCGAAAGGTCCATGTAGAAAAGGCTATCGAGAGTTGGGGGAACTTTTAAGAAGTAGAACCTAGTGAAAGGAAGTTAGATTACTGGACCTTTCTTCATCCTCTCCTTGTTTTCTGTCTCCATGAGGTGAGTAGTTCTGTTTGCTATGAGCTCCCACCATGATATTCTGCATCGCTATAGGCCACAGAACCAACCGTACAAGCCACTAGGAACTGGAACCTTCAGAGCAATAAGCCAAAAGAAAAATTTCTTCCTTTTAACTTGTTTATTTCAGATAGCTTGTCCCAGCAACAGAAATGCATATGCTAGTGGGAGAACTAATTCCTGACTCCTCAAAGTGCACATTTGCATTAGCTTTGTTTGTGACCTTATCTGACATGAACAACTTAGAGGAGGGATGGCTCATGATTTCAGAGGTTTCAGTTCACGGCATGTTGGCTCCATTCCTGTGGGTCCGAGGCATACCAGAGCATCATGCCATGGGAGTATTTACATGAGAAGGTTGCCAACCTCATGGGGAAGGGGGTTTGCAGAGCACAATGGCAGGAGGAGTCAAGATATATGCAGGCTGTCCTCAAGACCTTCAATCCTCAGTCCTTATGCGAGTGGTTGGATTGCAGCACATGCCACCACACACTCAAAAGTGTTGACTATTTCTTAAGACTCTTATTTAATTCATCCCTGAAGATCTATCTATCATGCTTACACATAGCATCTGGGCAGAAGTGTGAGTTGTTGTGATAGTTAATCCTGGGTGTCAACTTGACATATCTGCCATTAACTAAGATGAGCTGAGCCACCTGAAGAGATTATCTGGATCAACATATTTTCAATACAAAAAGACCAGCCCTGATTGGATTGGAACCTCCCTAGATCTCATTGGAGCCTCCCAGTAGTGGACCAGATAAAAGGAACCGCAGAACAGAAGACTGGGAAGAGACGAGAGACTCTCTGGGAATCCTCCAGCCTTCAGCCACGTGGGTGGATGGGAGTGACTGCCAGCTTCAGCCAGTCATGCCGCCTCTGCCATGAAAGACTGTTTCTCCCCTCTGGAACTGTAAGGTGAATAAATCTCTCTTTCTCCCTTAAGTTGTTTGACTTTGGGTGTTTTCTCACAGCAATAGTTAAGAGTGACCATTATAGTTGTTAGTTGACTAATTTAATACGCTCTAATGAAGAGGTTCTAAAATGGATGTTTTCTGTATTTTTTTAAACTAGAATACCCATTTCTTTTAAAAACATTCCATTGATTTTGGACAGACTTAAATCTGGCAACCAAATATAATGATTTGCAAAATGGCTTTTGTGAATAAATTATCTCAATAGATGTGATAGTTAATCCTGGGTGTCAACTTGACACATCTAGTTTTAACTAAGATCAGCTGAGACCATACCTGGAAAGGTCAGCTGAGACCATTTGAAGAGATTATATCAGCCCTAGATCCCATTGGAACCTCCATAGATCTCATAGGAACCTCCCAGTAATGCATTGATCCTATAAAAGGAACCACAGAATATAGGCAGAGGGATGTTTCAGGAATGCTCCAGCTATGTGGATGTCTGTTGTGCTTTAGCTTGCTGCCATCTTCAGCCAGCCATGCCGTCTCCAATAGTATCTTCCCTCTGGAACCCTTTCTTCCGTAAGTTGTTTGACTTTGGGTGCTCTCTTACAGCAACAGTAAAGAGTAACTGTTACAACGGATATTGTAGTTGCCTTCCTTTTTGCTACCGTGAGACAATATCCATACCCAACATAAGAGAGAAAGGGAGATTTATTCGGCTTACGGCTCCAGAGGAGAATCTAGTCCATTATGGTGGAAAAGACAGGGGCGGGCAACAGCATCCGGCTGTTTAGGTCACAGCTGCCATCACCGAGGAAGAGAGAGTAAGATTAAACTATGGAAGCAACACTAAGCCAGCAAACCTTAAGGACAGCCCCTATAATGTGCCTTCTCTCGGCAAAGTTCCACCTCTAAAGTTGCTGTGACCTTCCCAAACCTTAACATCAACTAAAGATTCAAACACATGAACCTATGGGGGACAAATTCACATTCAATCCATGACAACAGAAAAACATGAAAATCTGTCTTTCTCCCTCCAGTCCTCTTTCTCAAGGTATGACAAAAAGATAGAATTAGGATTTCCAAAAAGACATCATAGACTTGTCAACTTGACGGTTGAAGGTTCCAGCTCTGGGCACATTTGTGGAGAATTAGTAGTTGAGTTAAGCCCAGAGTGAACCTGTAGGAGATTGTATAGCAGATGGGGAAGACCCAGCCCATGGTGGGTGGGATTAGGCTCTGGACAAGTGTATAAAATACAGAGATCTGGTTGAGAAAGTTGGCATCCTGTGTTATAGTTGCTCGGAGATGCTGGTCTGGGAAGTAAGGATTATTCCTCTCTCAGCTGTTCTAAGGATATGGTATGCCAGTTCCCTGGGCTGCTGGTGTTGGTGTGAGATCTGCTAAGCTGAACAAGGAGCTCTAACTGGACTATTGAAAGAGAGAATAAACCTCTTATTCCCTTAAGCTGTTTTGCCATGATTTATTAGCAACATGCAGAGTAACTGCTGCAGAATGTGAAATTCTGTGCAGAAAAGCCTGCGCATCAGTGGGTAGACACCCAAATGTTGTTGCATTGATGGGTGACTGGGAGTAATCTGACTCATTATTAGAGAGATTTTACCCACAGTATTTTCCCACTGTGAAAATTCCTTGTTGTTGAATCCACGTTTGGTTTTTGGCTCATGACTTACGAAACTTGAGCAAGGAGACAAAAAGTTTATGTGTCAAGAGAAGCCATAGATACTCATTTTCTCAACAATCAAAAAGTGTTTTTTTTTTTTTGCCAATTGTCTTATAACAAAGCAAATAAATACATACATCACACAAAAGAAGCATTTCACCACGTAGCCTTCTAAAACAAGTCGGCATAGCCAACAAGAAGGTGCAGGTTGGAGAGAAGTCCCTAGTTCTCATAGCTCTAAGCAGATCTGACAGCTTCTTATTCAGGGAGCGTGCCCTTCTTTGTCGACAGGAAAAGCTCTGATGTCACATGGCCCTAACTGTCCTCCGCTTTCCGGCGGAGCCATTTTGGGTGACATGTTGTCATCTTTCTGGCTCTCATCAGGCCCCACCCACGAGTCATCGCATCAAGTCAACTTTGCAGAGACAAACTGCGTGAGTCATTAATGAGGCCCTTATCTCCTGCCACCTTCAAAGTCTCTTGGGAACTCTTCTGCCATGAACAGCAGCATGAAGCAATGCCTCCATTAGAAGAGACGTGTCTTTGTGAGAGATGTCGGGTTTGGGAGTGTAGGGGGGGACCTGGGCTCTGAAGGCCACTAAGGCATCTCTCCTCCTAGGACGAGGTAAAAAGCTCACTGGAGTGATTAGAGCAATTATTCAGAGCTACCTGCCACAGGTCATCAGTCCCGGCTCAGCTGAGGCGAAGAGGTGACCCAGAGCTGCCTCTTCAGGCTGTTATTGGATGTGGTATCTGCCCTCGGCATTTCCCCGGACACCCTCAAGTTCAGACATGTATTGGCCACACTTCTCGACTTTCTTACATTTATCTTTCTGTTCTATTTTAATAGTCTTCCGGCTCAAGAGGAGGTCATCTGAGGCCTGCTATGATTTATTTCCCTTCTGCAGTTTCTCTTTTATTCCACTCGACATATTTCCTTGCTGTGTCCCTTTGCGATAAAGCAAGAGTTCTTCAGCCAGGGGAAACTTTTGGTTTTCCTTCATCCTGCCGAATCCCGAAGAGCACGTAAAAGCCTTTTAGTGAAACTTGATATTAAAAGGAAGGAAAGAAATTTGAAAGTCAAAGAAAAACAGCTGCTATCATCTGCTGCACAAGTAACTGAAGAAGAAGGGTCTGTCCCTAATCACAGAGTCTTGTCTTTTTCATTATTGCTATTGACATCGTTGTCATCATTATCCTTGTTTCTGTGCTACTGAGTATGGTGTGAATGACATCTAGTGCTCAAAAGGCCACAGAAAGGAAATTGGGTGTGGCTGTCCTTACCTCCCTGAGGGTTACAACGTGAAACAAATGACATAGGTTCAAATACGCATTAAAAACAATGTATTGGGCTGGAGAGATGGCTCAGGGGTTACGACTCTGCCTCATAAGCAGAAGGTCCTGAGTTCAGATCCCAAGTCCCATGTAAAAATGCTAGACGGAAACACCAGGCTAACAAAGCAAAAAGGAGGTAGAAGTAATCTAGGATTCTTGAAGTCATCCTTAGTCCTCTACAGGGACACACAGTGTCCTCTGATACACACCCCCCCCCACACACACATACACACACACACACTAAATAAAGGTTTAAAAAAAGATCAAATGAATTTATAAAAAACAATATATCATATTTTTAATAGAGCCTAATCAAAAGATGGAGTTACAAAAATAATGGAAATATTTTCTTTAAATATAGCACTTTATTGTGAGTGTGACAGGTGTGCCAGTGCATACCTGGAATGTAGCATGAGGCTGAGACAGGAAGACCCAGAGTTCAAGGCCAGCTGGGGCCACCTTGCAGATCCGTGACTTGCCAGGGTACATGGAGAGTCTGACTAAGCAAAGCCAAGAGCAAAAGTGTGAGAAGAGAAGGAAGATGACAAATGCTGTCTGCTTCTTCCACGACAGGCTCGGAGGTTGTATTTCCTCCCTCTCTAACTTCACAGAAAGAGAATTGGGAAATAGAGGAAACGTTATTGCAGGACGTGCTTTAGAAAAGGGCATCAGGCACCATACTAACACCTTTATTGAAATCATGTTTCTTAGGTGTTGTTATGCAAGCCAAATTCTTCCATTGGCGATCTCAGAAGACACTGATGATAACAATTGAAACTTGTGCAGAACAAAGTCTGGCTCCGAGGGTGTGTGCTGGGGCACTTGCTGGAGCGTGAGTCACAGAGACACATCACCAGGACTCTGTCCCTCCCAGCGTCAAGGCTGCGCTCCCAATTCGCAGAGCTCAAGGCCCCTGCTGCATGGATGAAGAGCCGAGCCGAGGCAGCTTTGACACAAGAATAAAGATGAAACCCATGGGAAAAGACATGACATTAGGAGGGAGACAAGCAGGGAATAAAATGTGCCAGAATAGAAAAATGAGGGGGAATGGGTTTGGGGGTTAAAATGTGAAAATATAAATTTACTGTATTCATGTTTGAAACTGTAAAAGAGGAAAAATATTGAAACTCTCACCTCCTTGGTGGACAGAAGTAGATCTTGACACATAACAAGGTATTTGACTTATTCTAGAGCAATTTATTATTTTTTCTCCTATCGATTTGCCCTTATCACTAGTAGCGCCTCATTCTAGAAATTGTCATCCAGAATCTGTGCTTGGATAGTCACTTCTCTGTTGCTCCAAAGCTAGCATGTTTCCAAGCAGATGTGGAAATGAGATCCTTTGCTAAGAACGACTCAGGAAAGTGGTTCTTGCTCCTGAGAACCTTCGCTCGTGCTGATTTTGCCTTTTGTGGTGTCATTTCCTAAGACTGTGTGTCCACTCTGCTGTAGTTAAGTTGCTACTCTATTGGGAGACATTTCCACAGCTCAAGTTGCTCCCAATGATATCCGGCTCTGAGAAGGTGAGGTATTTCCGCTGGAGTCCTTACTAAGCAGATGTTATCATGAATTACCTCTGCGGGTGCGCTGGATATTCCTAGTCACAGGTTAAATCCCTTCAGAGAGATGTGGTCTGCTACCAGGAATGTAACCTCACTTTTGTGAGCTTTTATAGCCTCATATATCATACAGAGGTCATAATACTGTTCTAATATACCTCTTTTAAAGCTAAGTGTTGAATGAATGAAACATGTTGAAAAGTATAAAATAAGGGTAAATGTAAACTCTCCAAAAGGAATGATAGATCTCTTCGACGCCCCCTTCCAGTGCCGCTGTTTTAGAGGAAGAGAGCCGAAGTCTTGGTGGGAGAAGCTTTGTAGCTGGTGCAGGTGGCTGAGTCTGCTTGGATTTGGGACTTTCGATTCTATTTTTCCTTACGGTATGTTAGCAAAGTCCACAGGAGAGTTTCTGCTGCTGTGAGATAATATTCATGTACCTATCTAAGGGGATAAAGGGGTTTATTTGTCTTGGGTCCCAGAGGGGAGATACAGTCTTCTATGGAGGAAAAGACATGGTCGACAGCAGAAGCTGGAGGCTGGTTCAGGTCACAGCAGGCATCATGGAGCGAGCGAGCGAGAGAGAGAGAGAGAGAGAGAGAGAGAGAGAGAGAGAGAGAGAGAGAGTGTGTGTGTGTGAGAGAGAGAGAGAAAGAGAGAGAGAGAGAGAGAGAGAGAGAGAGAGAGAGAGAGAGAGAGAGAAGCCATCTGCTAGAGGAAGCAGGGTGGGGCTGCCAAATGTCCGAGTCTGCCCCTGTGGCGTGCCTTCACACGGCAACTTCCACCTTGTGAAGGATCCACGACCTTCCCAAACATTAGCGCCCGCTAAGGAGTCAAACACATGAGCCTGTGGGGGACGACAGAAACTCCCTGTCACACTGGGGAGTGAAATACCAGTAGTGATCCTTTCTTGAGAGCGGACAGTGATAAGAACGTGAAGGAATAATAGGAAGACTCTAAGAGGTTGGTACCAGTGGGGGGAGGGGGAGGCACAAGAAATTAGAGGATGAAGAAGCTCAGAAGAGGTAGGCAGCGTCCTTATATATCTTCCAGGTTGCTTACGGGTAAAGAAGCATGGATTTCACTTACAAGAAAAGCTCCATATCCTTTCCACAGTCCACTATTTTCTACTGTGTGAACACTTACGTCTCTTGTCCAAAGCAAGATACATTCTAATAGCAGCTACCTTGGGCTTAGTATTCAGATTGGGTAGTTATTTCCAAATGACAAGATCATTATCGGTTGTCAATCTTGTTGACTGTAAGGGAAGAATGGAGATAGACATTTGAAACTTTCAAGAGCTGGACATTTCCATAACCCAGCTTGGAGAGAGGAGATAGGAACTAGCAAGGTCACGGACAAATGAGTAGAGAGCTGTAGGGTCCAAGATATGCAATAGGTTGCAGCTGGATAGCTGAGGGGTTCTGGCCCACTTATGTAGAGGCTGGGGAAATGGCATCCTTTCATATGAACCCTGTGTATCTTGCTGCGCCGGGCTGGCTATGGGGTCAAGTTGGCATTGACCTTTTAAATTTTAGTTTATTAGTATTTCATACATGAATATAGTGAATCTATGGTATGTTCATGTCTTAATCTCTGAATCCTATCCCTCTACTTCTTCCTATTATAATTCTTCTACCAGTAAGGTTTCTTCTTATTTTATGACTTGCACATGTGTGGCCCACTGGGGTTCATCTGGTTTGCTTTAATGACATACGCCTGAGTACTTGCTGAAGCATGAGTCTTGTATCAGTGGGAACCCATGGAGGATCGGGAAAGTTTCTTGTTGCTACAGAGTTCTGATGCTGACTACAAAGAAATAAGATTTACTTAGCTCGTGATCTGGTGGTTGGAGAGCTCAAGCAGCTTTGCTTTCTATATATTTCACGGCATGGTGAAGAAATTCAAAGGTGCAGCGGGATTCATCTTTCAAGCCATGGCCAAACTAACTGCATTTTGGAAGTGCCACACTGCTTCCAGGCTCTTTCCCCACAGCTGGGCGGTATTGTTGAGACCACTTCAGTCCCTGGTAAGAGTAGATTGAGCGCTGGTGATCATGTGACTTTTCCAATGTTCAGTTTTGTTTGAGCCTTAGCCGCTTAAGCCTGTTGACAACTCTAACGCTTTAACACTAGGCAGCACTCTGAACCCAGATTTGCTTCGATGTTGCTGTAGGCTCAGAGCCATAGGAAAAGGAGTTTGGTGGGCAGGACTTAGAACTTTACATGTATGTACTGTTCTGTATACTACTGGTGCTCCGTTAAGTAACCATAATAAACTATTTATTTATTTATTATTATTATTATTTCCGCTCATACAAACTTAACAGGTACACTGGTCCCTTCCCTCCCTCCACCTTCCCCTGACCCTCCTGCTCCCCCCTCCCCTCTCTTTTCCCTCCCCATCCTCCAGTGCCTCCCCCCCAATCCCCAGAGTATCCTTTACTGTGCATGCCAAACTCTCCTCTGGGTCCTCCTCTTCGATGCAAGGACCCAGGGGCATTTCCCTAACCCTTTGCTGTGTTCCCCTTAAGCTTAGGAACACTACTGTGACTGTCAGTCCCTTGCCTCCAAGGATCCTAGTGCCTTTAGTCCATGCTAGACTTTGTGGGGTCAGTAATGTGTTGGACACAGCGCAGGTCATGCAAAGTCCTATTATGATTACTTCGGCCCTAACTTGTGTGGAGTATCTTGCATATCATTACTCTTCCCATCCTTGTGCTCTTACAATCTTACTGCCCCCTCTTCACCAAATTTCCCTGAAACTGAATTATTTTTGCTAAGGTGTACTTGTTAGAATCTTGCTTGTGTCTATCTGTGACTTTCTTATGGGGGAGGTAGCTAGACATTTCTTTTGGTCATGCGAAAAGAGATTGGCCACACAAAACCAAGATGTATGTACCTGCTTTATATCATTCCCACTTTGAAAAAGAAAACTCTGCAGAAGTTGAATTTATTCTCTGTGGGGACGGTGCTCTCAATGGTCTGCCTCTAGGCTGCACTTCTTACAAGCTTCTTCACCTCTTAGCACCTCCACGGTGAGAACCAGGTGCTTAGACCCTGACCTTTTCGAGAGACATTCAAACCCCAGCATCATATGGAACATTATTTGACACTCAAAAACTTTAGGGGAGATGATGGAAACACAGCCTCTTCTTGGGGATTCGCTATAGGTGCATAAGGCTGTATTTCATTTCAGATGAGTGCATTCTTTGTATTTCCTCCCACCTAATTCTGAATTTAGCTTTTCTTCTCTATTCCTTATGCTGAAAGGAACATATTAGAGCAATGGGAGTTCAGTATCTTTAGTATTCTAACGGCAGCTGAAACGATACTATTATTCTAAAGTAGACCAAGGAAGCAGTATCCATCTTCTTGAACTAAAGGTATGCTATAACTTTAAACCATTGTGTCTGGTGCTTTCTACTTGCATAGTAAAAGTATTTAAACTATCATGGTAGAAGAGACATTTAGTTCTATTCCTAGTCGAGCTATTTGCTAGGTTTTTGGAGTGATAGAATTAGTGTCAGTGTTTTGACACACTGCATTCAAAATCTATTTGAGTTAGCAGATTATGGTTCTGCTTTTGAAAAACGACATTTGCTTCTCTGGTTAAAAGAAAATCTTTGTAAAGATAATCTCATTTCAAGCCAATCACTTTGGGACGGGCACGTTCTCCCTCACTGCCTCTGAGCAGCGAAATTCCTCCCAGGCATACAGCCTCGCTCAATGGCATCACGTGCAACGGGGAGAACAGTATAACATTTGTAAATGACAGTGTCGTACAAGCCCGCAGCACACAATTAAAGCTCTTCGCTGGCTGGGCTAACGGCTTCATTGAGTCGCACAGGTGCCGTGATGATGTGGTTTGTCCTCCAAATGCTCATATGTGGAATGCTTGGTTTGGTACTGTTGAGGTGGCGGAGCCTTTCAGAGGTAGGGTTGCCGTAGTTCCCTTTCTCTCTGCTGCGGCGTGACGATACTTAAAGACAAGAAGAGAAGGAAGATTTATTCGGCTTATGGTTCAAGGGGGGAGATACAGTCCATGATAGCAGAAAAGGCATGGTGGCAGCAGAAGTTACTGGAGCTGCCTAGGTCACAGCGATCATCAGAAGACAGAAAGAGCTAGTAGCCAGGACAAGAGCAGACTGCAAGAGGAAGCAGGAGAGGGCTACCTAACCTCAAGGCCTCCCTGTGATGTGCCTTCCTCAGCAAGGCTGCACATCCTAAAGGTGTCACGACCTTCCCAATCACCAACATCAGCTAAGGCTGCAAACACATGAGCCCGTGAGAACAACTCACATTTAAACTACGACAGGGGTCTATGTAGTGCCAACGATTAGGTGGTCAAGTCATGGCTGTCTTCACCAAGGGACCAATGTGGGTCTCAGGAGTGGATTAATTCTGGAGTAAAGGAGTTGATATCCAAGTGAGTCTGGCCCTTCCCCTGACTCTTGCTTCCTCTCTAGCTATGTAAACACTCTTGCACATGGTCTCACCATGTGATCAGGTGCAGTTGGGGGTGGGGGGAGCAGACCATCAGGACATTTCAACCACCAGAACTGAGTGTTAATCAATCTCTTTTTGTCTAGGCTACCTAGACTCAGGAGTTTTGTTATAGCAACACTGAAAGAATGAAGACAAAAGGGAGCCTCTGCTACCATTCACAAGAATGAGATTTGAGGAACAACCACTTTTAGCAATTGTATGTTACTACACCATACATCCAGACATATACTTCTAAGTTGGTAAAGAATGTGTGTGTGTACATGTGTGTGTATGTGTGTGTGTTACATCTTGTCCATATGCAGGGTGAAAAACCCTCACCAGGCATAATCCACATGCTTTCAAAGATACCTTCTGACCTTCAAGTTTTGAACCTCATACATGATTTAAAGCTGCTTAGAGAAATGGAGTGGGATCTTTTCCACTGAACTTCCAGTCTGTGTGCAGACTTAAAACATGCAATGAGAATTTTTGCTTCTCATTGCCATTTATTTGCAATTTTAGTTTCACTGATGTTTTCAGTTTGTTTAATTTCTTTTCGCTCGTGGACACTTCAAGTACTGAGCTTCTTAGCTCCTGATCCTGAGTAAATTTTCTCCTAAGCAATCATTTCCAGCCACTATTGTTTGGCTCTAATCCTCTCAAATACAGTCTAAAGGTTTTTAAAAACAAGTTAATTTCATTCCAAAGTGATACAAGCACATTCTGTGGAGACACCTGCTTCCTCATGAGACAATAATTGCCCGTTTGTAATGTGTAGTTCTTGATTTCATAGCTCAAGGCTGAAAACCAAGCTGCTTCCTTCTTCAATTAGTTTTGAATCTAATGATGATATGTACCAAGAATTTTGCTTTATATTTTGAGTACTTTTCTCTGAAAGCATTAGCAAGAGTTGCAGTGGGATGTGCCTAAACAGGACAGAAGACACATCTTCTATTGCTGTTTTTCTTTCCCAGAGAAGGCAAGTAACCTATTGTGTAATGGCAAGTCAGCTAACTTTACTACCTCACACTTGAAACTGAAGCTCCATTGCTTTTAGTACCACAGTATGTCAGTGATAGAGCTGAACATGATTGATCAAGGTCCTTGTGGAACCACCCACACATTCTTCATAGAATCAGGGCCGACAAACTGACATGCTATATGTTTTTTGCAATGACACAGAGATTGAAAATGCAAAAGTTAAATATAAATCTTTGTAGGAGTTTCAGTAATTTTTAATAATTTGTTCTTTTGTGGTGGCGTGCATATGTGAATGATATATTTGTCCTACAGCAATATGAATTCATTTCCCACATCTGTAATATCTGCAGTAAGCTAAATTAAAAATGCATTTGTACTTGTACAGTTAAATGATCATATTTAATGAAATGTCAGAGATGAATCTTAGCAAATAGTCAGGAAATTATTTTAGAGAGCACAGCATTTCATTACTAGCAGTCAGGAAAAAGCAAAGTGATTAAACAAATGGTTTACTGCTCCAAGGTGGCGGCTGCCCAAGAATAGAAAGAGAATGTTTAGTGGATAGACAGATGCTGTGTTTTCTGTCTTTATGTTTCTTCTTGGCTCTTCTCTTATGAGTTAGATATAGGTGCCAACTTAGTAGTTGAGAATTGAACTTTAGATGTACCTAGGAAGACTTACCTAGTTAAGAAAAGCCTTTACGCACACCTGAAGAAGATTTTCTAACTGATGAAGGAAGGCCCATCTGCAGTAGGTGGAACCACTCATGGGTAGGAGGCTAAGATACAGAGCTGGTTGGAAATTGCAAGTGAGGTGTGCCTCTCTCTCAGCTTTTCCTGGGGATACAGCGTGGTCCTTGGATCCTGACATGAACTGATAATGAACATGAACTCGCCTACCATGATAATGAACTGTGGCTGAAAACTGTAACTGGAATTAATCATTTGTTGTTTGGGTTCTGTATTCATTTGGCAGTGGGAGGATGAGACTAACACATACTTATTCCTGTGGAATCTGGAGTCTGTTTATAGCTACTTTGGAGCTAATAAGCCATTACAAACTGTACATGATAATCTGCATTCTACTTCTTAGTAAGTCCACGATCAAACTTGTCTTATTAGTCCATTTGAGGCAGAAAAGCCTAGGGAATAGTTTAGAACCTGAGACTCCACTTGTCTTGGACATAGGTGAACCATGTTCTAATAAGGCACTGGAGAACTAGGTCCCCTACCCGTATGTACCGAGCACACGTACCCTCTCTGAACAATCTAGCAACCAGTTAGTAGCATAGGACCTTCCTCCTCCCACCTGCTTGGAGCTGCATGTTCACTAAACAATGAGTTAAATTATGATTATCAAACTTAGCTTCTATTCAAATATACTCACTTCCAGTGTGTCTAGATATGAGAACAGAGAGTCCATCTGGCCTGAACTGGTTCTGGGTGCATGCTAGTAAAGCAAAATTGTGTCCTCGAGTAATTTTTCAGGAGAATCCCCTATTTGCCACCTTATATTTATGCATCATTGAGAGTGCATGTGGTTAAAATCAAATGCCTTTTGGGAAGAAACATGTGCAATAGAGAAACGATTACATAGCCTAACTTATCAGTCAAAGCAGAGAACCCCTTACTGACCATGCTCCTCTTTGTACTGAACATCAGGAAAGACAGCCCCGAACATAATTGTGGCCCTGGAGTGTCTTTATGCGTGTGGTTCACTGCTCTTGTGCTGTGTATTCTGAACTTTCTGTGCTCTGACTTAAGAAACTCTTCTTGATACCTGGTACATTTGTGTGGGATTTTATTCCATTACTTGAATAAAAAGAACTAGAAATGCCTGGCTAGACCCCTGACCTCAGTGACACGTATCTGAAGATCAATGGATGGTTGTAGTAGTTATTCTTTCTGCTGCTGTGTGACAGCACTGAATCAGGCGCTTAAGGGAGATTTATTTGGCTGATAGCTCCAGAGGAGGAAACACATTATGATAGAAAGGGCGTGACTGACTGACTGAGGGAAGCTGGAGGCTTAGGTCGCATCCACCATGGCGGCTGAGAGAGCTCTTTGCTAGTGCCGGAGCAGACTGCTAGAGGAAGTAGGGTGGGGCTACCCAACCTTGAGACCCACCCCTTGTGATGTGCCTTCCTCTGGTGAGGGTCCACCTCCTAAAGATGCCATGACCTTCCCAAACACTGACAGCAGCTAAGGATTCAAACGCACATCTCAAACCATGGCAGATGGTGTTTGCTCAGCACTGATTCTGGCAGCTGAAAGTCTAAGGTAGGCAACTGTTTGCTTAGTCGATGGCTTCCCTGCAGATGGTACCATTGCCAGAGTGTGTAAGAAATCACATGAAAGGAAGCTGGAGAGAGATTCGAGGGGTCAGATATACTGTTTTTTAACAACTTGCTTTCATAAGAACAGTGAACTGCAAGAGGAGCATTGATTCCTTCCAATGGGAGCACCCTTCCATGCCCTTATGACCCTTCACTAAGCCTTGCCTCTCAAACGCTCCACCGCCTCTCAGCATAGGGCCCCAGGACAAAGTTCATTACATAGGAACCCACACGATACGCACTCTAGCCAAAACATGGCCAGACTTAGGTAGATGGGTTGAGCACATGACTCAGGTGGATTGAAAAAGAATAGGATGGAGAGCTGGGGAGATGGCTCAGGGGTTAAAGCCTTTGACTTGAAAACAAAAGGATCTGAGTTCAAATCCTCAGATTGCATGTAAAAATGCCTAGTGGAAGTGGCGGTGGTTTGCAATTCTGGCCCTGGAAAGTGGAGCCCAGGGAACCCCAGAGTAAAGCAATGGAGATATAGCAATCTAGGATGATTCCAGATGTCACCTTTGGGATTCTACAGGCACACACAGAAAGAAAGAGAGGAGGAGTGAATGACAGAAAGAAGGAAAGAAAGAAGGAAAGAGAGAAAGAGGGAAAGAGAAAAAGAAGGAAAAAGAGAGAGAGAAAGAGAAAAAGAGAGAGAAAGAGAGAGAGAAAGAAAGAAAGAAAGGAAGAAAGAAAGAAAGAAAAAGGAAGCAGAGCAGAGAAGGAGATGACCCAGAAAATTGGAGGGAGCCTGAAAAGCAGTATTGGTCGGCCAACAGCATAGTGTGGCTATTTGGTAGACAGAGACACTGGTCCGGAGTCACATCACACGCAAATACAACTGGATGCTAAAGCAGTTTGAAGGTTAGAATAAGCATAGTCAGCTACTTTGGTCAGTGATAGAGGTGAGCTGTGTCGTCTAAAAGGACGCTGGTGAGTCCCAACCCTTCCGGCCTTGCAATGTGCCCTTACTTGGAAGTAGGGTAATTGCAAATGTAGTTAGTTATATCAGAATAGGAAGGGTCCTTCTCACAATGTGACCAATGTTTTCCTGCAGCCATGTGAGATCTGCAGCCGTGTGACCACAAAGGCAGAGCCTGGAGGGGGGCAGCTGGCAGGGGAAAGGGTCTAGGGAGTCACTGTCACTACCAGGGGACAAGGAAGGATTCTCTGAACAGATTCTTTCAGTCTATGCTTACCCATAGCGCAGTTTGTAAGCTTTTACTTCTTTGAAACATCCCGAACTCAGACTCTGCCACAGCTGAAGTCAGTAATTGGCCACTGTTTCAAGCCACGCAGTTTGGGGGAACTCTGTCGTGGTTGCCCAGGCAACTTAACATGGCCGGTCAAGCACATTGGAAGCAGCGGAATTACTGAGTCACGTTAACAATTGAATGATACTGTTCCTAAGGAAATGGCATTAATTTTCACTTTGGACCATCGTCTGGAATTAGTGTGAGATGAGAGGGAAATGATTAACGAGGTTGCTAAAAAAAATCAGAGGCCAGGATGATGAAGATTATCTTGAAGCATGTAAAAAATCAAAATGAAGAATACTCGTGTGGATGTCAGAGGACAACATGTGGAAGTGCGTTCTTTTCTCCCACCATATGGACTCTGGGAATCAGAGTCTCCAGGATAGTAAGCAGGTGCTTTTACCCACTGAGCCATCTCGCTGCCTGGGCTTTCTTTTTTTTGGAAAACCCAGGAGGCAGGATCTTGCTATTTGACCTCAGCTGGAAGATCCTCCTACTCAGGCTCCCGTGTTCTGGGGTCATAGGCAAACACTACCCTGCCTGTGATCCTCTTAAATACAATCAGCTCATCTGTTTTCCTCTCTATCCACTGTGGCCTGGCTTGACATTGTCAGCATCTCAATGACCCAAGTAAGTTTAAAAACGCATGTACTGGGCTGGAAAGATAGCTCAGGGATTAAGATTCTGTCTCATAAGCAGAAGGTCCTGAGTTCAGATGCCAGGTCCCAGGTAAAAATTCCGGGGAGGCAAACAATGGCAGCCTGCACTTCAGGCCCTTGTGGGTGGAGCTTGGGAAATTCCTCCACAGGGACACAAAGTGCCCTCTGATACACACACACACACACACACACACACACATACACACACACACACATACTAAATAAATAAATAATTTTAAAATGCATGTACTGAGGACATAGTTGAAAACATATTCATGTAAGATATATACCATGTTTACTTATTTTAATTACTTACATATTTTTATTCCTTGACACTCTGGAACATAAATACAATACATTTTTGTGTTTTCACCCCTTCCTACTCACTCCCACTCCTCTCTCCTGTTCCACTTCATACTTTGTCCTTTCCAGTTTCTCTCCCTCTTATTTTCATGCTTTTTTTTTTCTAATTTCTTTCAGTAATGTTTTGTATCATTCACTGAACATGTTTTTGGTTAATTAAGGAAAATTATTCAAGAATGTTTGTTTAGACAAACATGGTAAGGAACGCATTTCAGGGCTACCCCATGAGGCATAGGGACAATGAAATAGGTTTCTACTGGGCTGAACTCTAAGCAATCATCTAGAGCTAAGGCCAGACTGGGAATCAGTAGATGGAAAATTACCAAGACATCAGGACTAAGGGAAATTCTGGCTGAAGTGACATGTTAGAATTCTTGTTCAAGTTGGGATGGTCAGAAACCAGATGGGGAAGAGTGAAAAATTTGAACCTGCTTGGATTGGATATGAATTGCGTTGTATGCTGAGAATTAGGGCTGGGGATCTTGTCATATAAACTTAGCAGAGTTCATTTTAGAGCTTGATTTTACAAGGAAGTACAGGGATGGAGCTAGGACTAGATTTTTGTGGTTAATATTTGGTGGCTAAGTTTATTTTCAAGGGTTTTTTTGTGCTATGGGAAATGAGAGAAAAGCAATTGATGCTCATTGCTGATTTCATATATTATAACTTGATTGAATCCATTTACTGGTCAACAATGTATGTGTGTATGTGTGTGTGTGTTTGTGTCCTGCGTGTGTGGGTGTATTATGTGCACATGTGTGCAGTCTTTAGATTCTCCTATGTATAAGACCATGTAGTCTGTAAACAGAGATAATTCTATTATTCTTTTCCAATATGGAATTCCTCCCTCCCTCCCTCCCTTCCTTCCCTCCCTCCCTCCCTTCCTTCCTCCCTCCCTCCCTCCTTTCCTCTCTTCTTCCTGAGACTATATTGAGAGGAAGCGATGGAAGCAGGATCTACATCTTAATCCCTATCTTCACCATTGATCAATGTCTGATATAAACTTTTCATATACAGCTTTTGTGAAGTTGTGGCAGTTTCCCTATATTCATAGTCTGATGTTCTTGTCTCCAAAGGATGCTGACTTCAGTGTGCATCAATCGAGAGTATCATGTGCTTGTCATGCTGATGGATTTTTTTGTGTACTGAACTATTTAATTGCAGGAGTAAGAAGTCTGAATTGGGCTGGAGAGGTGGCTCAGGGGTTAAGCCTCCGCCTTGCAGGCGGAAGGTCCTGAGTTCGGATCCCAGATCCCACGTATAGACGCCAGGCGGAAGCGGAGGCGGCCTGTGCTTCTGGTCCTGGTAGGGCGGAGCCTGTGAATCCCGGGGCAGAAGGAGGTGGAGGCGTCCATGGTGGTTTGCGAATTCGTCTGTGGTTCTACACATACACAGACACACAGACAGACACACACAGACACACACACATGCACATGCGCACAGTTGAATAAATAATAATAATAATAAAAAAATTAAAAAAAAAGAAATTCTTTAAAAAAAAAGTCTGAATTGACCATGTTGTACACTTTTTCGATGATGTGTTCTTGATTTCTGTTTGCTAATATTTTGTGGATTTATACATCAATATATGTCAGGAATTTTGTTTGTTTCGAGGCAGGTTCTCTCACTGTATCCATGGCTGGACTGGAGCTCACTACACACCCCAGGCTGGTCTTGAACTTCTCTGCTACAACTGCTCCCTCTCCCAGGAACTGTGGCACCGTGTCGCCACAGCTGTGCTTTTGTCTATACCTTCTATAGCATCACTAGTATGGGATCAATGGCATGTTAGTCTTACAGGATGAGTTTGAAAGTATTACTTTCAATTCTGCTTTTTGGGAATGTTTGAGAAGGATTTTTTTCCGATTTCTCAAATAGTTGGTAGAATTTACTATGAGATCATCTGTCCTAGATTTTTCTTTCCTGGAAAGTTTCTGGTTGCTGATGTAGGTGTCTTATGGATTATCCCTGTTCAGATTTTTCCGTTTCTTTGAATATTAGATCTTGGCAGGTGGTTGTTCCTGAGAATTCCTTATTTTATTGGGGATTTCATCTAGTTCATTGGCACATAATGGCCCTCATAATTATTTTTATCTCTGTGAAATTAATAACAAAATACATGTTTTCATTTCTGATTTTAATAACTTGAGACTTCTCTCTAGTTTCAGTGAATCTAGCCAAATGTTTGTCAACTCATTGGTCTTTTCAAATGACTGGATTTTGGTTTTGTCAGTTTTTCTTGCTTTTATAGTCTATTTTTTTATTAGTAATTCAGGCTTCATATATCATTTGTCTTATTTTTAGTCTATGAGTTAGATTGTTGGTTTTGGTTTTTCTTATATTTAGATGTGATTTCCATTTCAGTGATTTTTTTTCTCTGTATCCCATCAGCTTAGTATCTTGTATTTCTTTTTTATTTAACTCAAACTATTTCTTAATTTTTCTTGTAATTTCTTGTTTGGTTCATCGATTATTTAAAAGTGCATTTTTCCATTTTTATGCATTTTTAAAGTCTTCAGTTTTTCTTCTGGTGCGGCTTCTAGTGTCATCTTCATCCATCGTAGTTAGAGAAGATATCTTATATAATTTCAGCCTCTACTCTTTTTTTGTTTAAAATTATTTTTGAGAGAGGAGCTCACATACCCAGGGTTGCCTCAAGTTACCTGCATAGAAGAAGATGATCTTGAACTCCTGCTTTTTCTGCCCCCACCTCTCTAGTGTTGGGATTCCAGGCATGTGAGTATGCCTGGCTCCATCTCTGAACATTTTAGAGACATGTTCATGTTTTATTAATATTTATTTATTTATTACTTTGTGTGTATGCTCATGTTTTAAAATGTGGTCTAGACTTATGAATGCCCCATGTACAGTTGACCAAAGCATATATTCTGAAGCCATTGAATGGAGTGCTTTACATATGTAAATGTGGTGTTGTTCAAGTCTGTATGTTCTCATTGATCTTAATCTTACTGATTTTATTATCTAACATGGCCTATTTAGGACTCCTACTAGTAATAGTATAAGTTGACTATTTATCCCTTAAATCTATTGATGATTGTTTCTTGTAACTGGAGCTCTAGTGTTTGATGCATAAAAGTTTACAATAATATTCTGGGTTAGTTGGTCTTTCCATCACTATACAATGTTCTTTGCTTCTTGTCTTTTTCCAGAGTCTTTTTTTTTTTTTTATTCAACTGTGCGCATGTGCGTGTGTATGTGCGCGCGTGTGTGTCTCTGTGTCTGTGTATATGTAGAACCATGGACGAATTCGCGAACCACCATGGACGCCTCCACCTCCTTCTGCCCTGGGATTCACAGGCTCCGCCCTACCAGGACCAGAAGCGCAGGCCGCCCCCGCTTCTGCCTGGCGTCTATACGTGGGATCTGGGATCCGAACTCGGGACCTTCCGCCTGCAAGGCGGAGGCTTAACCCCTGAGCCACCTCTCCAGCCCTGCTTCTTGTCTTTTGACTGAAAACCTCTTTTGTCTGATATTCAGACAGCTATCACTGTTCTTTCATGGAATATCTTTTTTATTCTTTCACTTTTAATCTGTACCTGTCTTAAGATTTTTAGCAAGGACTAGAGAGATTGCTCAAGGGTTAGGATTCTGCCTCAAAAGTTGAAGTTACTGTGCACAGAAGCCAGGTCCCATGTGTCAAAAAAAAAAAAAAAAAAAAAAAAAAAAAAAAAAAAAAAGGCAGAAACCGAAGTGGTTTCAGGATGATTCCTGAAGTCACCTTTGGTCCTCCACAGAGGACACACAGTAACCTCTGACACACACACACACACACACACTCTCTCTAAATAAATAAATAAATAAATGAAGTTTTTTAAATAAAAAGATCTTTAGCAAGTTTCTTAGATAAATCTTATAGCTTGATCCTGTTTTTCTTTAAATCCAGTAATTTATTTATTTTCTGTGGTGTTGGTTATCAAACCAAGGCCTCATATATGATAGGCAAGTGCTTTTCTACTGAGCTGCCCCTAACCCTTAAGACTTATGTTCCATGCAAGAATAGAACTTTGCCCATTTCTATTTGAAGTAATTACTGATAAGGGAGGACTTACCTGCCTTTTGATGTTTATTTTCTGTATATCTTAGAGTTCCTCCCATTTCCCCATTTACAGCCTTCCTCAGAATTTAATTGGATTATTTTTAGTGATACATTTTGGTTTCCTTCTCCATGCTTTTTCTGTAAATTCTTTAGTTATGTTATATGCTGTTCCCGTAGAGATCACATACAGTAACCTAGTGTTAAAGCAATGTCTTTCAAATTCAACGATGTATTCAATGTGACCTCAATGATGTCAGTTTCTTAATATTTGGACAATTTATTTAATTTTTTCATTTTATACATATGTATGTATGGTATGCACATATGTTTGTATGCACGCGTGTTTACATGCGGGTAGATGCATGTGCCTGTGAACGCACGTGTATGTGGAAGCCTGAGGTTTATATCAGGAATCATCCTTAGTCTTTTTTCCACCTTACTGTCTTGAGCCTGGGTCTCTAGTTAATTCAGCGCGTGCCATTAAGGCTAGTCTGGCTAGCAGTTTGCTCTAGTGATTCCCAGGCCCCGCGTTTCAGGGCTGGAGTTACATGGGATCTGAGGATCTGAACTCTAGTCTTTTTGCTTGTGCAGCAAGTGCTTTAACCCACTCCCTGGCTCTTTGGGAATTTTAACTAAAAAAACTTACATTAATGAGTTTTTAAAAAGTACTCATTTTTAAGTTTTAAAACAGAATATGAAACATTTACAAAGACAACCATGAAACTGGATAAACTAGTTGTGTTTAATATGCCATTTATAGAACTCAAAACAAATTAAAAGAGAAAACTTTAGTTAATTCACTAGTGTATACAAAGACAGGTGATATTTCTGACACATTTTCCACCATTGAATTAATGAAATAACTGATTACTTTGATTTCTCATACACAAAGTCCCAGAGCTGTCAAATGCTAGAAAGTGGCATAATTAAATTAATTTGCTTTCTTTCCCCGGGAAATGAGTGAGCACAAAATGTTTAGAATAGGGAAGACAGCCACTTAAAACCTTCTTAAACTTGCTGGTAAACATGGGTAAATTCCCTTATTTACATATATGAACTAAAATGGAAGACAAAGAATTTCTGGCTTTGTGAAGATTACCTCAGTTTTTTATTTGTAAATTGATTGCAGTTCATAGAAAGATTTCAGCAGATGTGGTATTGATTCATTCATTCATTTCCAAACCCTTGAACTATGTCAGCCCTGCAAAACACTAATTATGGAATCAGCAAGTGTAGATTATTTGTAGGACGTCATCTTTGAGGGACAGGCCTTACAGTAGGGATGGAAGCCCAGTGTAAAGCATTCTCTACAAGCAGGCTAAGCACAAAGGTCTAGGCAGCCCGGACTGAGGGCTTTACCTCTGCGAGGCTTTCTGACAAAGATGGTCCTTAAGTGGAGTCTTGAAGAATGGGTGGGAGGCAATCACCTAGGGATGGGAGAGAAAGCGCCAGGCACAGCACGGTGAGCGTTAAAGACAGTGGGAGGAGATAGGGGCATGGAGGTGGATTATGGGATGGATGAATGGATGGAGAGGTCTGGAGCAAGCTGGGAAAGAAAGAAAACATTAGAAGGTTTGGGGCCCTAGTCTTTCACCGGGCTTCCTTAGTTGCCTTTGAGGATGTCATAGTTTTGTGTCTCCAAGACAACCTTCCCCAAATAAGGGCCATTTTCAGTTTTTGTTTCTATTCTTTTGTAGCATGCTATTGACTTTTTGTTTCTTTTTGTAGCAATGGAGAAACAGAAGTGTAGAGAAATGGAGGGACTTCTTGTCACTAAGACAGGACTCGCTTTTAAACCCAGGTCCAGCAGAGTCTGGAGACAACCTTCCCTCCTACCTTCCTTCTAGTCTGCCCTACAGCTGTCAGTCATCCACTGATTGACGATGATTGGTGGCAGCCTGTAGGCTGGGCTGAGAAAGGCATGTAAGTTAATTTATGTCTGAGGGAACTCTAACTTAACACATTTTTCAAGGTGTTGCTAGGCTAAAGAGCACCCTGAGTAACCAAACAAAAAGTTACATCTACACAACTTTAAATCTTTTTATTTATTTAAAGTTTTTTTATTCAATTGTGCGTGTGGGCATGTGTGTGTGTGTGTGTGTGTGTGTGTAGAACCACAGGCAACTTTGGGAACCATGGACGCCTCCATCTCCTCCTTGTTTACTCTGCCCCGAGATTCACAGGCTCCGCCTTACCAGGACCAGAAACACAGGCTGCCCCCGCTTCCGCCCTGCGTCTGTACGTGGGGTCTAGGATCTGAATTCAGGATCTTCCGCCTGCAAGGCAGAGCCTTAACCCCTGAGCCACCTCTCCAGCCCCTATTTAAAGTTTTTTTTTTCCTTATATATATATATATATTTTTTTTTTTAATTTCTGCTCATACAAACTTAACAGGTACACCAGTCCCCTCCCTACTCTGTGTGTGTGTGTGTGTGTGTGTGTGTGTGTGTGTGTGTGTCAGAGAGCACTTCGGGAATGACCCTGGATTGCTTCTTGCTTCGCTCTGGGATTTTCCAAGTTCCACCCTCCAGAGCTGGAGGTGCAGGCCTCTGCCATTTCTGCCTGGCATTTTTGTGTGGGAATCTGCCTGGTATCTGAACTCAAGACCTTCTACTTGTAAGACAGAGACTTAACCCCTGAGCTATCTCTCCAACCCTAAATCTTTTTTTTTTTTTTTAAACTTTAATCTTAGTCACTAGTCAGTCAATTACCATGCAGAGGGTGTTACCACAGAACAGCTCCATGGCTGATTGTGGACAACAGAGCTTAGGGATGTGTGCACAGAAGGGAAGAAAGGAAGCTTGGCGGAACCATCACTTGTTCAAGGTCATCGAGTTACACAGGGGCAAGGGAGCCTCCCTTTGGGTCTGTTTCCAAAACTTTGTTCTGTCCTGCTGTTAATACTATCTACCTAAAGAAAAAGTCAAAAGAACTTAGATTTTAGAAGTGGGCCCAGAGTGTAAGGATTGGGGATGTAGCTTTCTAGTAGGGCATGCACTTAACATGTACCCTGGGCTAGGCCCCAGCACTTCAAAAATCAAGCAAGAAACAAGCAAAAAAAGTGCTTAATAAGTAAATAGATAGCTCCATTCAGTTTTGCCATAGTGAAGGGAATTTTGTCCTGACTTCAGCCACCCTCGTGAATGTCCTTGTTCCCCCTACTCTGTGTGCTCCTTCACTCTCTTCTCTGTCTGTCTGCCCTGTCTGTCTAGCTGCGTTTCTATATTTAATAGACAAATATTTTCTCCCTAATGAGGTCCGATTCACAGGACCAGGCACCACGATATGGGCTGCTGCAGTTACCTCTCTTTGTGCTGTCATGAGGCGACATTCACTCAATCAGTTTAAGGAAGAAAGAGGAGATTTATTTGGCTTAAGGTTCCACGATGGTTGAAAAGGCATGGAGGATGCGGAAGCTAGAGGCTGTTGATGTCACTGCGGCCATCATGGGGGCAGAGAGGGCAAGAGGCAAACTGGAGCAGATTACTAGTGGAAGCAGGGAGGGGCCACCCAACCTCAACGTCAGCCCCCTGTGACATGCCTTCCTCCTTCCTGCAAGGTTCTGCCCCCTAAAGGTGACAAGACCTTCCCAACTACTTTTACCAACTAAGATGAGCCTGTGGGGGTTAAATCATATTCAAACCAGGATGCCAGCACCCTGTTTTGAGGGTCCCTTCACTCCATTGCAGTAACTTCAGCATATACTGACTCATAGACTTGTGGGAAGAAATACATTCCACAGCTGTGGAAATAAAGCATTTCACTGAGCCATTCACTTCATTCTAGATCACTGAAGCACATCCTTCCCCCTACCTTCTCCCCCAAATAAAAACCAACCCACTATGTGGATCTCATGGTCCACTGATGGAGTTGCTGACCACAGTTTCAGATCTCAAATGCTCCTGGGCTGTTTCAGAACTTCTGGGTGTTCTTAACAGGAGATAATGTGCGAGGTTTGGATTTGTATGACTTACTGGCTGTTCTGCTTTCGAAGGGGTAGGTACAGAGGTTCAGGCCGTGATCAGAACACTGTTATCTGAACACTTCCTGTTATATATGAGAGCAGCCATCCACATTTATTGATATACTTTTGTGTGTGAGGATTTGTGCTAGATACAAATATGACAACCAAAATAAACAACAAATAAAAAGAATTGCAGATTCTTGGGCATTGCCCAAATCTGCTCTGTACCATACATGCAAATAGTTTTAAATAAAACTTTTAATAAGCCAAGACAAATAGCTATAAAGGTCTACTTATTGACATTTCATATTTTCTTAAGTACTTAAGATTCTGTGTTCCATCATGCTTCATAAATTGTTTTGGAAGGATTTTCCAAAAGTTAGAGGAAAACCTTTTCAGAAAAGATGATAATCTGAATTTTTCATAAACCCAAGGATATTTTAAACACTTCACAAGAGGGACTGTTAAATGTAAAAGCGGTGACCAAAAAAAAAAAAAAAATCTGCTTCCATTTCAAGCAGATGACGTAAGAGAACTAAGATTCATGATTAAGAAAAATGAAATTGTATAAATTATAGCAGAAATGCCTGTCATCACCCGTATTAGCTGCTAAAATACCTCCAGGGGGTTAGATTAGAAAAAGAAAATTACTTATCTGTAATTCTTATTCTCTTTAGGTAGCAATTATAATAGATATACACTCTTGGGTACAAGTCATTGGTGTGAGAACCAGGAGCAGACTCGAAGTCAGCTAAAGAATTATAACCCTCAAGGAACGTGTGCCCTGGGACCTCAAGGGCAAAACGTACAGGAATGTCATTGCCCCCTCATATCATTCCTATCTGACCATCGAAAAGAGCAGGCGAATTTGGTCCCTGGGAAGAAAAGAACGACCGAGTGGATGTATTATTACTATCATCGTATATTAAATGCATAAAGGTCTAGCCCCAGGCGAGATTTGTGAATTGGGTCTACTCATTTTCTCTCTGCGTCTCTCTACCTGCTTCAGGAATCCAATACTCACTTGCCATCTCCCTCTCTCCGCTCCTCGGAAATACCTCATTAAATTTATTTACACTGAAGCCAACACATTCACAGCAGAAAGAGCCTTGGAGAGGGAATTAGAAGCCACAGACCTGGCACTGGGCGTGGCCACCAACTGGTTCAGCATATCAGGTAAACCCTGTTACCTCTCTGGGCCCCAGCGTCCTCCTTGCGCAGTGGTAGAGGAGAACTAGGGAACCGGATCCCTAGGGACATGTGATTCAGGTGAAAAAGAGAGATTACAAGCCAGGCTAATCTGAGGTTGAATTGGTGGGCTAAGCAATGTTACCAGTGAGGATGACTTCTAAACTTAGCAGAGTGGATCTAGCAAGCATCAGTAACGGTTCCAGACCCTCATCACTGTGCCTTCAGGAAGACCAGCCAAGTTTGATACTGACGAGAGTCTCTGGTTCACTGGAGATGGAAAATACCATTCTTACTGTTAACTCGGCAGGAATATTGTTTCTTTTGTGACAGCTCCTTCCCTTAACTTTTTTCAAGTGGCTTTTGATAAATTATGCTCTTCACTCATGCATTCAGTCACCTGCTCGGCACATATTTGTCGTGTATTTATCTAGTACACTGCAAGCATTCTGCTAAGTGTGGAGCATGCGGTAATGAACATTTTTTTTGCCCTTGCGGAGCTTACTGCTAGTGTGGATAGTGAGAGCGGTGAATGCCCGTACTTGCACTGTATGGGAGAAGGTTTTTCTGTGCTGCAAGTTGAAATAAAAGGGGAGTCAGAGAAATGGGAAGCGTGCTGGAAGGAGCAGAGCAACAATTCTAAAGGAAAGTGGGTAAATTTCCAGGGAAAGCGACAGTAGCTTGAACCCACCAAAGGAACTGGTGTGGAATGTGACCCATGGGGAGGAAGCTCTGGGGACAGAGAGGATGATGGGTAAAGAGGACGCCTACGTGGCCAGTATGTGCGTCTGTGTGTGCACGTGGCATATGCAGGTGGGGGTGATTGCAGACAAGTCAATAGAGGAGCCAGGGAGAGTGTTGGGATTGGCTTACAGACTGAAGGTTCAGGATCCTGCTCCTGTCAGAAACAGGACAAGCCCCAGAATGCTTTTGAACAGATGAGCCAATTAATTCAACTTGTATTTTAAAATTATTTAAATTATATCATTAAAAACTTCCATTTGGTGGCAGCAGCCTGTACTTCTGACCCAGAAAGGTGGAGCCTGGGAAACTCCACAGCAGAGCAAAGAGGAGGTAGAGCAATCCAGGATCATTCTCAAAGTTACTCCTGGGTCTCTACAGGTATACATACTGCCCTTTGATACATGCACGCACACACGCACACACCCATGCACGCATGCACGCACACAGACATGCACACATACAGACACATATGCAATAAATGAATAAATAAATCTTAAAAATTTTCCATTTGTTGTTTCATATTTAATCTACATTACCACCTGATTGAAAGAATTTCTTTTATTTATTTTATGTGATTTCAATATATACATGTGAAGATTGTCATTATATGCATTCATGTACATGGTATTATTATATAGCTCCAAACAAGAATATATTAAATGTTGAGCTATTCCCAGATCATCACTTTCTATCTTCCCAGCCCTCCTACATTCTTTGTTCCCCTATACAATTTTGCTTTTACTTTTCTGTTTTACATACATGCATACATGATTTTTATGTACTCATATAAAATGTAGGAACTACCTGAGATAAAACATGCACTTGTCTTTCTGAGACTGGATTAATTTGTTTAATATGATCCTTTCTAGTTGCATCCGTTTTTCTGTGAACAGCTTAACCTTCTTTTTCTTTATGGCTGAAAAAATTCATTATATATATTATACCACATTTATATATTTTTTATTTTTTTTATTATTCATTCAATTGTGCATGTGTGCGCATGTGTGCATGTATGTATGTATGTGTGAGTGTGTAGAACCATGGACGAATTCGGGAACCACCATGGACCGCCTCCACCTCTACCTTGTTTACCCTGCCCAGGGATTCACAGGCTCCACCCTACCAGGACCAGAAACGCAGGCCTACCCGCTTCCGCCCCGGCGTCTATACGTGGAGTCTAGGATCCGAACTCAGGACCTTCTGCCTGCAAGGCAGAGACTTAACCCCTGAGCCACCTCTCCAGCCACCACATTTATATATATTATACCACATTTTCTTTTTATCTTCCCCTATTGTGGACACCGAGACTGATTTCTTAACTAAACTGTTGTAAATAATAAATACGATGCATTGATGCTTAGGTATCTCTATGATATGTTGGCTTGGAGTTCTTTGGGTAAATAATTAGAAATGGTATAGCTGAATCATGCAGTATGTGGTATATGACCCATACTGATTTCCATAGCGCCCGAGTTAGTTTATATTCCCACTGACAATCTATAAATTGCCTTCTGTCCACATTCTCGTAAGCAATTGTTTGTTTTCTTAATGGCTGCTACTCTGGCTAAGATGACATACAATCTCAGTCTAGCTTTAATTTGCATTTCTCTGATAGCTAATGAAGTTGAACATTTATATATATATATATATATAAATGATCATTTACATTTCAGTTTTGAGAATTGAGTTCATTTCATTAGACCATTTATGGATTGGGTTGATATTTTAGTTTTTTAATTCTTTGTATATTCTAGATATCAATCCTCTGACTCATATGTAGCTCAAAAAGATTTCCTCTCTTTCTGTAGGCTGTTTCTTCACTTGGTTAACTATTTCTTTTGTTGTGTAAGAGATTTTCAGTTTTATGAGGTCCTGTTTATGAGTTATTGGCATCATTTACTGAGTAACTAGAGTCCTATTTACAAAGTATTTGCCTATGCCTATATCTTGAAGCGTTTTTCTGTAAAAGTGTCAGAATTTCAGGTCATGGTAAGGTTGATCCACTGGGAACTGAGTTTTGGGGAGGGTAAGAGATACAGATCTAGTTTCATTCTTTGACTTGTAGATATGCAGTTTTCCCAAACAATGTTTCTTTTTTTTTTGGACATCAGTAAATATTTCTTTTTTATTTGCTGAAGCTTTCATGTACACATCCAGTGACACCATAAGGAAACACCATAAGTTCTTTTTTAAAATTTATTTATTTTTCTGCTCATAGAAACGTAATAGGTACCCCTGTCCTCTCCCTCCCTCCAACCCTCCCTGGACCTCCCTGCTCCCTCCCCCCTTTTCCCCTCCCTCCCTCCTTTTCTCCCAGTGCCCCCTTCCCCCATCTCTGAAGCATCCTTTAATGCCAAACACTGTTTCTTGAAGAGATTTTTTTTCCAATTTATATATTTTTGGCATCTTTGTCAAAAACCAGGTAACTGTAACTTCTGTGGATTTATATCTGGATTCTCCATTCTATTGCATTGGTCTACATGTCAATTTTATGTTATTATCGTGCTGTTTATATTATAATGACTCTGATGTATGACTGGAAATAAGTTATAGTAATATTTTAAATATTTTATTTTCTTATGATTGCTTTGGCTATATTGGTTTTTTTATGCTTTCATGTGAATTTTAAGATTTTTTTCCCTTATTTCTGTGAAGAATGGCTTGAAATTTGGGTGGGTACTGTGTTGAATGCTACAGATTGATTATAGTAGTGTATCTATTTTAATAATGTTACATCTTCCAATCCATTAGCATGGGATGTATTCCTATCTTACAAAATTTTCTGCAGTTTCTTTCTTGAGTGGTTTAAAGAGTTCATTGCAAAGGTCTTTCACTTCCTTGGTTAAGTTTATTTCAAGGAATTTTTTTGGTACAATTGTGTGTGGGATTGGTTCTCTGATTTCTTTCTTAGAATGTTTTGAATTGGTGCATAGGAATGTTGCTATTTTTTCTGTTTAAACTATTTATCAGACATAGAGTTTGACAAAATTTTCACTGTCTTTTATGTGTGAAATCATGTCATCTTCAGATAAGAATACGTGACTTCTTCCTTTCCCTTCTGTTCTTTGAACTGCTATAGATAAAACACAGTGCTATATATAGCAAGAATTTGCATTTTTTATTTTAGTGGAATTGCATTTAATTTTTCTATTTAGTATGATGTTGGGTGCAGATTTGTTGCATTCAGCCTTTAATATATTGAGATGTGTCCCTGTTCCTTCTATTACTGGCCTCTTTGGGGCTTTTACCATAAAAGGATGTTGCATTTTGTCAAAAGCTATCTTGGCATTGTGTGGTTTCTTTCTTTGAGTTCATTTATGTGACATTTATGGATTTGCACATGTTGAATTATCCCTGGATCTCTAAATGAAGTAAGCTTGAATGTGGCAGTTATTCTTTTTATTGCTGTGAGATAATACTCAAATTTAAGAAACTTAAGGGGAGAAAAGGAAGATTTATTCAGTTTGTAGTTCCAGAGGGGAGATATCGTGCATTACATTGGAAAAGGCATGGCTGGCTGGCAGAAGCCGGAGGCAGCTTAAGTCACTGTAGATCAAGGAGACTGACTGCAGATTGCTCACTGAAGTGGGGCAGGGTTAACAAACCTCAAGGCTATGGCAGAACCTGGCAATGTCTCCACATGCTACTGGTTTTAGAGGCATTAAAGAGGCAAGAGTGAAGAGGTCTTTAATTTTCTCTTTTAGCAAGAGTGTCTTCATCTGAATTTAGTATTAGGGCAACAATGGATCTGTAAAAAAGAGTTGGGTAGTGTTCTTTCCTCTCCTATTTTATGGAGTAATTAGAAATTAATGGGGTTAGTTCTTTGAAAGTTTGGTAGAAGTCAACAATTTAGTTGGGAGATTTTAGTAAGTGTTTCAATGTTATTGTATGTCATATATCTGTGTAAATCAGTTACAACATCTTGGTTTAATTTTGATGGCTATGCATCCAGAATTTTATCTATTTCTTTTAGATTTCCAATTTAGTGTAATACATGCTTTTAAGTTATGACCTAATGATTTTCTGAATTTACAGGTGTTTCATAGGTATGTCATAATAGTTCCCTTTTTACCTATAATTTTATTAATATGATTCTTGTCCCTCTTTTGGTCAGGATGGCAAGGATTTGTCAATTCTGTTCATCTTTTCAAGGAATTCTTTGTTTCATTGACTACATTTTTAAATTTCATTAATTTCTGCCTTGGTCTTACTTCTTTTCATCTGATTTTTTTTTCTAATCTTGTTTTTCCAGTGTCTTAAGGTCTACTGCCATATTATCTATTTAAGAGACTTCTGACTTAAAAACAAGTTTTGGGCCTATAATGGGAAAGGTATAGTCTATAAATGTTTCTGTGACAAAATCAAATACTAAATCACCCTCTTAAGGACTGTTTTCATTGTAATGCAAAGGTTTTGGTATATTGTATTTTAATTGATTTCAGTATAGGAATTTTTACTTCTCCATTGATTCTTTTGGTAACTGGTTCATCATTGTGTATTGCTTAATTTACATAAATTTTTGTATTTCTTGTACATTATCTTTTTTTATATTTTCTTCTCTGTTTACTCAAAGTAAGTTTTCATTGTCTCAATACAACAGTCATGTTTAATTAGGTACATTCTCTCAGCACTGTCCATGATTAGAGGTTTAGTACACATCTATTTGGGGAGCGAAAATGGTGTTCTTTTTTTTTTTATTTCCACTCATACAAACTTAACAGATATACTGGTTCCCCCCTCTCTCCAACCCCCCATCCCCCTGTTCCCTCCACTCCCCCTTCTCTCCCTATCCCCCAGTGCCTCCCCCTCCCATCTCTGGAGCATCCTTTAATGAGCATGCCAAACTCTCCTCTGGGTCCTCCTCTCCGATGAGGTGCAAGGACCCAGGGGCATTTCCCAGAACCGTTTCCTGTGTTCCCTTTAAGCATAGGAACACTACTGTGGCTGTCAATCCCTTGCCTCCAAGGATCCTAGTGCCTTTAGCAAACGCTAGACTTTGTGGCATCAATAGTGTATTGGACATTGCGCAGGGCATGCAAAGTCCAATTATGATTGCTTCGGCCCTAGCTTGTGTGGAGAATCTTGCATATCGTTACTCCTCCCATCCTTGTGCTCTTACAATCTTACCGCCCCCTCTTCCGCAAATTTCCCTGAGCTTCAGGACGGGAGAGATTAAGCTGGCCTAGTTCCAGGTGGTTGATATAAAGTCTTTGATGTTCTGGATTACGGTTCGTTGATTTATTTTTTTCAGTTTTGCTGCTCCTGCAATGCCCTTCACTCCATCCTGATGGGTATTGGATATCACCCCCTGGCCAGAGATAAAATTAGAGTTAAATTAGAGTCTTGTTGTAAGAGTATATTCAAAGGTAGATGTAATAAAAGTAGGAAACCGCGATGAGGGAGGGGTCAATCACCCATTTGCGAAATGGTTACTTTCTATCTGCCAGACTATACGCCCTCCCCTTCTGGTAATATCATACCCCATCAGTTGTAAATGATCAGGAAGGAAAGTCTGTGAACTTGACCATATGTCTCCTTACTTACTTGCAGTCCTTGATGGTGGCCTATTTTCTGTGCTGTAACATGGTCCCCTCTCTCCTTGTTACTGGTGTGTCCCTCTTTCCTCATCTCTCCTGTTCATAATTTTTGCAATTACTGTAGGTATTACAGAGATTTATCTTTGAGTGTCTCTAAGTGGGTTTGGTACTAGAAGCCACCTATTAGGAAGCACATATGGTGCTTAATTTTCTGTGTCTGGGATACTTCACTCAATATGATTGTTTCTAATCCCATCCATTTCCTGGCAAATTTCATTAATTCATCATTTTTGATGGCTGAGTAGTACTCCATTGTATAGATGTACCACATTTTCCTTATCCACTCATCAGTTGTTGGACATTTGAGTTGATTCCATGACTTTGCTATTGTAAACAGTGCTGCTATGAACATGGTCGTGCTTGTGCTATCGATGTGAATTTTTGCTGTATGGGGTGTTATTCCCAAAAGTGGAATCACAAGGTCATATGGCATTTCAATCTTTAATTTCTTTAAGAATCTCAGATGGCTCGCCAGAGTGGTTATATGAGCCTGCATTCCCACCAGCAATGTGGGAGAGTTCCGCTCTCTCCACATCCCCTCCAGCATTTGTTGTTGTTTGTATTGTGGATTTTTGCATCCTGACCGGGCTGAGATGATATCTCAGGGAAGTTTTGATTTGCATTTCCCTGATGGCTAAGGATGTGGAGCATTTTTTAAGATATTTGTTAGACATTTTAATGTCATCCCTGTAAAGTTTCTTTTAAGTTCCAGGGCCCATTTTTTAATTGGGCCATTTGTTTTATTGGTGTTTAGTTTTCTAAGTTCTTTGTGCACTCTGGATAATAGAGCTCTATCAGATATGTGATTAGTGAAGATTTTCTCCCATTCTGTGGGTTGCCTTTGAGCTTGTGTTACAATCTCTTTATCTGAGCAGAAGCTCTTTAATTTCACAAGATCCCAACTGTTGAGAGTTGGTAGCAGTGACTGTGCCATTGGATGTCTGTTTAGGAACTGTTGGCCTAGCCCAATCATCTCGAGGGAGTTCCCTACCCTTTCACCTAGGTTTTTATAGTCTCTGGCCTTACATCAAGGTCCTTGATCCATTTGGAATTAAGTCTTGTACATGGTGACAAGTACAGGTCCAGTTTTAATCTTCTACATGTGGAGATCCAGTTTTGCCAGCGCCATTTGTTAAAGATACTGTTCTTCTTCCATTGGATTTTTTGGGCCCTTTGTCAAAGACCAAATGGCTGTAATTTTGTGGATTTATATCTGGGTCTTCAACCCTTATCCATTGATCTGTGTGTCTATTTTGGAGCAAGTACCAGGCTGTTTTTATAACTATGGATTTGTAGTATAGACAAAGGTTTGGTATGGTGATACCTCCAGCAGTGTTTTTGTTACTCAGGATTGTCTTTGCTATCCTGGGTCTTTTGTGCCTCCATATGAATTTTGAGATTGTTTGGTCAACTTTTTTAAAGTATTGCTTTGGGATTTGCCTTTGATAGGATGGTCATTTGTACGATGTTGATTCTGCCAATCCAGGAACATGGGAGATCTTTCCACCTTCTGGTGTCTTCTGCAATTTCTTTCTTTAGGGTTTTAAAGTTTTTATTGTAAAGGTCTTTTACCTCCTTGGTTAGGTTTATACCAAGGTATTTCATTTTTTTTAGGGGCTATAGTAAATGGGATTGTTTCTCTTAGGGCTTTTTCACTTCTTTCATTCTGGGCATATAGGAAAGCCACTGATTTTTGCACATTTATTTTGTATCCTGCTACACTGCTGAACTTCTCAATTAGTTCCAGGAGCTTCCTGGTGGAGTTTTTGGGATCACTCAGGTATAAGATCATGTCATCTGCAAATAGGGATAGCTTGACTTCTTCCTTGCCGATTTGAATCCCTCTTATGTCCCTTTCTTGTCTTATGGCTTCAGCTAAGACTTCAAGTACAATATTGAATAGAAGTGGTGAGAGTGGACAGCCTTGTCTAGTTCCTGATCGAAGTGGGAATGATTCCAGTTTTTCTCCATTGAGTATAATCCTTGCTGTAGGCTTTTATACAGCTTTTATTATATTGATAAAGGTTCTTTCCATTTCTACTGTCTCTAGCGTTTTGATCATAAAAGGCTGTTGGATCTTGTCAAAAGCTTTTTCTGCATCTATTGAGAGTGTCATGTGGTCTTGGACTTTGGACTGGTTTATATGATGAATTACATTTATTGATTTGCATATGTTGAACCAACCTTGTGTGCCAGGGATAAAGCCTACTTAATCCCCGTGAATGATCTTTTTGATATGTTTTTGAACCCGATTTGCTAAGACTTTGTTGAGAATCTTTGCATCTGTGTTCATCAGAGAGATTTGCCTATAGTTTTCTTTTTTAAGTGTATCTTTTTTTTAAAATTATTATTTCTGCTCATACAAACTTAATAGGTACACCAGTTCCCTCCCTCCCTCCTCTTCCCCCCACACCCCCTGCTCCCCCTCCCCTCACCCCTCGCTCCCCATCCCCCAGTGCCTCCCCCCCAATTCCCAGGGAGTCCTTTATTGTGCATGCCTAACTCTCCTCTGGGCCCTCCTCTCCAATGATGTACAAGGACCCAGTGGCATTTCCCTGAACACTTTCCCATGTTCCCCTTAAGCATAGGAACACTACTGTGGCTGTCAATCCCTTGCCTCCAAGGATCTTGGTGCCTTTAGCAGATGCTAGACTTTGTGAGGTCAATAGTGTGTTGGACATTGCTCAGGGCATGCAAAGTCCAGTTATGATTGCTTCGGCCCTTAAGTGTATCTTTATTAGGTTTTGGGATTAAAACAGTATTAGCTTCATAGAAGGAATTTGGTAGTGTTCCTTCCTTTGCTATTTGATGGAACAGTTTAAGGAGTATTGGTGTTATTAACTCCTTAAATGTCTGGTAGAACTCTGTGCTGAATCCATCTGGTCCAGGACATTTTTTGGTGGGAAGATTCAAGATTACTTCTTCAATTTCCTCATATGTTATAGGACTATTTAAATAATTCACAACTTCCTGATTCAATTTAGGTAAGTTGTGTTTACTTAGAAATTCGTCCATCTCTTTTGTGTTGTCAAACTTCACAGAGTATAAGTTTTTGAAATATGATGTTATAATTCTCTGGATTTCTTAGTTATCAGTAGTGATAACTCCATTTTTATTTCTAATTTTGTTAATTTGGGTTTTCTCTCTCTTGCTTTTGGTTAGTTTAGCTAGGGGTGTATCAATCTTATTGATTTTTTCAAAGAACCAGCTTTTTGACTGGTTGATTTTCTCTATCATTTTCCTAATCTGGATTTCAGATATTTCTCTCCTTATTTTGCTAATCTCCTCTCTTCTACTTTTGGGATCAGATTGCTCTAGTTTCTCTAAAGCTTTAAGCTACATTGTTAAGTTATTTATTTCTGATGTTTCCATTTTTTGATGTAGGCATTAAGAGCATGAACTTACCTCTTAGGACGGCTTTCATTGTGTCCCAGAGATTTTGGTAAGTTGTATTTTCATTATTGTTCACTTTCAGGAAATTTTGAATTTCCTTTCTAATTTCTTCCTGAATCCAGTTCTCATTCAGCATCATAGTGTTAAGTTTCCAGGAGTTAGTGTATTTTCTGTTGTTTGTTGTGTTGTGGATGTCCAGCTTTAGGCCGTGGTGGTCTGATAGGGCACAGGCTAGAATGTCAACTTTCCTGTATATGTGGAGATTCATTTTATGGCCCAATATGTGATCTATTTTGGAGAAAGTTCCATGTGCTGCTGAGAAAAATGTGTATTCTTTGGTGCATGGATGAAAAGTTCAATAGAGATCTGTAAGGTCCATTTCTTTAAGGGTTTGATTAAGTTCCAAAGTGTCTCTGTTAAGCTTTTGACCTGTTGATCTATCACATGTTGAGAGGGCGGTGTTGAAGTCCCCAAGAATTATCGTTTGGGGGTTGATTTCTCACTTTAGACGCTGTAGGATTTTCCTAATGAATGTGGAGGGGCCTGTATTGGGTGCATATATGTTCAGTATTGTGAAGTCTTCCTTGTGAATTGTACCTGTGACTAAAATCCATCTGTGTCTCTTATGATTTTTTTTGGTTTGAAGTCCACTTTGACTGACAGCATAATGGCTACCCCTGCCTGTTTCCTGGTTCCATTAGCTTGCAGAATTTTGGGCCAGCCTTTCGTTTTTAGGATGTGTCTATCTTTTATGGTGAGATGAGTTTCCTGAAGGCAGCAGATTGATGGGTTGTGATTTTTACTCCAAGTTTGTAATCTGTGTCTCTTAATCGGTGAGTTAATACCATTGACATTTAATGTTATAATGGATTATTTTTAATTCTGGACATTTTTTATGTTTCGTGACTTTTGTAAGCTTATTGTTTGACATTTATGTTTTTGTTGTATTATACTTCCCTTCTGTCCTCCTGGATATGCTTGTTTTTTTTCTTCAAGTTTGCGTATCATTTCTAGCATATTTTGAAGGCCTGGTTTGGTAGACATGTATCCTTTCAAGGTGTCTTTGTGCTGGAAAATTTTTCTTTCTCGATCATGACCGATAGTTTTGCTGGGTATATCAGTCTGGGTTGGCATTTTTGCTCATTTAATACTTGAAGTATATCTCTCCAAGCTCTTCTTGGTTTTTACTGTTTCTATTGAGAAGTCATTTGTGATTTTAATAGGTTTGCCTTTAAAAGTGATTTGTTTTTTTTTCTCTTGAAGTTCTCAGCACCTTTTCTTTGTCTTGAATGTGAAGTGTTTTGACTATTATTTTCCGTGACGATTTTCTATTTTGGTCATATCTGTTTGGAGTGTGAAATGCCTCTTGTATTTGAATGGGCCTCTCTTTCTTCAGTTGAGGGAAGTTTTCATTTATGATAATCTGAAAAATTTCCTCAGGTGTGCTATTTTGGGATTCTTGCTCTGGTATTCCATGAATGTGCATGTTAGGCTTCTTCAGGGTGTCCCATATCTCTTGAATGTTCCTTTCAAGTATCTTTTTGGCTTTAACAATCTCTTCCATTGAGCTGGTTAATTCTCCCACTTTGTCTTCAAGATCTGAAATTCTATTTTCTGCTTCGTTAGTTCTGCTGATAAGACTCTCTGTTGAGCTTTGGGTTGAAGATAACTTGTCTTTTAGTTCAATTTTAAACTCTGCCTGAGACTGTTTTAACTGCTCTATGCCTATTTTTGTTTCTTGAACTGTTTTTCTCAACTCCTCCAAATGCCTGTTGTGTTCCTGTTCAAAGTGGTTGATGCTGTTGTTTAGCTCCTCTTGGATTTCCTCTTTCATAGTATTAATCATGGTAATGATCATACTTTGAAAGTTGTCTTGGGTCTGGCTTTCTTAGTTGTTTTCTGTGAATTTATTCTGGTTGGAATCCATCATTAAGGGTTAATTCTTAAGGTGGGAGATTAGTCTTCTTGGGTTTTGTTTCTCATGTATCTACACTTTGACTTGGGCATTGTTTTGTCTTCTAGGGCTTTTCAGTTTCTGTGTGTGTTTTTTTTTTTTTTATAAGTCTCTTTTTTTTTTTTTCAGCTCATACAAACTTATTAGGTACACCAGTTCCCTCCCTCCCTCCTCCTCCCCCCATACCCCCTGTTCCCCCTCCCCACCCTTCTCCCTCCCCATCCCCCAGTGCCTCCCACCCCAATTCCCAGAGAGTCCTTTCTTGTGCATGACTGATTTTCCTCTGGGCCCTCCTCTCCGATGACGTACAAGGACCCAGTGGCCTTTCCCGAACCCTTTCCCGTGTTCCCCTTAGGTATAGGAACACTGCTGTGGCTGCCAATCCTTTGCCTCCAAGGATCTTGGTGCCTTTAGCAGATGCTAGACTTTGTGAGGTCAACAGTGTGTTGGACAATGCGCAGGGCATGCAAAGTCAAATTATGATTGCTTCAGCCCTAACTAGTATAGAGTATCTTACATATCATTGCTCCTCCCATCCTTATGCTCTTACACTCTTACCGCCCCCTCTTCCGCAAATTTCCCTGAGCTTCAAGATGGGGAGAGACTAAGCTGGCCTAGTTCTAGGTGGTTGATATAGAGTCTCTGAAGTTCTGGATTGTGGTTTGTTGATTTTCTTTTGCAGTTTTGCTGCTCCTGCAATGCCCTTCACTCCATCCTGGTGGGCATTGTATGTTACCCCCTGGCCAGAGACAAAAAGCTGTTAGAGTCTTGTGATAAAAGCACATTCAAAGGTAGATGTAATAAAAGTGGGAAACCACAGTGAGGGAGGGGTCTATCACCCATTTGCAAAATTGTTACTTTTTATCTGCCAGACTATATGCCCTCCTCTTCTGGTGAGATCACTCCCCCTCAGTAGTAAATGATCAGGAACAAAAGTCTGTGAACTTAATCAGATGTCTCATTACTTATTTGGGTCCTTGGTGGAGGCCTATTTTCCCTGCTGTAACATGGTCCCTTCTCTCCTTCTTTCTGGTGTGGCCCTCCTACCCCATCCCTCCTATTCATAATCCTTGGAATTACTGTCTCTAGGTGGGCTGGTTGGGTTTGGTACTAGGAGCCACCTATTAGGGAGTACATACGGCGCTTAATTTTCTGGGTCTGGGATACTTCACTTAATATAATTGTTTCTAATGACATCCATTTCCTGGCAAATTCCAGTAATTCATCATTTTTGATGGCTGAGTAGTATTCCATTGTATAGATGTACCACAGTTTCCTTATCCACTCGTCAACTGTTGGACATTTGGGCTGATTCCATGACTTTGCTATTGTAAACAGTGCTGCTATGAACATGGTCGTGCTTGTGCTATCGAGGTGAACCTCTGCTGTATGGAGGGTTATTCCCAAAAGTGGAATAGCAGGGTCATATGGCATTTCAATCTTTAATTTCTTTAAGAATCTCCAGACGGCTCGCCAGAGTGGCTGTATGAGCCTGCATTCCCACCAGCAATGTAGGAGAGTTCCCCTCTCTCCACATCCTCTCCAGCATTTGTCGTTGTTAGTATTGTGGATTTTTGCCATCCTGACCGGGGTGAGATGATATCTCAGGGAAGTTTTGATTTGCATTTCCCTGATGGCTAAAGAAGTGGAGCATTTTTTAAGATATTTGTTAGACATTTTAATTTCATCCCTGGTAAAGTTTCTTTTAAGTTCCAGGGCCCATTTTTTAATTGGGCCATTTGTTTCCTTGGTGTTTAGTTTTCTAAGTTCTTTGTGCACTCTGGACAATAGAGCTCTATCAGATATGTGGTTAGTGAAGATTTTCTCCCATTCTGTGGGTTGCCTTTGAGCTCGAGTTACAATCTCTTTATCTGAACAGAAGCTCTTTAATTTCACAAGATCCCAACTGTTGAGAGTTGGTAGCAGTGACTGTGCCATTGGATGTCTGTTTAGGAAGTGTTGGCCTAGCCCAATCAGCTCGAGGGAGTTCCCTATCCTTTCAACTATGGTTTTTATAGTCTCTGGCCTGATATCAAGGTCCTTGATCCATTTGGAATTAAGTCTTTTACATGGTGACAAGTACGGGTCCAGCTTTAATCTTCTGCATGTGGAGATCCAGTTTTGCCAGCACCATTTGTTGAAGATGCTGTTCTTTTTCCATTGGATTCTTTGGGCCCCTTTGTCAAAGACCAAATGGCTGTAACTTTGTGGGCTTATATCTGGGTCTTCAATCCTTATCCATTGATCTCTGTGTCTATTTTGGAGCCAGTACCAGGCTGTCTTTACAACTATGGATTTGTAGTATAGACTAAGGTTTGGTATGGTTATACCTCCAGCTGTGTTTTTGTTACTCAGGATTGTTTTTGCTATCCTGGGTCTTTTGTGCCTCCATATGAACTTTGAGATTGTTTGGTCAACTTCTTTGAAGAATTGCTTTGGGATTTTGATTGGTATAGCATTGAATCTGTATATTGCCTTTGGTAGGATGGTCATTTTCACGATGTTGATTCTGCCAATCCAGGAATAAGGGAGGTCTTTCCACCTTCTGGTGTCTTCTGCAATTTCTTTCTTTAGGGTTTTAAAGTTTTCATTGTAAAGGTCTTTTACCTCCTTGGTTAGGTTTATACCAAGGTATTTCATTTTTTTAGGGGCTTTAGTAAATGGGATTGTTTCTCTCAAGGCTTTTTCACTACTTTCATTCTGGGCATATAGGAAGGCCTCTGATTTTTGCACATTTATTTTGTATCCTGCCACCCTGCTGAACTTCTCAATTAGTTCCAGGAGCTTCCTGGTGGAGTTTTTGGGATCACTCAGGTATAAGATCATGTCATCTGCAAATAGGGATAGCTTGACTTCTTCCTTGCCGATTTGAATCCCTCTTATGTCCCTTTCTTGTCTTATGGCTTCAGCTAAGACTTCAAGTACAATATTGAATAGAAGTGGTGAGAGTGGACAGCCTTGTCTAGTTCCTGATCGAAGTGGGAATGATTCCAATTGTTCCCCATTGAGCATAATCCTTGCTGTGGGCTTGTTGTATATAGCTTTTATTATATTGATAAATTTTCCTTCCATTCCTACTGTCTCTAGCGTTTTGATCATAAAAGGCTGTTGGATCTTGTCAAAAGCTTTTTCTGCATCTATTGAGAGTATCATGTGGTCTTGGACTTTGGACTGGTTTACATGATGAATTACATTTATTGATTTGTGTATGTTGAACCAACCTTGTGTGCCGGGGATGAAGCCTACTTGGTCCCCATGAATGATCTTTTTAATATGTTTTTGAATCCGATTTGCTAAGACTTTGTTGAGAATCTTTGCATCTGTGTTCATCAGGGAGATCAGCCTATAGTTTTCTTTTTTAAGCGAATCTTTATTAGGTTTTGGGATTAAAACGATATTAGCTTCATAGAAGGAATTTGGTAGTGTTCCTTCCTTTGCTATTTGATGGAACAGTTTAAGGAGTATTGGTGTTATTAACTCCTTAAATGTCTGGTAGAACTCTGTGCTGAATCCATCTGGTCCAGGACATTTTTTGGTGGGAAGATTCAAGATTACTTCTTCAATTTCCTTATATGTTATAGGACTATTTAAATAATTCACAACTTCCTGATTCAATTTAGGTAAGTTGTGTTTACTTAGAAATTCATCCATCTCTTTTGTGTTGTCAAACTTCACAGAGTATAAGTTTTTGAAATATGATGTTATAATTCTCTGGATTTCTTGGGTATCAGTAGTGATAACTCCATGTTCATTTCTAATTTTGTTAATTTGGGTTTTCTCTCTCTTGCTTTTGGTTAGTTTAGCTAGGGGTGTATCAATCTTGTTGATTTTTTCAAAGAACCAGCTTTTTGACTGGTTGATTTTTTCTATCGCTTTCTTAATCTCGATTTCAGATATTTCTCCCCTTATTTTGCTATTCTCCTCTCTTCTACTACTTTTGGGATCAGATTGCTCTAGTTTCTCTAAAGCTTTAAGCTGCATTGTTAAGTTGTTTATTTCTGATGTTTCCATTTTTTTGACGTAGGCATTAAGAGCTATGAACTTACCTCTTAGAACAGCTTTCATTGTGTCCCAGAGATTTTGGTAAGTTGTATTTTCGTTATCATTCACTTTCAGGAAATCTTGAATTTCCTTTTTAATTTCTTCCTGAATCCATGTCTCATTCAGCATCATAGTGTTAAGTTTCCAGGAGTTAGTGTATTTTCTCTTGTTTGATGTGTTGTGGATGTCCAGCTTTAGGCCGTGGTGGTCTGATAGGGCACAGGTTAGAATTTCAACTTTCTTGTATATGTGTAGATTCATTTTGTGGCCCAATATGTGATCTATTTTGGAGAAAGTTCCGTGTGCTGCTGAGAAAAATGTGTATTCTTTGGTGCGTGGGTGAAAAGTTCGATAGAGATCTGTGAGGTCTATTTCTTTAAGGGTTTGATTAAGTTCCAAAGTGTCTCTGTTAAGCTTTTGACCTGTTGATCTATCCCATGTTGAGAGGGCGGTGTTGAAGTCCCCAAGAATTATCGTTTGGGGATTGATTTCTTGCTTTAGACGCTGTAGGGTTTTCTTAATGAATGTGGAGGGGCCCGTATTGGGTGCATATATGTTCAGTATTGTGAAGTCTTCCTGGTGAATTGTACCTGTGACTAAAATGTAGTATCCATTGGTGTCTCTTATAATTTTCTTTGGTTTGAAATCCACTTTGTCTGATAGCATAATGGCTACCCCTGCCTGTTTTCTGCTTCCATTTGCTTGTAGAATTGTTGACCAGCCTTTTATTTTTAGAGCGTGCCTATCTTTTGTGGTGAGATGGGTTTCCTGCAGGCAGCAGATTGATGGATTGTGATATTTAATCCATGTTTGTAATCTGTGTCTCTTGATTGGTGAATTAATTCCATTAACATTTAGTGTTATAATGGAGAAACTATTGTTAATTCCAGACATTTATTATGTTTAGTAGCTTTTATAAGTATATTGCTTCGTTTTTAATGATGTTATACTTGCCTTCTGTTCTCCTGGATATGCCTGTTTTTTTCTTCACGCTTGAGTATCATTTCTAGCATTTTTTGAAGGCCTGGTTTGGTGGACATGTATCCCTTAAAGTTGTCTTTGTGCTGGAAAATTTTTCTTTCTCCCTCGATCATGACTGATAGTTTTGCAGGGTAAATCAGCCTGGGTTGACATTTTTGCTCATTCAATACTTGAAGTATGTCTCTCCAAGCTCTTCTTGCTTTTACTGTTTCGACTGAGAAGTCATTTGTTATTTTAATAGGTTTACCTTTAAAAGTGACTTGTTTTTTCTCCCTTGAAGCTCTCAGCACCAGTTTTTTATCTTGAATGTGGAGTGTTTTAACTATTATTTGCCGCGGCGTGCTTCTATTTTGGTCGTATCTGTTTGGGGTGCGGAATGCCTCTTGTATATAGATGGGCCTCTCTTTTTTTAGATGAGGAAAGTTTTCCTTGATGATCGTTTGAAAAATTTCCTCAGGGGTGGTATTTTGAGATTCTTGCTCCGGTATTCCATGAATACGCATGTTAGGCTTCTTCAGGGTGTCCCATATCTCTTGGATATTTCTCTCAAGTATCTTTTTGGCTTTAACAACCTCTTCCATTGAGCGGGTTAGTACTCCCACTTTATCTTCAAGGTCTGAAATTCTGTTTTCTGCTTCGTTAGTTCTGTTGATAAGACTCTCTGTGGCGTTCTGGGTTGAAGATAACTTGTCTTTTAGCTCAGTTTTAAACTCTGCTTGAGTTTGTTTTAACTGCTCTATGCCACTTTTTGTTTCTTGCACTGTTTTTCTCAACTCCTCCAGATGTCTGTTGTGTTCCTCTTCAAAGCGATTGATTCGATTATGTAATTCCTCCCTGATTTCCTCTTTCATAGTATTGAACATGGTAATGATCATATTTTGAAAGTCTTTATCCTGGGTGGGGCTTTCTTGGCCTTTTTCCATGGGTTTGTTCTTGTTGGAGTCTAACGTTATGGGATTAATTTCTTCAGTGGGAAATTTGTTTACTTGATTGTTGCTTCTCATGGATTTGCACTTTGACTTTGGCATTGTCGTTTTAACTCTTAAGATCTCTCAATTTCACTAAACTGAATTATTTGGCCTGGGGTCCTGGTGGGCGGGGCGGGCGGAGACTTACCTAGGTCGTGGGGTGAGGCCCGGCTGGACCACACCTGCGTCCCGACTGGTGGAACGGGGTGGGGTGCAAAACCCGAGGGCAGCTGGGGCGGGGCCCGGGCGCAGGGGGAGGTCCTCCTCGTCCCTCGGCCCTGAGCGCGCGGCTCCGGCTGGATGGTGGGAGTCGGAGCCGGGTCCCGGTGGGCCGACCTGGGGTCCTGGTGGGCGGTGCGCGGGGGGAGGGGTACTCACCAGCTAGGGCGCGGGGTTGAGGCCTGGCTGGACCGCGCGCGCGTCCCGACCGGCGGAGCGGGTTGGGGTGCAAAAAGGGGAGTTTCTGTGTGTTTTTGACTGAACTGATTTAGTTGGTATTACTACACTTGGGCAGTTTTTACTAGTGCTTGCCTTGGAGTTGGGTATGCTTGTCTTTTGTTATTGTTATTTCCTAGTTGAGGCTATTAGGCTGTTAGTAGTACATCAGTTAAGTCAGGTTAAGTAGACAGGAGGTGAATATTAGTATGGTAGTGCACTTTTATGATGTAGTATCTTGGTGATATGTGAGAGTGAGTGGTGTACTCCCTGTCGTTGTATATGTTTTTGGGGTGGCTGTATGGAAAAGTTAATCTACAGTGATTAATATTAGAAAGGAACAGTAAGGTGAAAAAAAAGAGGTTTACTTATCTTTGGGCTGGATGTGAAGAATCTCTCCCATGTGATAGGATGATTGTAGAGGTTTTCGGATGTATGGCCTTTGACCCTTAGAACTTTGCTTGAGTTTTCTTTGGAGTCTATTGAATTCTGAGTAGCAGTGTGTCTTCCGTAGACCACGTCCATGGGTCCCCGGTGGGCCAGAGAGACAGAGGGGCTGATGTTGATCACAAAATTCTTCACCTGGGACCTGGGACTTGGCTTAGTGGCTCTCCCAAGCTCCGGGGATGGAGGAATGTGAGCAAGTCCTGTCCAGTTGGGCAGACAGGCGGGTGGGAGGAAGCAAGGGGCTGGGGCCCAGGGCGTGGCCCAGACTAAAACCAGAGGCCACCTGGGTGCTGCTGGGACACGGGGCCACCTGGGGGGCTTGGCAGACTCACCTGGGGATGGCGGAGTGGGGGGAAGCACAGTCGGGTGGCATATAGGGCGGCGCGGGAAGGAGTCTTGTATGTTTTCTTGTTGATTTCTAATTTTGAAGTCAGAGAGGATTCAAGAAATTATTTTGATTTTGTTATAATAGTTAAGTTTTTTTGTTTCCTATTATGTGATGTGTGTTAGATAGAAGTAGAACTGCTAAAGAATGTGTATCCTTCAAATGCTTGTATGCAATGCTCTCATATGTTTGCTGTGTACATTTGATCTAAGAAGTTGTTTAATTCAGCTGTTCCTCTCTTTTCTTGTTGGGATGGTCTTTTTATTGTTGAGAGTAGGGTGTTGAAGTCACCATGTTATCATGTAGTGGTTAATCTATATCTCTACATGTATTAATACTTTAATGAAATTGGGCACACTCATGCTTGATGTATTTTTGGTTAGATGGTAGACTGCTCCCTGTTGGTGGACTGCATAAAGTGACCTGCTTCGTTTGATTATTTTTAGTTTGGTCTATTTTTTCAGACACTTGATCAAGCAGCACCTTCTTTCTTATCCCAACTTTCCTGCAGTATCTTTTTCCATCTTTTCACACTAAGATCGGGTCTGTCTTCAATGGCAGGACCCATTTTTGGAGTCACCCGTGAGGTGGATTCTGTTTTGAATTCAATCTGATAACATGTGTATTTTGACTGGGGAATTTAGATCATTAACATTCAGAATTATTACTGAAAGAAATGTATTAATTTTTGTCACTTTGCAACATTTAGTGGTCTCTTGTTCCTCACTTTACTAAGTTGTAGCATGGCTTATTTTTCTTTATAGCCTCTCAGATGTATTTATCATCGTCTTTGATCTGAAAGATACCTTCAGGTTTCTTCTGTATAGCTAGGTTAATGATTATGAACTCCTTTCCTTATTTGTCTTTTAGTTATGGAAATATTTCTCCTACTATAACAGTTAGGATACTGTAGTTTGAGTAATTGTTATTTTTCAGTTGAAATATATTATTCAAAGCCCTCTTGACTTTCAAAGTTTGACAAATCTACTGTTATTCTGATGAACTTGCCTTTACATATGACTTGGTATTTCTCTGTTGCAGCTTTCAATATTCATATTTGTAAACCTTCTTATTAATTTATCTTTGTCATTGTTAGAATTATCCCTATTCCTTTACCTTGCATTAAAGTCCTGATATTCTTTTTTACTGTATTTTTAAAATTTATTTTTATTTTTCTAATTTTGCAAGTTTCCCTTCACCCTGCTTCCCTTCATCCCTCCTTTCTCCCATTCCCTTCCCTTCCCTTCATCAATACACCTACTCCCACCCTCCTGCCCTTCCTCTTCTATGACCCCAAGGTTCCCTCTGAAAGCCCTGATATTCTGTCTCACCTGGACTCATTTATTGGCCAGACTTTCCATGAAGTTTTTAATTTAACTCACTGAATTTTCCATTTCCAATATTTCAGGTTTTTCCTCCTGAAATATTCTTCTCTTTACTGAGTTCCATGTTCATATCCTACACCGAGTCCTTCATTTCATACAATTATTTGTGCTCTCCTAAAATTCATCCGATAGTTATTTATATTCTCTTTGATTTCTTTGAACAGGCTTACAATTCTTTTGAATCCTTTGGGATTTTGTCATAAATACTCTGATGTCAACTTGGCAATCAAAGGTTCATGCTTTGATCACATTTGTAAAGAGTTAGCAGTTGACTGCCAAGCAACAGAAGAATGGGTAATGAGTCACCATCAGTAACTATGAGATTATGGAATTTGATGGTAAGTGGATAGAAGGGGAAAATTATGTGAAGAATCTCAGATACAGAAAGACAAACATTGCATGTTCTGTCTTATATGTGGATACTAGGATTAAGCTTCTGACTGAAATATTTAGCTTGGAATTCCTGTAACAATCAGAAAGCTTAAAGGAACCAAGGAACAGGAGGGAAGGGGAAGGAAGGGGAGGGAAGGTTAAGGTAAAGGCTTGGGAGGAGGAGATACAGAATACAATGGGTGCCCAAGTGAGGGAAAGAATAATGGGAGAAAGTACTTAAGGGAGAATAAGGGGATGAGGTACAGGAGGGGTTGAGGTAGTAATAGAAAAACTCTGAGAATGTGAAATACAATAAGATAATAACAGACTATAAGATAAATATGCTTTAAAAATAGTTTAAAAAATGAACAAGAATGGACAGTCCCTGTACAGAGGAGCACAGAGAGAGGAAGACAGGGCAAAACAAATAATGCTCTGGGCTGGCTGATGAGACAGTTCAGTGGTTAAGGTGATTGCTGGCAAATCTGGCGACCTGAGTTCAAGTCCCAGAAGCCCACATGGTATATGATGTATCTCTCTCTCTCTTTCTCTTTCTCTTTCTCTCTCTCTCTCCTCCTCCTCCTCCTTCTCCTCCTCCTCCTCCTTCTTCTTCTTAAATAAGTAAAATGATATACAAAATAGTTTCCTGGGCAGCTCCATCAAGAACCCAGAGACAATTAAACAATACTAGAAATAACAGGCATGTACTACTTGTTGATCAGTTTTTGGTCAGAGAGGTCTCAAAGACCCTCCAAACAAAATATGCTTTTGCCATTGCTCTTCCGTTTCCCTCCAGAAGCTTACCAGGTATCATAGTACTATGTAAGCTACCAAGGGAGAAAAACAACTAAAAGTCTCAATCTGTGAAATCTCAAGTTGCAATAAGTGTCACCAAGGCAAGAGGTGACCACTTGTGAAAGAGTGGCATGAATATCAAGGTGGCAAACAACAATTTTCTCATCAGAGTTAAGACCTACCTATTACTATAAATGATAATAAATTCTATGATAGGGGAGAGCATAGGTCCCAGGGGAAGAGCAGACTGTAAAAGTTTAGCTATGAAGACACTACACCCAAAGGGTTTTTAAATACCTGTTATCAGACCCATAGATCAGAGAGATGATCACTCAGCACTCAACCCTGATGCCCCCTTCTGCAACAGAAGGTGTTTACTACAGAAAAACACAGCTGGCCAAATTGTAAAAATAAGTGACTGAAGATTGATTGGCCTAATCAGAACATGTAAGCCACATGCACCACCCATTCTAAGACCCGGGGAACATCATGGAAGAGGGGGCATAAGATTCTAAGAGCTTAAGTGGATAGTGAAGGGCCAGACACTCTCTCCTGGACATGACAGGAACTGCATGGGAACTGTCCTATCAACATCCAGCCAGGAAAGGGCAATGGTCTCAAGAAACTGCAAACCTCCCTGAGAGACTCCTGAGAAATAATATTTATAGGGAAGAAAAGGAAGATGCTGTCCTTAATGGGCTATCCACTGATCTATGACTCTTGCTGGAGCATGGATCATGTCAGGCAGATGACATCACAGACAAACTAGATGAAGCACAGTCAGCCACAGAAGTGAAAAGACTTGAAAGCAGGAGGGAGTGTGACAAGGCAGATGAAAGGTTCTTGGGAGAAAAGGAGGGAGGATGAGAATGGGAATTAAGGAGAGAGAAAGAGAAAAAAAAAACAAAATTAAAAAAGAAAACACTGCAATAAGTAAAAGTAGTTGCACATCTTGCGTGATTACTATATGTGATAGTTCATCTTGGGTGCCAACTTGACTATACCTGGCAGTAACTAAGATCAGCTGTCAGACCACCTGAAGAGACTATACAGATCAATACATTCTATATGAAGACCAGTCCTAGATCTGATTGGAACCTTCCTAGATCCCACTGGAACTCCCATTAGCAGACTAGATTAAAGGAACCATAGAAGAGAAGACTTGGAAGAAGAGAGACTCTCCAAGGATGTTTGCAGTGACTCAGCCTACCTCAAGCTTCAGCCACCAGCCATGTCGCCTCTGCCATGAAAGACTGTTTTAGCCCTCTGGAACCGAAAGCTGAAAAAATCCCCTTTCTCCCTTAAGTTTGGGTGCTCTCTCACAGGAATAGTTAAGAGTAACTGTTACACTATGTAAAGTGGGAAACCCCGTAAAATAAAGACTGAAAGCATATTTTGATATGATTACTGGATAGGGACGGGCAAGTGAGGAGTAACTTCCCCTGGTCACAGAGATACTTTTGAAGATAATAATTTCCTAAAATTAAATGGTGGTGATGGTTGTATGATTTTGAGAATTTGCTAAAAGCCACTGAACTATATGCTATGTGAATTATATTTCAATAAGGCCTATTTTTTTTTATAAAGAATTTGTAGTTGAGTTAAGCCCTGAGCATGCCTGGAGGAGGTTATCTAATTGGTGGGAAGACCCAGCCCATAGTGGGTAGCACTGTTCTCTGACCAGGCAAATAGAATGGAGGAGCTGGATAAAGAAGCTGGCGTCCTTTCGTATGCTGGTCTGGCAAGTGAGGATTGTCCCCTTTCATCAATGGATATGGCGTGGCCAGTTCCCTTAGCCTCTTGCATTGCTATGAATTCTCCTGCCAAGCTGGGCAAGAAACTGTAACCAAGAATCGTAAAAGAGAATAAAACCCATTATACCTTCTGTTGCAGTTAGCTTGCATGGTTGCTGATAAATCGCCATCAAATGCCTTAAGGGAACAAGGAGCTTATTTTCTCTAATGATTGTCTGGTTACAGTTCTCAATCCACCTTGGCAGGAGAGCTCACACCAGCACCAGGACCTATTGAACTGGCCACACCATCTCTACATAACGGCTGACAGAGGGACGATCCTTACTTGTCTGGCCAAGTGTACACAAGGATGCTGACTCTCTCAAGCAGCTGTCTGTATTTTATTCCAGGGCCTAGTCCCACCCACCATGAGCTGGGCCTTCCCCATCAGCTAGACACTCTCTGCAGGTTTGCTCTGGGCTTAACTCAACCACTAATTCTCTACAAATGTGCCCAGAGCTCAAACCCTCAACTGTCAAGTTGACACCTGTGCCTGACGATGATACTCTCTTAAGCTACTTGGCCATGAAAGTATGGTCAACATAGAGAGAAACTATAACAGATTCTATCTAACTTTCTGTCATTGGAGCACAATACTGGGGGAGTGATCATTTATGGAAGAATCATTTTCCTTTGTTTTCCATATTTCTTGCATTTTTACACTGGGGCTTGTATATTTGAGTTAACATGGAATTTTTTGGTTTGTACATCTGGTTAGATTGTTTCTTGCTTTTTTTTTGTTTTATTTTTAATCACCCTTGTTCTTTCAGTGTGTTGGCTAAGTTCAATGAGGCAGTAGTAGCTGTGGTCTTCGGTGCTTACGGAAGCATGCTCACTCCACAGTTCTCCTCTGAAAGTAAACTACTGAATGCAACACAATCACTGTCACAGCATGGGGACCCCGGGAACATGCAGTAGTAATAGGATAAGTCACCCTTTAACCTCAGCCATTCCAGGAAGCCCAGGAACTCTGAGCATAGAAAGTATGTTTGGAGGAAAGAAAGTTTGTTGCTACAGGTAAGTCACTGTTACTCTTTGCGCTGCTGCTGTGAGACATTCTCCTTCTCTGCTTAAGGGAGAAACGAGATTTATTTACCTTACTGTTCCAGGAGGGAACTGCAGCCCATTAAGACTGAAAAAGTGTGGCGGGCGGCAGAAGCTGGAAGAGACTTAAGTTGCTGCAGACATTGTGGAAACAGGTAGAGTGACGTACAGGCTGCAAGAGCAGGTTGCAACAGAAGTAGCGTGGGGCTGACCAGCCTCAAGGTACACTCATCCCTTCACACATGCCATCCTCCAGCAAGGCTCTACCTCCTAAAGTTGCCAGAACCTTCCCAAACATCAACACACCATCCTTTGTGAGGCTCAGTCACAGATCTTGGTCACATCCTCAGGAATCAGGCTGAGTGTCGGCCATGCCCCTGGATGATACTTTCTGATGTCCAGCTTGCTGCTTGGGAAATGAGTTTGTGTTTTTTTCGCAGACCGTCACTGCTTTTCCACCTTGGTGGATACACTGTGGCTTGACTAAGTGTTCTTCCCTTCCCACCAGAGGTATTCTGCTGGCCAGGTCGCAGTGTGAGGTCCTTTAACACTTGATCTGAGTTCTCTCTGCATGTGGTTCACAGATGTAGGGAGGCCCCCGAGATGTTTGACTGTATGCCAGGATCTTTTAAAATGGCATCTTGGGGTGGGGGAGATGGCTCACGGGTTAAAGCCTTTGCCTGGAAAACAAAAGGACCTCACTTGGGATCTCCAGGTCCCAGGTGAAAATGCCAGGCAGAAATGGCAGCGTCTTGCACTTATGGCCACGGAAAACAGAGCCTAGAAAACTCCTAGAGCAATCCAAGATGATTCATGATGCTACCCTTGGACCTCCACAGGCACACACACTCAAATGCCTTACACACACACACACACACACACACACACACACACACACACCCCATACATGGCATCTCCCTGAAATTCTGGTGCATGCCAGAAGGACAGGATTTCCCTGCTATCTTTCTTCCCTTTGCCCCTGACATCTGCTTTTGTCACATCCTGCTTTTATTTTTCCTTTGAAATGCCAGTGCTTATGAGAAGGTACGTGCCTTGGATTTTCTTCCTAAGACTTGAGTTAAATGAGAAGCGGAACTTTATGCAATGAGAGGAAGCTGGGGGGAAAAATAACCCACCAGCAACAAGCAGTTGATTTCTTTCTATAGCTCTACTTGCTAACAGCGTGCCAGAGTGTGCCAGTCGCTCTCAAGTTTGGCTGGCATTTGGAATCATAACAATTCAGAAGCCTGGGTTCATGCCTTAGGGATCCAGGGTAATGGCCTGGCATGTGTTCTGGGCATCAACATGAAAAACTTTTCCATGTGAGTATAACAGGCAGCCAAGGCTAAAGAGACTGAAAAAGAGGAAAATTGAGAACATACTGTTAACTACTATAGTTGCCAGATAAAATACACGATTTCTAATTGAGTCAGAGCTTCAGACAACCAATTTTTAGCATAACGATGACCCAGTATGACAGAGGCTAAATTTACATTGAGAAATTACATGGTTTATCCAAACCTGAAGTTTAGCGGATAGCCTGTATTTTTATTCTCTAAGTGGACATGTCTCATTATTGTAAAATTATTCTTCTCATACTAACCTTGCTAGTAGCTCCATATTAAACTTTTCGTTTTGTAGTACATAATGGTGCTGAGAACTGTTGATCTTTTTTTGTATACATATATACATTGTGTGTGTGTGTGTGTGTGTGTGTGCAAGAGGCCACTTGCGAATGTGCCTGTGGCAGCTTAAGGGTAACATCAGAACTCATCCTGGATTGCTCTACCTCCTCAATGCTTTGGGGTTTCTCAGGCTCCTCCTTCTAGGGCCAGAATTGCAGTCTGCTGCATTTCCACCCAGCATTTTTTTTTTTTTCCTATGGGATCTGAGGATTTGAACTAGGAGCCTTCCTCCTAGCACCTGTTGATCTCACTACCTTGATTTCTTTCTGGGCCTCTAGCTGCTGTGCAGCTCTGGACTATTCCACGAAACACTAACAACTTGAGCCACTGCCGCCGTTAAAGAGACGTCTACTCACTTTCACAAGGTGTCCGGCTTAAACAAGCACATTGAGGGACCCACGGCTGAAACAGTCTCAGAAAAGTGAAAGCTTGAGAGAGAGATTAATTTCATGGATTATTCGTGGCACGATTAAGACAAAGGAGAGGTCCCTGAACCCTGCCATCTTCATTTTTCACAAAAAGACTAAATGAAAGGACTTAATTAGTTGATTGATTCATAGATAGTCCAGGATCAAAAATGCGGAACAGACACAGTGTCTCTGCCCCTTCCGTGCCTGCAGATACACAGACAGGACGTTTCTACCCTACTCTGCTGAGCGTCTCTTCCACTCTCAACTTGCCAGGAGTTGCTCTCAAGTCACTTGGAAGGTTCTAGAAAGAAGGACCTCTCTTTCCCCTGCTTATGATGTCCTAATTGTTTTGTAATAAGATTCAGAACCTGACCACACTGGTGGTTTTGCTTAGGGTTGTCACGTTACTGGAAAGTTATTTCATTTCCAATGTTTTGGGAGATTCCCGACTATTGTATTAATTACTTTCATTTTTGTGACCAAATACTCAACAAGAACCAGCTTAAGGGAGGAAGGAATTATTAATATTTATTTTTTGAAATATTTTATTTATAAGAGGAGAGAGCAAGAGAGAGAGAGCAAGAGCAAGAGCAAGAGAGAGAGAAGGAAAGAGAGAGAAAGAGAGAGAGAAGCAAGTGTGAACATGCGTGCACAATCGCGGAGGTCAGAGGACAACTTTCAGAGGTCAGTTCTCTTCTTTTCATTTTGTGGGCTCAGGTCGCCAGATTTGCATGCAGGCATCTTTGCCCACTGAGCCTTCTCACTGGCCCCGAGTAAGGGCTTATTTTGTCTTTAGCGTTAAGAGAACACAGTATGTTATGGTGTTGAAGTCACGATGTCAGGAGCCGGAGGCAGCTCGTTACATTGTGTGCCAGCAGGAAGCAGAGAGAGGACAAGAAGAGTGATCCAGGCTATGAAACACCCTTCTAAAGCACCCCCACCAGCTGGCATCCAGGTGTTTAAATACGCGCGCCTATAGGGGACATTTCACATCCAAAGCATGGCAGTGGCCAAACACTGAAATGTTCATCTTGTTGAAAGATGAGACTGTCCTGGAGCCAACAGAGTTGAATGAGTGAGGCAATGCTGTTGAGATCGTTTTGCTGAACTAATGCAACTTTCTAGCACACTCCCTTTGGTATTTGTATGTGGTCATAGCATAGCCCCACTATGTAAGCAGGACAGTTGTTCTTTTCGTTACCTGCAGATATCTCTCAGCTAGTGACAGCGGAGAGCCATGTTTTCATAAACAAATTGAATTCTGGACTTCTGACTCCCGATTCAGTGCTGCTTCTATACTGCCACTCGCTGAGGACACTACTTAACTCTGCAGGGTCCTAGCAACTACTCTGAGAGCTTGTGGAGGTTCCTTAACCCTGTTCAGTCTTGTTAGTTCTACTTGGTGGGTTTGGGTGGGTCCCAGCAGTTTGCAGTTCAAAGACAAGCTCTAGAGAGTATCAGCTATCCAGTTGTATAAGTTACTCTGTCTCTGCTGCCGTGGGACACCACTCAAACTCAAGGGAGAAAGGGAGATCTATTCAGCTTACGGTTCCAGAGGGAAGATATGGTGGAAGAGGCGTGGCTGGCTGGCAGAAGCTGGAGGAGGCTTAAGTCATGTCCATCACGGAGACTCAGAACTGCAAAACTGCCAGCTGCAGAGCCAATCCTTCACTCAAGCAGGGCGGGGCCAACAACCTTAAGGCTCACTCCCTGTGACTGCCTTCCTCCAGCAAGGATCCACCTCCTAAAGATGCCATGACCTTCCCAAACAACTAAAGATTCAAACATGGAGCATGTGGGGGGACAACTCACATTTTAAACCACGACACCAGTGGAATGTAAAAAAAAAAAAACTTTTATTCTTTTTTTTTTTTTTTTTTTTTTTTGATCAGGGTCTTCCTTTGCAACTTGGCTAGAGTCCTGGAACTTGTATTCTTTTGCTGGGATTATAGGCATGCACCACCATGCCCATCTTGCCATTGGAATTCTTGGTGACAGATCTTGAAATCCAAGTCTCTTGCACGTGCAAGTGATTCATTTCTGTAAATGTCATTATTTATGGTAATTTACTTTTTAAAATTATGTTCATCTCCTCAGCAAATTAAACAAAAGTGCTAAAGGTAAGTTGTTTTCATTTTATTTATTATTTATTTTGAGAGAGAGAAAGAGAGGGGAGAGAGAGAGGAAAAGAGAGAGGGGCATGTGCATGTATAGCTCTCTCCTTCCACTATGTAGGATTCCAAAGAGCAAATTCAGTCACCAAGCTTGGGAGCAGGTGACTCGCCTACCGAGTTATCTTGCCATCCCAAGTAAGTTAATTTTGACCGTTTTCTGTTTGCTTATGGTGTTAGTGTGCACTAATAGAGAAGGAGACGCCCTTCTTTTAGATTTTGTTCAGCTTAGTCCATTTACATAGTGGGCATGTCTTGAGACTAAGATACCAGATACTGTGCTGAGCACCAGAGTTAAAAGATTGTGTAAGACCTGACAGCCCTATCTCTGCAACGCTCATGGTCTAACGGGCAGACAGATATGCAAAGTTACAGATGTAAAGGATGTTTTTGATGGTATAACAGGGTTGAGAATTACATGTCATGATAGCTGAGAAGAGGGAACATTCTCCACTGTTGGGGTCAAAACAGACAGCAGAAGGTCAGGTAAGGGCTGACCTGTTTTTTCTTGACTCTTCACAAGATTTTGGTCTTTCTGATACCTTGACATCTTCAGGCTCATAGACCCCACAGGCATAACTGGAAAGGCAATAGAAAACAGAAAAAATTATTGTCTGAAAGGACGAGGACACTTCTTAACCAGAAACCCCAAGATTCCGAGCTGAGCCCATCAATCATAAAGCCTTGCAGGCCGTTGCCTGGCAACCATTCAGAACTCAGCTGACCTGTTCCAACCTGGCTGGGTCCCATGTACATCCTTCCCAGGGAAAATCTGGAAATGAACTTGGCATCAGGCGAATCTGGTGGGTTTCTGGTCTGAGTACCAGCCACTGTCCTTGTTTGTAGGAGAAAGGCAGTTGGCAAGACGGAAGCCCGCAGTGTTCACACGGCCCTCCCTGGTGTTTAAAGGCTGACGACTGGCAGTTTACACTTCTGGTGTCAGGTGTGTGGATGTCAGAGCAGTGAGGACATCTTCAGTGACCCGTGATCACACCTCCTTAGAGCGCTCTGCCTTCTTTCTTATGCAACAAATTCCAGACATGCTGAAGCCAAACTGAGAGTTTAGGAAAAGACAGGATGCCTATGCACCCCTTAGCATCTTTAGCATCAAGGCACTCTTTGGAGCCCTTCAGTGCCTTTACAGTTTCCCAGACGACTTGATGGGGTGCTAACTCATTCTATTTGCTCCTGCTCTTCCGTATCTCTCCTTCTCTCCCACTCCCACCCAGGGCTTTAGGGGAGTTTTCAACTCTTGCTTTGATAGCGAGCATTATAAATGGGACAAGGTTACAGGAGATGCTGGGGAGCGGGCTGCAGGTCACTGCCCCAGGAGAGCAGCTGTCACTAGACAGATGGACACATGTCTCTCTCACACCCAACAGGCCTGAGCTGATACTTTGGCTTCGGACAATGTTTATGTGTTCAGTGACTAGACTTCTTTGCAGGGGTTTGGAGCCCACTCAGCGGCCAGGTTCAGAATGAAGTAAAGGAGACTCTAACCGGGGCAGGCAAGGATGGGTAAGCAGATCCCAGAGGAAGAACAGGTGTCTGAGAACATCACGTTGAGCTAGTTTTGTTGTGGGAGTCGCTCTCTAGGAGTCTGTATGTATCCAGGTTCTTGCGTTCAGAGTCAAAGATTGAAACCAGAACACACATAGAGAATTAAGGCAGAGTTTATTAGAGGAGTAAAAAAACAGAACTCACAGACTCCAGACGTGGAATCCATGAGAGAAGTTGCTGGAAAAGAGCTCACAGGCTTCAGAAGTGGAGTGTCAGGAGGGGCAAGTATCAAAGATGGCTGCCAGGGTCAGGTATATTTATATACTTAGGCAAGCCTTGGGGGAATAGCTTTTCCTATTGGCTAGTTCATACTGAGGCGCAACCCAGTTGATCTTGTGCCCACCTCTTGATAGGCTTATCTGCACTAGAGAACTTGTTGGGGGAATTGATCACCTTATCTCTGTGGAGGGTTGAAGCCCTATCAGCACGGGGCGTTCCTCCAGGGTAATCCCAGCAGTGGAGGATGGCTTTCCAAGTCTCTTCAGAGACTGTCCCAGTGTGGCTGCTCTAAAACTGTCTAAATTTTAATCTCTGAAATTTGCTAGCCCAGCTCCATCAGTAGAGATGGAATACTTGGAAATGATCGCTTTTAAAAGCTGAGCTCTAGGATTGGGAAAATGACTGTGATGTAAGACGGGGTGCATGAAGGAATCTGGGACTGCTGAGCTCTGATCTTGCAAACCTGAATGAACATACAAAAAATCCAAGTGAAAGAAGCGCATGTGACCATACTGCAGTGTATCTGCCACGAATCTTGCTGCTCATTGAATTGCTGGGCAGTGGCCCTGTGAGTTGGGGTTCTCGCCTCTGTTTTATGGATGCTAAAATCAGGGTTTAGGGAGCTTATGGGCTAGCTACTAAGTTGAAAGAAAACGTCTGTCTTTCTACATGAATTTTCTTCAGATATGAGCAAATGCTACACGTGCTGGAATAGAAATGTGACCTGCAAATAGAGCTTCGTATAGAAAATTGAAGAACTCAACCAAGGTTGGATCTGCTAAGAAATTCTTAAATTGTACCCTTTCTTTCCTCCCCTTTTAGTTCTCTCTTCCATTCCCTCCTTCCTTCACTCCCCTTCTCTTTTATTCCTCTCCTGTCTTTCCCTGTTCTTCCCTCCTCCAAGCCTGCTTGCCCTCCTACCCCCCAAGTTCCACTAAACTGAGAGCTGCAGTGTAGGGTGGTCCAGCCCCTTCGGGGAGATGGTCATCTATGTAAGTTTCTGTGACGTCTTGAGAAGCAAGGTTGGTTTAGAAGTTCATATTCAGCTTTTTGAGTAGAGATGAAGCAACACATGATGTTATTTGAGAAAGTTAGGAGGAGGTAGCATTTCATTTGGATCTTGATCATCGGGTAAATATTCCCGAGGACTCTGGAAGAATTCTGAAGTTCTGGAAGAGAATAAGGTAGGTTTAGAGCAGCCATGTTGGGACGGTCTCTGAAGGTTTTGGAAGGTCATCCCTCACTGCTGGGATTACCCTGACGGAACACTCCCTACTCCAACTTCCACCAATCCTTTGCTTTGAAAGGATATGGAGATTAGCTCTCTTGTGCAGACAGGCCCTACCTTGAGGTGGGCACAAGATTAACTGGGTTAGGCCCAAGATTAAGTGGTTTGGTCCATAAATGTGAGCTAACCAATGAGGAAAGGCCTTTTCTGTCCCCTCTTTCTCCCCCCCACCCCTTTACCTAGGTGTATAAATAGTCCACACCCTGACAGCCATCTTTGGCACCTGCCCCTCATGGGGACTCTATTCACTTCTCATGGATTCCATGAGAATCCTTTACACGTGTTCTGGTTTCAATCTTTGACTGAATGTAAGGCCCCTGCGCCAAGAAGAAAGGTATGAAGTACCTGGGCACAGATCATACCAGGATGGCTGACTTTACGGATGTCAGCAGATGAGCTCTGGGAAGAGTCATTTTGAACAGAAATAGACCTTGATTTGGTCCCAGAGACTGGGTAGAATTATCCACATTTTCCTTGGATCACTGTTGCCAAGTTACTTGCCTCAGAATCCTCAGTTTGGGACAATCTGAGAGAAGTTTGGTAGTAAGCTGATTCTACTTGCAGTGGTGACCAGAATATGCTTCCAAAAGTGGACTCTATTCACGTAATAGGCTTTTCCTCTGAGAAAGAATTCTTATCTTTGCCTGATGGAGATGAAGGTGAACTGAGTGGGGTGAGAAGAGCTATTTATTCAGAACTTTCTGGAAACGGGGGTCAGCCATAGTCACTCGTCCTTGGTCTTTTGTGTGTGACTCAGGAGTGGGGGAGCAGTGGGAAGAGAAGAGGCTGTGTGCTAGGGTTCCTGGGGAAACTCGGGGGAGATGGCCACTCTAGGCATAGTTAAGGACTTTCTCAGCTGATTCAAAATTGGAGGCAGGGACCAAAATTAGGAAAATTGCCGGTAAACTAAGTCCCAGCTTTTGGCAACAATTGTCACAGGGGGCGTTTGCTGGACCTGCAGCTGGTTAGTGGAGACAGAGGCTGCCTCCCTCCCGTTCTGCGCTGTCTGTGGTGGGCTGTCTTACTGAGCTGGTTGCTGCACTGATTTTCCTGTGCTATGTAGCTTATTGCTGGCAGAGTTGTGATTTTATAGATGCTATGGCCACTTGCATATTGACTCAGTCCACATGGGAAACAAAGGCTCAGCTTCTTGAATTTGGGTTGCAATTAAAAGGGGTCTGTTAGGAAAGGATGTTGGCATATGGGGCAGACATGGTGTGGGAGGAACTGAAGGAGAGTGGAAAAGTGTAAGGCCCGGTGTGTGGAGGGGTCTCAAGGGTGCCGGTCCATGGAGACTGGTGTGGGGCTGGACTCCTGCTGGTTCCCAGAGTCTGCAGCCCCCAGCAGAAGAGTCATGTGTATGAAGGAGAGAGAGAGAGAGACACAGAGAGAGAGAGAGAGAGAGAGAGAGCATGCATGTGGGCATATGTGTGTGTGTATGTGGGTTTATGTGTACTTGAGTGTGCGTGCCTGTGAAAGCCAAGGTTGATATCAGGAATCATTCTCAACTGCCCTTGCACCTGATTGCTATAAGGGTGAGGTCTCTAATTAAACCTAGAGCATGCTGTTGGGTTAGTCTGGCTAGTCAGTCTGCCGCGGAGATTCCCAGGGTCTACCTTCCAGGGCTAAAGTCACAAGCAGGCGGCCGTATCCACCCAGCATTGTTACCTGGCATCTGGGGATCCGAACTCAGGTCCCTTTGTATTTGAGTCAAGGGTTTTAACCACTAAACCATCTCCCCAGCTTAAAGAGACACCTTCCCCCTCTTCTTCTTCCTCCTCATTCTATTCCTTCTTCTGCTTCTTCTTCTTCTTTTTTTTTTTTTTTTACTATTTATTCAATTGTGCGTGTATGTGTGTGTGTATGTGTGTGTAGAACCACAGACGAATTTGGGAACCACCATGGACATCTCCACCTCCTCCTTGTTTACTCCGCCCGGGGATTCACAGGCTCCGCCCTACCAGGACCAGAAACGCAGGCCACCCCCACTTCCGCCCGGTGTCTATACGTGGGATCTGGAATCCGAACTCAGGACCTGCAAGGCAGAGGCTTAACCCCTGAGCCACCTCTCCAGCCCCCTTCTGCTTCTTTTCTTTTAAGATAGTCCTGAAAATGTCCTAGATGAATCATTGGGTTCTCTCTTACTTGTTTTTTAATCTGCATATATTCATTGTACATTCTGATGGAGCTTCTAAAGTAATTTTCATTCCAATGCAGAGCCGACTTTGATGCAGTCACCTCTCAGCCTTTCCCTTCTGCTATTTCCATTATTCTTCAGACTGATCCACTTCCACTTTCACATGCTATGTGCACATATGACTTTATGTATCCAAGTAAAATCTGGCTCTGCAGATGAAAGAGGGCATTGTGGTATTTGTCTTTCTTGACTGCTTGGACTCCATCTGATTCAATACAGGATGTCTCCAAGTGGCAAGCCAGGAGCCGGAAGCTGGTTTGTTGCTACGGAGATGAAGGCTCTGAGGGACCCTTCAGCCCGAGTATGGTCCAGGCACGGTCTCAATGACAACTTAACTTTCCTCCTCTTCGTTCTGCCTGTAGTTCTGAAAGTCTTGATTAAAAAGAGCAACACTCCCCCCACATGAAGCGTTTTACTCAGATGGCTGGATAAAGTAGCCAAAATATTTTTATAACAGCTATAAAAGGCTTTATAATACAATTACTGTTTGTGGGAAGGACTGGAATGTTGGGATCTTCAATACCTATGAGGGACAGACACAGTTGTGTCACGGAAATTTCTTTCTTAGGGAGTTTTGCTGAAATGTGTTAATCCTGGTCACAAAGCTAAGTATAAAATTTTAGTGGCTTCTGAAATGGTCACCTGTTGTTTTTTATGTCTGCTTTCTGAAATACTCTGGATTCATTTGCTCCTGTGAACTGTGCGAACCGTGTTTATGCCTCTCTTTCAGACAGAGGGACTCAGAAAAGCCAAGGAGAACCCTTTCTCACCTTTCAAATAATTAGCAGAATGAAATAAAATAGTTTCACTGGTGTTTGCAGTAACTTCATTCAAGTCGAAGTTATCTTTCACCTCTCGAGTCGAATGGTATTTTTTTTTTCTGCACAGAAAAATGTTCCAATTAAAAAAGCAATTGAAGACAAGAATGTCTGGCTTTTAAAAGGCACCAGTGACAACGTGACTTCTTTTGCAGGATCAGGGAGTAGCTTAAATCATTAGTATCCTCTTTAATAGCCCCCAGGAAATGGCATCGTTTCATTACCTTAATGATAGAAATTCTTGTGAATTAACAGCACACTGGAAAATTATAAGGAACTTTTCATTTACATGGATACCCACAACAAATATTGAGGGATAATTAAAATTCCACAGAAGTTCTTCAACAAGCAACTGTAAACTCTGGTTACAGGTTTTTTTCTTATCCATGCTAAAGATGGGGCATCTTGGTGATGAAGGTGCAGACCACGTACTGCAACGGGAACAGGAATTCCTCTCTATGTCCAGAGGGAAAATATTCTTGAGACTTCACCTCTGAGCTTTGAAAGACATTGTGCACAGGGACTGTTAGAAAAGTCAATGTGAGTTAAGAAAATTTAACTGACCCAAAGGACAAGTAAGTGATATTTATTTTCTGCTTTTATTTTGTTACTTTGTTTCTTAAAGAGAGTGGTAATGGGATTAGGGAAACTATTCAGTTAGTAAAGTTACTGAAGTGCAAAGGAAAGGACCAGGATTTGATCTGGGCAGAGGTCCAGGGAAGGTTTAGAAGCCGACATGGCATGGACTGGGTACCTCAAGATTGAGGAATTGGAGGCAGAGGATTCTTAGGGCTCTCTGAGTAGGTTAATCAGCAAACATCAGGTTTGGTGAAAGACTCTGTTTCAAAAGGTAGAGAGTGACAGAGGAAGGCACCTGATGTCAACATAAGCCTCCATCTACATGAACACGCAGGCAGGCACGCAGACAGGCACGCAGGCAGGCACGCAGGCAGGCAGGCACGCACGCACGCACGCACGCACGCACGCACGCAGGCAGGCACGCACGCACGCACGCACGCACGCACGCACGCACGCACGCACGCACGCACCATATTTTGCATTGCTGTTTAACGGTAAGACGATACAGACTTCTGATTGCCCAAGCAACCCGGCACCTGGTGCCACAGACCTCTGTGTCCAGCATCACTTCGTCCATCTGCAAACATGGGGAGCATCCTGGTGAACTTTCATTAGTTTGTACCATGCCGTAAGAAGAGAGTGGAGGCAGGAAGCCCTACCAATGAGTCAGGGGCAGCGGGAGACTCAAGGGTGGAGTTTGATAATTGAGGGAGGAGCCCAGCTCTTAGGTCCTCTTGGAGGAGAATCCTGAGAGGAAGGATCCTTTGCTGTTGAGCATCACTCCACACACAGGCTCCCAGGTACTTATAAACAACAGAACTAGCTAAGTAGCTAGCTAACTAGCCACCCAGCTAACTAGCTAACTAACTAATTCTTTTTGTAGTAAAATGGATTGTGCGCTACCAACCAAGCTGGTCTCCAACTCTTTTTACATTAACTTAGAATCAAGATGTGTTTCACCAAGTTTCCCAAGAAGACCTTGAATTTGCAGCCTTCTTACTTCAGGCTCATATGTAGCTCAGACTGCAGATCTACTATCATGTGGGCCACACATTTGCTTTTACAGTTCTGGAGGTGAGAAATTCAAGTTCAAGAGGAGGTACATAAGCATAGGGCATACCTTAGAACCTGGGACCCCATTTAACTTGGGCTAAAGCACTCCCTCTGGTAACGAATCTTAGGTCTTTTTTTACCTGCACATATTAAGCATCCCCCCACCATGCCTTCTGAAAATGTACTTAACAACACTGACCCTAGAGCTCTACATGCATGGCTCTCTAGACAATGGAATAGTAACCATCAACTTCAGACAGCTTCTATTCAAATGTATTCCCAGGTGTCTAGGCACAAAGAATAGAGAGAGTGATCTGGTATAAACTGGTTTGGGAACAAGCTTAATAAGGCTAAAATGTGTCCTCAGGTAACCTTTTTTTAAAAATTATTTTTGTTCAATTGTGTGTGTGCGTGCATGCATGCACGCGTGTGTGTGTGTGTGTGTGTGTGTGTGTGTGTGTGTGTGTGTGTAGAACCACGGACAAATTCGGGAACCACCATGGACTGCCTCCACCTCCTCCTTGTTTACTCTGCCCTGGGATTTACAGGCTCCGTTCTACCAGGACCAGAAACACAGGCCGCCCCCACTTCCGCCCAGCATCTATAGGTGGAGTTTAGGATCTGAACTCAGGACCTTCTGCCTGCAAGGCAGAGGCTTAACCCCTGAGCCACCTCTCCAGCCCCTCAAGTAATCTTTTAAACACAATCCCCTATTTACCATCTTATGCCTAGTCATGATTATGGATGTGCAAACTCTTATTTTCTATCTTATGCCTATGGATGGACATATGATTAAAATCAGATGCATTGTGGGAAGGTACATGCACAGTAGGGAAAAAACTGTGTGTAACCTAATCTGTAAATTGAAACAGAAAACCATCCAGTTTTTGCTCCTTACCAACCACTCCTCCTCTTCAGACCCCAAGTGACAACCTGGGAACCTTGAATCTCTCCATTCACATGGTCTCCTGCTGTTCTCTTGCTTTGTGCCTTGCTTTATCAGTGCTTGGCTCTGATTAAAAGTTGTCTTCCTCTTCAGAACTTTTGCAAATCTGTGTGGGTTTCCATTTCATTCGTGATTAAGAGTCCAAGAATCTAGAAATACAAGCTTAGACCCCAACTACTAGTGACAAAAGTGTGTGCAGTGTTCAGTAAGGGCCACCTTGCCTGCTGTGCTCTTACTTGTAGAAGGGTAAGACACATTTCTGATATCTTTATTTGTTGAGACAGGGTCTTGAGCAGCCCAGACTGACCTCAGAGCAAAAGAAAATACCATCTGCAAGCTTAGGAGAGACGAAATGCTTGAATACACCCGACATTGGTTTGCTGAGATCACAACTCCCGCAAGAGATGTAGGAAGTGCAGCCTTGGGGGCTGATTAGATCACAAGGGTGAAGCCCTCAAGATTGAGATAATCCCTAGCATGGGCGAAGCCTGGAGTTCCATCCTGACTATCTCACAATCCAGGCACGGCAGGGCTCATGCATTCTGGAGGTGGAGAGAAAATGGTCAGATGTTCAGAAAAGGTCATTCTTAGATACACAGCAAATCTAAGTTAGTTTTTCATGACAAAACCAGGCATAACATTGACATCCTTAAAAATCAAATTTTTAATAACTTTATATTAAAGAAACCTTGTAGATTTCCCTTCTGCCTGTTTTTTTTTTTTAAATGTCCTTTGTAGCTTAAAAAATAATTCTCTGAACGAGAAATCATTCTCATCCCTCCCCTTCGCCCACTGATGGTCTTTTGTTCCTCATCAGTCTCCAACAGTGGGACCATAGAAAAGGACGGAGGCGTGGCTTGATAAGGTAGCTGGCAAAAGGGTATGGCTTCATTAACATACAAGGTGGGAGGGCTCTTCCCAGGGTGAAGATCTGTTTCCCTGACCAGTAAGCAGTGGGAGAGAGGGCTGACTTTCCAGAAACTTCCTGTTGTCATTTGGATCTCAGAGGCCCACGGGTTGAAGGACGCTGTGGTACTTGCCTGAGGCAACATGAAAACATTTAGTTAATCCAGACACAAGAGACGGATCAAAGAAAGAATTCCAACCAGGTCCAGCTCAGTGAACTGGTGGACATTTTGGGGGAACTTACAAGGGAATGGATGACTCAAACCCACAGAAAGTTTTACCATGATATGGGCCCCTGAAAGCTGCACTCCCGAACAGTCACAACCCCAGGCCGTATTCCCTCTTGTCTACACTCTAGTGTAGTCACAAAGACTGAGTGCGCCTGTGTGAGACAGGAAGGCGGGAGGCTGGAGTCTCAGGTGAGGGTCTAGTGATGCTCCCTTCCTCCTGTAGGAAACGATCAGGCTCTTTACTAGAGAACTAGCTACTGCTGTCCCTTGCTCATTTGTTTCCATGACTACAGTCCGAGGGATGCTATCAGTCACTGTAGCACCTCTGCTTCCTAGTGACTGATGGTCATGTCATGTCAACTTCAACAGGTCAATTTCAACCCAGAGTCTGCCAGACTTACTTTTAAAGCAACGTGTTATTTATTGTATGGTAGTGTATGTGTGTGTGTGTGTGTACATGTGTGTGTGTGTGTATAGGCCAGAGGTCCATGTCAACTTCTTTCTCAATTGCGCTCCACATTTTTTGAGATAGGGTCTCTCACTGAACTTGGAGCTCTCCGACTGGCTAGTCCTTTTGCCAGTGAGCTCCAGACATTTCCCACCTCCCACCTTCCAGGGTTGGAATTATTCGTGTGTGCCACCATGCCCGGCTTTCCTGTGGATCCTGGAAACCCAAACTCAAATCATCATACTTATGTGGCAAACATTCTGCCAATGGAGCCCTCTCCTTTCTCCTTCCTGTGATTTCATTTTAAAGAAATAGTGGAACAATCTCCAACTCTGCAGTCAACCATCTTTCTAGGTTGAACAATGCTCGATGTTGTTATGAAAAGTTGCTTTACCCTCTACTCTCTCTGCCACAATAAAAAAGATAAAAATGCAGAAATTATCTTTATGTGGAATAAAAACAAAACAGAAATTCCCATGTATTTGTATCAAAAACTGATAGTGTATTTTAAAGAAATACCGAAGAGCCTTCTAGCCTAGCAGTACCATGCACTTTCTAAGGCTGTGCTTGCTTTTTAATATCAACAAACCAGAGCAAAATTATTTTTTTGCCATAATTTAGAACCCCCTTCCAAAACCCTGCATGTAAATCTCGACATTAAGCCGGTCCTCTCAGCCGTGCCCCTTGAATCATTTATTTAAGCAGGCAATAATAAAAGTTGTCAGCAGTTCAGTCGTAAGTTCTGAAGATTTCTGTGTGCGTTGACCTTTAAGTGTCTGAGTCTTGACAGGTGAGCGCTTCCCACGGTTTCCTGTGAGATATGGTGCAGATCAAGGGGTCAGGCATGCTAATGACAAAATTACCATTTACCTTTTACCTGGCAGACCCAGTGCCTGACATTATAAATGTAGGTAACCTTTCACCTGGAGTTCTGCTTTATGGGAGATTTTACTGGAAGGAACATGCTCGCAGTAACAGAAGGTTTATAGAGAGGAAGAACTGGATTCAGACCATTTTCCCCCTTCAGATTTCTTTTTTAAAAACAATTTTATTTGTGTGTGTGTGTGTGTGTGTGTGTGTGTGTGTGTGTGTGTGTGTATGTGTCCTCCTGTGGAGGACCAAGGGTGACTTTGGAAATCATCCTGGATTGCTTCTACTTACTTTTTGTTCCACACTGGGATTTCCCAGGCTCTGCTTACCAGGGATGGAAATGCAGGCCACTGCCATTTCCTCCTGCCTTTTAAAAAAGTATTAATGTTTGCAATGTCAACTGAAACTTGTATTAGCAAGAGTTATTTAATTTTATTTTTAAATATTTTATTTATTCATTCATTCATTTATTTATTCAGTGTGTATGCATGCTGATGTGTGTATCAGAGAGCACTGTATGTCCCTGTGGAAGACCAATGTGACTTCAGGAATCACCCTGGATTGGTTCTACCTCCGTCTTACTTCCCTCTGGAACTTCCCAGGCTCCGCCCACCAGGCCTGGAAGTGAAGGTTGTTTCTGTCTGGCAGAAACATTTTTACGTGGGACCTGGGATCTGAACTCTGATTGTGAAACAGAGTCTTAACCCCTGAGCCATCTCTCCAGCCCACCTCCTGATGTTTGTATGTGCGACCTGGGATCTGAATGCAGGATCTGCTACTTGTGAGGCAGAGTCTTAACCCCTGAGTCATCTCTTCAGCTCTCCCCTTAGGTTTCCCCCCTCTTTTTTTTCTCTCTCTCTCTGTTTTGTGTCCGTATACAAGAGGACACTTGAACGCATAGTGCCTGCGAAGGCCCAAAGGTAACATTGGGAATCATCCTGCATTGCTCTTCTGTCTTACTGCTTTGCTTGGAGTTTCTCTGGCTCTGACTCCCAGGTTTGGATTGCAGGCATTTCCACCTGACATTTTTATGTGGGATGTGGGAATCTGAACTAAGCTTCTTTGGCTTGTGAGGTAAAGGTTTTAACTCCTGAGCCATCTCCCCAGCCCCTTTGGGGTTCTTTAGGGCTCTCTCTCTCTCTCGCTCTCTCTCTTTGCCTCAATCCAGATAAAATTGCTTCTGCTCTGGGAGTCGTGGCATGGGGCTGGTGTTGGGCTGAGGTTGCCTGGGGTTGGGAGGGAGGAGGCTGTGCTCCTGACATTTTGGAAGCCTGGTCCCCATTCCCCTCCTTTCTCGAAAGCTGCAGGAATGAAAGAGCTTTTATGGGTGACCTGGTTCTGCAGCCCCAGTTTTTCTGCTTTCACCTGCAGCCACGACCTTTCCCCTGCTGATTTCAGGGCCATGACATTTCAGTACTACTGACTTAGATGAAGCCATCGGAGACTTAGTGACGATTTATAGAGACCTTCGCTTTAAAGTTGATGAAAAGGAGAAAAACCAATCTGAGAAAGTGGTGGTCTCCAAAGGGGTCTGAAGAAGCACACAAGTTTGGGTGAGTCATCCGAAGCTCATAGGAATTGATGGTAATGCCAACTTTAAGGGCTGGCAGCCAATGTCTTATAAGCTGTAGTTTCATGCAGTTATTAAGCTTGAAGGTGTCAAGCGATGGTATGATTGCCTACTTTAGCTGAGTTTGTTATCAGCTAGTAAGATTCCTGATTGCATATTACTTTCTGATAATGTGAAGGGAGGAGAATGAGGGAGAGAGAGAGAAAGAGAGAGAGAGAGATTTCACTTTCCATCTCTAAAGAGTGATGAAGAGATGGAGAAAGGAGGGAAGGAGGGAAGAAAGGAAGGAGGAAGTAAGTGAGGAGAGGCAGAGAAGGGAGATGGAGGGGAAGATAAAAGAAGGAGAATGGAAGGAAAGAAAGTGCTATTAACACCCTTGGTCATACTATTTGAAGCCTGTTTGCAACAGGAAACCCATCCCACATCTGCTGCATCTCAGAAGAAATGTGTGGTTAAAAGGAGCCAAAAAGGGGGTGACCTTGGGCTTCTGTGGAGGCATCTTAGATATTCTCTATGGAGTTGTTGGTTGTTTCCATGACTTGTGTCAATGCTTGTAAGAAGCACATTTTGTATACAATGACGATTAAAATCCTGAGAAGTATTGCCTAGTTCCTTAATGTGCTGCTCAGTTTGGAATCTGATCTCTCTCTGCTAGTTACCAAGCGGCAGACAACCCCAGCCACAGAATCTCATTACGGAGAAGTCCCAGGAAGAAGATACACCTTTTTTTGACCATTTGCAGCATATTCAAATGAAAGCTCGGTGCTAATGAAATTATTCTCATGTAATTAGATATGTTAAATAATGTCCCAGGTTGGTTCCATGCCATGGTCAGACTGCTAATTCTTATTCTTCCCAAGCACAGAGCTATAATCTCTCTGAAGATTTGTACCACAAATAGCCTCAGAAGCTGGCTGATGTCCTAGAACCACGGCTTGTGTGACATCTTCTTCAGGAAAATCAAGTCTTCTTGTCCTTGTTCATTAAGCCAGAGGGTGAAGGGACAGAGACCACACAGGATTGAGTCTGCAATCACTTCCTGCCTCCCCAGATCCTGACCCCTTATTTCTCAATCCAGGACCCCAGAATCACAAGTCTCCCATGTTTGCTTCATAAAGGGCTCAGTTCCTCCTCTTCTCTGGGCCTGGTGCATATGGACTGAGGCAGAGGTTGGGGTCTGACATTGATTGGGCAAGGTTTGCCTATCTGAGAGAACATGTGAGATCTTCATTATCATTCCAGAGAAGGGAGAGAGAGAGGAGAGAGAGAGAGAGAGAGAGAGAGAGAGAGAGAGGAGAGAGAGATTTTATATGAACCATCAAAAAGGAATATGTGATATTCAACTTGGAGGTAACTGTAGTTACTGCTCCAGGCTACCAGGGGAGTCTATTATCTGAGGGGTTTTCCTAGCACATAAGACTTGCCACACAGAAAAGAGCAACAAACTGAAGTAAATTCCTGATTCTCATCACCCAGCCATGCCTGACTCTGTCATTCTAAAGGCTAATGCGTGCTGTAGATTGTGTGTGAGGTGGAATAGGCAGCCTGATTTAGGAATGTAGAGAATTTGGCTTTGGAAAGCGTTTATTGATTCTTTAGGCTCAAACCAACGTTAATCATACAAAAAGGCTAATACATGCACCTCAGGCTCTCGTTGGCAGGAGACAGAGGGCAGACTTTGTTTTTACAGCAGAACTCTGGATGACACATTTCTGAAAATTAACCAGTAGTCAAGGAGCCCAAATGACAGATTGATCATGCTTCTGGTAGAAACCAAAGTTTCTCAGATGTTGCACATAAAACACTACTGAAGTTGCTACTGATTTCAGCATGTTTTATTTCTCTTTTCTCATCAGTCTCTAGAGCTAGAAAGATAAAAGCAACTGGATAGCGAAACCTAGCCACTCCAGTGGAGGCTCTCCATGCTTTATATAATTAGTTAATTAATTCTATAATAACAGAAAATAAGGTGGTATGTTCCATATTAGTTACAAGTCTGAATAATAAACTACAGTTGACTTTTCTTTTAGTTGCTTAATTCTTTGGAAAGTTTTCAATTGTTTTTATTTTTTTTTTTTGTCTAGAAGGTTATCTTCTTGTAAAAGTGGCTGTTTTCAACCCTATTGATTTGTTCCTTTTTCACTTTTTTACTCTTCTTACTTCTCTGGGTGTTGGATGTTGCTGTGCTAGCTCATGGACTTTTAATAAAAGAGCTTGGAGGGAGGAGAGGTCAGAGTTCGAATTCCTACACTTGCCCTTAACTGATTGCATGACCCGAGCAGGTATTCTTGTCTTTGCAAATCTCTGTCTAGTGTCAAGAGAAATCAAAGAAGAATCTGTTAGAGTGGTTGGGAGGAGCCACCAAACCTATACATGCCCCCCCTCCCACTGCTTCATGTCTCCTTCATTACCATTTTGCTGTCAGTCATATAAAAAAGCTTCATAAGTCAGTATTCATGTAGAAATGTCACAAAAATTGAAAACAAAAATCCTGAAAATAAATATTGTTCAAAATGATGATCTGAGGCATTGGGAAACCTTAAATTCATCTTGTCTTGCAAGTAAAAGGTTTTGGAACAATGTCTGCACATCATGCAATATTTTTTAAAAAATGTTTTTATGCGCTGGGGAGATGACTCAGGGGTTAAACTGCTTGCTGTGCAAGCAAAAGGACTGAAGTTTTGCTTCCCAGATCCCATGTGAAATGCAGAGTGGGTATATGGTTTACTTCGTAATTCTAGCCTTGGGAGATAGAGACTAGGGATCCTCTTTGGCAAGCTTTTTTTTTTTCTTTATAAGAGAACCTGCCTCAAAAAGAATAAAGTGGGCAGAGAGATAACTCCATCGATAAGGCACCTGCTTGCAAACTTTGGCAGTCTGAATTCAGTACCTGGAAGCCCATAAGGTAAAAGGAGAGGTCTACTTGCAGAAACTGTCCTCTGACCTCCACCTGGGCACCATGGCATGCATTTACTTACCTTCTAGTGCTTGCCCCCCCAATAAGTTAATAAATAAAAATTTAAAGAATCTAAAGGAATAATGTGGAAGAATGATCAAGGATGATTCCCACTATCAATTCTAGGTGCACACACACACATACACACACACACACAGACATACACACGCACATACACACCCACACATTGTCCCCACACTTATGGGAACACATACACACATGTACTCCTCCTATATACATATGAAAATGGAAAATGAAAAGAATATTTTTATATTATATATGCTAACTCTTGGACTATTGGAATAGTGGCTTTTATGCTGTTTTTACAAGTTTCTTATGTTCTGAGTATCCCTAGACAAATCAAAAAACAGTGGAGAGAAGTTATGATTCCATTCTGAGCATTAAGCACAGCTACAAATAATAGTGAATAACGTTTGATGAATGATGATAAATATGATATAGTGTAGAGAAAAATAAGCTGATATTTACAGCTTCTTTGAGATAGAGTTGGCATTTACGAAGTGTTACATCATTTACCTGACAACATTATATACTTGTTAATAGGCTGGGGGTTCGGTGTACAGTGTTTGTCCCCAGTCGTGTCAAGCTAAATTATCGCTGCTTTACATGTATCTTGCTTTAAGTCTGACAAAAAAGAGAGTCCCTGAAAATGAGATTGAAGATATTGTGATTGGGTGCAGGACAGATTTGCAAATCAGGGCACACATAATTCAGTTTAAAGTGCTTTGCTGGGGCAGGACTGGATTGTAGCTTTTACGAAGGGATGGGATGGGGGAAACGACGGCTTAGCAATGGAGAAAGGAACAGGAATGGCGATAACAGTGCTAAGCACTGGAGAAAGTTTGCTCCCGAGTTCTTTGGAGATCAGCAAGGACAGACCAAACCCAGGCAATGGTAAACAGAGGCAGTTAGACTGGATACGCATTTTGCAAGGCCATAGAAGTATCTGTGGCAAGGACAAAATGGTCCCTCATCTCTACCAGGCACACGGGGTGTGGATATAGTACTGAAACTCATCCTCATCTCTGGGCAATCACCCAGCTGTGCTAGAAGGCGCTAAAACTTCTGGGGAGACTTTGCTGTCTCTTTGACTACATCACTGGTGGCGTTCGGTGCAAAGGGAAGACTGTCCCAGATGGTGACAGGACAGGGTGACGTGAAGGCTCCTTCTAACGGGGTCTAATTTAGCAAGTCACACAGCCGTGAAGTCAGGCCTGGGACCGGAACTCGGGCTCCCTGAGGTCATTCTGCAAGTCAGGCGGACTGGACACAGGACAATGGTTACCATGGCAACAGTGACAAGGACCGTGACCACATCTAGCTTCAGCACCCGTGCAGAAGGCTTTGTCAGCACACGCTCCAAAGCCCCGTCACCGCTGACTCTCCAGTTGGAAGCCAGCCTAAGAGGAGGAGGAGGGCCCTGTGGGTGGAAGAAGTGTCCGTTTCAACCGTCAGAGGAGGAGACCCTGGGACAGCTGTGAGACAGTGTGGGACAGTCATGGTGACCGTGTCCTGCCCACATGCAGCCTTTAGCTCGCACAGATTCCATTCTCCTCCTGAGCAACCGAAGGCCGGCTTTCAGCCCATGCGCTGGGGGGCTCCAAGTGTGTGTTTCCTGGCAAGGTTCTCCATTTCTATCATGTTCCACAGTTACCCAGAGGCTATTAGCAGCCTCACCAGGAATGTCTGAGTCAGAAGCCTCAAGTGAGGTTCTAGGGTTTGCCTGGGACAAATTTTGCTGGTATGAGAAGCAAAATAACGAATCTCTCTCTCTCTCTCTCTCATTGACCATCTAGGGCCTCATACATGTTAGATGCTAGGTGAGTACCACTGAACTATATCTTCAGAAATTTTCCTTTGTTTATATTGTGAGACAAGATCTTACAAAATTGCCTAGACTGATCTTGAACTCTCAATTCACTTAGCTCAGCCCCTGGATTCTCTGGATTACAGGCCTGTACCAACCGGGCTGGTATAAATTCTTCCTTACTGAATTTTAAATTAAACTGCGACAGGCCAATGGTGGAGATGATTTGGGGCTCTGCTAGCCGTTGTAGCATCCCTAAAATCACAGTCAATAAGAGTAGTGTTGGGATTCTTTGTGCAGTAAGGAGATGCTGTCTCTGAAGCAGACATGCAGCCCTCAGCAGAACCCGTTGGTGCCTGGGCTTCTAGAACTGAAAGAAAAATAGTCCGTCCAAGACCTTGCTATACAAGCCCCAATGCACTAAGAGAGACAACATCCCATGTGATTGGCTTGGAGTATGTATTTGACTTTCTCTTCATGGTCTAAGTTGTGAACACAAACCTGAACTATTACAGGAGTTGTGAGTCAGGAGGAACTGTGTGGCCCACTGCAGAAGAGGTTGCTATTACGTTTCTTTACTGATTAGATGGTAGGTGATAGGCTGGCTTCTGGTTTGGCTATTATAGGCACAGGAGCTGGTTTCCTAGTCCAGTTACTGCGGATTGTGGGTTAGAGTTCTGGCTTTACACATGGTCTGGGCATTGTCCCTTTGCATTTTTATGGCTGCCCATGTGGCATAAAAGCACCTAGAGTGAGGTGATTGATAGGTGACTGTGGTCCTTTGTAGATGAGTTTACCATGAGCGATGTTCAGGTTGAGAACCTCTCCTCTCCCCTCTTCTTCAGAATCCACACAGGCAGCGGGTAGAAGTTTTCCTGGTTGGCCCAGGAAAAAATCTGAAAGGCGAAAAGAATCCTTAAGGTGCTATGAAGCACAGACCTGCTTCCCACACTGTCTTCTGCTTACTGTGATGACACGTATGACATTTACAACTCAGATCCCATTTCTAAGGGATTCCTAGGTAGGGTCTGTTCCTATGGTTTGTTTCTTCACGTATGGATGCTTGACATCATTAGGTAAGTACACACCCAGGCTCAGCAATGAAGTGCATGTCGTTAACTCAGTGAACTCGTCACTGAGGTGTCACCATGCCACCATGCCTTCGGTGACACCCTGTGCTGTCCCATTCCATGTCTTTCCTATTCTTCTTCCTCTTCCTTGCTCTCGCCTAACCCCATTTCAAAAATTTAAACTCTTTATCAGTCATTGGAATTTTTCTGGCAGTCAGGAAGGCTAAGTGGGCAGACAGGTAGCAGAGCCTTACCCAAGTCCCCGTCAATGAGAAGACAGGATGACAAGAGCCCCAGTATTGGGAGAGCAGGTAGGAGAGACGAGGAGGGGCTGGGGGTTAGACACGGGCTTCTGTCAGGTGTGACGGGAACCTCACGGTATCTCCAGTCCGGTGTCTTTTCTAGATAGATAGATAGACCACATAGAAAAGCCTAAGAAATACATGCTTGCATTATAAGAGACTAAAAACTGTGGTTATGAAGATTAGCAACACAGGAAAACATTCCACCGAAAAAAAGCAAGCAATGAAAGGTAACTTTATAGTAATGATTATAAAGTGTGTAAGGATGGGAAAAATGCTTAACAATAACCTGCTAGTTGAAAAGATGCACTTTCCCTTTATCATTTTATTAAGCTGCGTGTGTGCACGTGTGCCTTGACGCCCATGTGCACACACACACACACATGCGTGTGCACCCAGCCAAGGGCGACTGGTCTCTGTGCTTAGACCTGCATTTCCACATGCCTCCGGGATTTTTGGAAGGATAATCACTGAAACTACTCACATTTCTACTTTCCAAGAAAGCAGAAAGGGGGTCTATATGAGAGACAGAAGCTGAGCTAGGCACAGTTTCAGGCCTGGAGAGAATGTTTCCCATGGCTAGGCCCAGAAGAGAGCTACTCTTGTTTCTCATTGCAGCTCTGCCCTTTGGCCTGGCTCTCAGTAGGATGTGTGACCAACTGTCTTCTCTTTTCTCAGTTCCTCTTCATTTGACTAGAGCACTTTTTTTTTTTTTTTAAATGACCATGTTATAAAGATGTATGTTGCAGTTCGCCTTCATGGTTGCTGATAAATGACCATCAAACAGCTTAAGGGAACAAGGGGTTTACTTCCTGATGACAGTCTGGTTACAGTTCTCAGTCCAGCTTGATGGGAGAGCTCACACCAACACCAGGGCCGAGGGAACTGGCCACACCATCTCTACACAACAGCTGAGAGAAGGACGATTCTTACTTGCCAGAGCAGCACGTCTGGCCAAGTGTATACAAGGATGCCAATTTTTCAACCAGCTCTCCGTGATTTATCCAGGGCCTAATCTCACCCACCATGGGCTGGACCTTCCCCATCAGTTAGACAATCTCCTTCAGGTTCACTCAGGGCTTAACTCAACTACTAATTCTCCACAAATGTACCCAGAGCTCAAACCCTCAACTGTCACGTCAACACCTATGCCTAACTGTTAACATGTGAGATACCATGGGGAGATAGCCCATGGGTAACAGGCCTGCAATGCAAGCGTGAGGACATACAGGTCATGAGAGGTGGAGACAGGAGCATCTCCAGAAATCGCGAGTCAGCCAGGCTGGCTTGTGCAGCCATGGAAACGGCGTCTCAAGCAAGGTGGAAAGGCGAGGAAGAGTACCCAGCGGTGGTCCCTATTCTGCACACACAGCGTGGCACGTGCTCACCTCTGCTCTTACACACTCATATCACACACTTAAATTTACATTTGCACACATGTGCACACACAGCGCTTAATAAAATGATGAAAGGAAAGTGCATCTTTTCAAGTAGTGGGTTAATTGTTAAGCATTTTTCCCATCCTTACACTTTATAATCATTACTATAAAGTTATCTTTCATCGCTTGCTTTTTTTCAGTGGAATGTTTTCCTGTGTTGCTAATCTTTATAACCACAGTTTTTAGTCTCTTATAATGCAAGCACGTATTTCTTAGGCTTTTCTATGTGGTCTATCTATCTATCTAGAAAAGACACTGGACTGGAGATACCACAAGGTCCCCTGAGAAATGCCCTCAGAATGTTTTGGTTTTTGTCCTTTGAGATATCGCTGTTTTCTTTCACAGAATAGCAAATTAGCCCAGGGCCTTAGAGCCAAGATGCACAAAGCTACAAGCAGCCCCCAAACCAAAACAAGGTTGATTTTATTTTTCAAATCGATCAGTTCAACAGATTTTAAATGAAACACTTGACTTCTTTGACTCTTAAGTTAATACTTCCTCCAGAGCATTCCTGGGATTGGGTGGTAAATCTCCTCTGGATGTCGTTTGTCCACTGTCTGCAGGAAATCCCCTTGGGAGGCCAGGGTGTGGCTTCAGATCTACTTAGGGTTTCTTGATGAAAGGATTGTGTGTGTCTGAACACACAAGGGAGAGAGAGATTGCAGAGACCCACATATGAAGCCTTTTCTATTTGTCAGTTACCTGGGGAAACAGAGTCACAGGACTTGAGCATGTTCCAGTCACAAGCGAGCACATGACAGAGGCTTCTGCTGGATGGTTTCTTGCTGATGGACAGATGTTTTGTCCAGCAGGCTGTATGATACATGGTGTATGTCATGGTTTGAAATGTGTCCCCCACAGTCTCATGTGTTTGGCAAGGTCATGGCACCTTGAGAGGTGAGGCCTTGCTGGAGGAAGACAGTCACAAGGGGTGGGCCTTGAGGTGGATTTGTCCCGCCCTACCTCCAAGAGAAGGCTGCCTTTGCAGCAAGCAGTCTGCAGCTCTCAGCTTCCAAGGTGTCTGCAGTGACTTAGCCTCCTCCAGCTTTGGCCAGCCAGCCATGCCGCCTCTGCTTTGAGAGACTGTACCTTCCCTCTGGAACTGTAAGCTGAATAAACCTCCCTTTCTCCTTTAAGTTTCTTGATTTTGGGTGTTCTCTCACAGCAATAGTTAAGAGTAACTGTTACAGTGTACAAACAGTCAGATGGAAAGAAACAAGCAGACTCTGATTTAATTCTTTAAAAACCCCAGTGGTGGAGCTGGGAAGTTAGTGCATCCAGCACAACCCTTATTGCATGCACATACATGAGGACGAGAGAGAGTCTGGGTGTCTAGAATGCATGGAAAAATCATGCGCGCTTGGCGTCAGGCCTATAATTCCCATGGTGAGATGCAGAAGCAGGACATCCCTGGAGCAAATTGGTGTCAGTCCAGCTGAAATGATAAGCTCTGGGCTCCACAGCAGACCATGTCTCCATAAATCAGATGGAGGGTGATGAAGGTTTACACCTGAAGTCAGCCTTGAGCCTTGACACCCACGTGCACACCCACATGCATGTGCACCGCATCCCCACACGTGCAAACTCACATGCGCACACGCAGCATACCACGTGCACCTAAATATGCAAAATCCTCCAACCCTTAAGCCGCAAGCGACATCAGGCCTGGCGGCACCCCTAAGTGTCAGGCCTGGCGGCACCCCTAAGTGTCAGGCCTGGCGGCACGCACCTGTAATCCCAGCTCCCAGCAGGCTGGCTTGAGGCCAGCCTGGGCTCCATAGGGAGACCCTGTGTAAAAGTCAAAAACAAATACAAAAAAAGGCACTTTCACTTTTCTGGATCCATTACTGTTTCAAAGGTCTTTGTATCACTTTCACATCCCCCTTCTGCCTAACCACAAGACCAGCTCCTGGCCCCCACCTTCCTTTTTTGTTGTTGTTGGTTTATTTCTTATTTACTTTTTAAGAAAATTTAAAAATTAATATTTAGTCTTAATTACAAGCATGATGGGTGGTTGTCCCTGACTCGCTCCCTTCCTTTCCCCTCAATTTCCCACCCTCTCTTTCCTTCTCCATCCATCCCTCTCCCACCCACCCTCTTGTCTGTCTGCTTGGGTGGATTACAGGGTTCCTTTTGGGTTGTCTGTATTGGTATAAGCCCGGGTCCAGGAACCAACATGAACCTGGATGTATATGCAGGAAACAGAAGTGGAAGTGGTAGGAATTGATCCCACATAGGGTTAGAGGGACCCTAGGATGTCCTCCATCATCTAAGCCAATTTTATGTTAAAATCTAGGCCATCTAAACCAAAATTATGTTAAATGCATAAATTCTGGCTAACAAAGAAAAGGCAGGAGTGATGTCTTCTTGTTGTGTGGGACCAGACATGATGTCTCTAGGTAGAGCTAAAAGCAGGCATGACACTTGATTGCTAAAAGGGAATAGACAATGACTGTCTCAAAGCAGAGTTACCTAGCTACTGTGATATGTACGTAATCTTGTGAACCATACATTAACATATCTAAAATCTCAAATGCCAAGGAAAGAAGCTACAGGGGGAAGTTTAATCTCACCAGTTCTGAGAAGAACAAAAGCAATCTAAGAACAGACAGGAGGTAATCTCAAATCCCAGAAGGAGGAATTCGCCTGCCATTGTCTATACAGATAAGAGGCAAAACTCATCTTCCAGAGGGAGGACTCCACCTAACAAGGTCCATTATAGACGCTATGTGTCATTCTCCAGAGAGCAGGCTTTAGGCTGACGACCCCCACAGGTGTGGACTCAGCTCTCTGAGGTGATTAAGGCTCTACCTTGGGCAGACCCACTGAGAGGGGCATGTTCCTTCACCTGTCTAGCCCTAGCCCCTGAGGTTCCACGTGCATGCAATTATTTCTCCCGCCTTTCCATCTGAACAAGCTAACTGGGGGTCGTCTTAGCCTTGACCTCTGCGTTGCACATCCAGCGTCAGCACTGTTTTATCGCTCTGCCCTGTGTGCTTTCACATCCACCAACTTCTTCCCTTTCTGGCTGGAACATGGTACCTGTTCTCCCGTGGTTTCTGGACTATCACAGTAGCCCACGCACACGCTTCCATCCCTCTCTCTGTACCTCACCTAGTCTGTCTTATGATTCCTCAGTTGCTTCTGGTCAGCTGCACGTAATTGTCTTCCTGATCCATGGATGTGACCTTGTCACTCATCTGCTCAAAGGTCACATTGCTTCATAGTGATGACTGCTTGCTTCCTCCCCATTGTGATTTTTCTCTCCTGAACAACCACATTGAAATATTAAATGGTGGGGCTGGAGAATTGGCTCAGGGGTTAAGCCTCTGCCTTGCAGAGGTCCTGAGTTCGGATCCTAGACCCCACGTCTGGGGGTGGGGAGATGACATGCACTTCTGGTCCTGGTAGGGCAGAGCCTGTGAATCCCAGGGCAGAGTAAACAAGGAGGAGGTGGAGGCAGTCCATGGTGGTTCCCGAATTTGCCCGTGGTTCTATACACACACACACACACACACACACACACACACACACACACACGCGCGCGCGCGCGCGCATGCACATACGTACATACACGCACAATTGAATAAATAAATAAAATTAAAAAAGAAATATTAAATTGTGGGTACAGAAAGACGCATGGTCTGTCAGCTTTCTGCGGGCAGTTCTGATACGTAAGACACACTGGTAATCATTCAAAAGTAGCTGTTCTAGCACCTTAGTAGGAATCCATTGGTATTTCCATTTCTCTCTCTCTATGTGTGTGTGTGTGTGTGTGTGTGTGTGTGTGTATGCACGTGCTTACACTCATATGTGTGTGTGTATCAGAGGGCACTATGTGTGCCTGTGGAGGCCTAAGGGTGACTTCAAGAATCACCGTGGATTGCTCTACCTCCTCTTTGCTTTGCTCTGGAGTTTCCTAGGTTTTGCCTTCTAGGACCAGAAGTATAGGCTGCTGCCATTTCCACGTTTTTACGCGGGACCCAGGATCCAAACTTGCAGGTAGAGGCTTAACCTCTAAGCCATCTCTCTAGCCCCAATTTCACTTTTTGATTCAGGATCTTTCTCTGAGCTTGGAGCTTCCCTTTAGGCTACACTGCTGACCAGCAAGTCCCAAGGCTGTGTCTGTTTCTACCCCACCCAGGACCAGGGCTGCCGACATGAACCTCTGCGCCTGGTTTGCATGTGGGTGCTGGGGAAACAAACTCGGCACTTTATTACGAGTCTTCTTTCCAGTCCCTCACTAAATAATTTTCTTGAGATGTGGTCTTGCTATGTTGACCAGGCTGGCCTTAAACTTCTATGCAACTGGCCTCAGACTTCCAGTAGCTGAGATTTCAAGATGTATCACTGCCCCTGGTTTCCAGATCATTTTTTTTAAATGATGGTTCACGTTGATAAAGAATAGAAAGTAACCAGCCTATTTCTATATGAGGCTAAAGAAACCCTAAAACATAACAAACACGACATATGTTTATGTTGGGAATGCTTCTTCCAAAATGGTAGTTGATACACACACACACACACACACACACACACACACACACACACGCACACGCACACACGCACGCACCCATGCACGCATGCACATCCAAGTTGTCAAAAATATGCACAAAAAGTGATCATTTAAAAATATTAAGTTCATGCTAAGAATATTGATTTTTTAAAAAAATAATTATTAAAATTTTCTTTCTGGTATTTCCCAAATTACAGATATTGACTTTGGAATCAGAAAAGTGTGATCTTGCTTTCAATGTGATCATCATGAGGTTAGACAAGAGAGAAATGTAAAAGAGGGATGTTGGCAAGGGGAGGAGCAGGATGGAGCGGAAAGGAGGAATAAGAGAAACAGACCAAGAAGAAACGGCAGAGAAAGGAACAGGAAAGGGAAAGGGCGCCTTAAGGAAGGAACACACTCTGCCTGAAGTTTGAGGTCGCGTTATTCTAAGATGGAAACTTCAAACTGTAGCTTCTGCCTTTCCAAGGAGCTTAGCGCTCGCTCAGGAGACACAGTGGAAAGGTGGCTCTTGGGCATCTCCCAGGATTCCTGCCAACAGTGCAGGAAAGCGACCACTTCTTTTTGACCATCAGTGTTGATAAAAACCACGAATTCCCAGCGCCCGCTTCGAAGTCATTGCAGGTTGATGAGTGAGTCACTAGGTGGCGAAACGTCAGCGTTTTAGGATAACGCCTCCATCTCTCCAGGGTCTAGAGTCCTCCTCAAATCAATCAAGGGGATGCCAAGCTCCAGCCAGAGGACCAGGAGGTGCCTTTGTCCCCAGGGTGAGTCTGGCGCTGGGATTGCCAGTGATGGTCAGATTGGCCATGAATATGCAGAAACCAGGATGAAGGGTCCAGGCTCCCAGTCTATCACGGCCGAATTACAATTTCAAAATGGAATGAGTTAGATAGTTATTATCAATGTAATTATTCATAAATGTGCCTAATTATTCATAATTATTCCGAAGCCTATTACTTCCCTGATTGCCGTGAGTGATCTCTGAGGCCAATTACAATTGGATTCTGGTCACAGGGCTGACTCTCCTCCCCCTTGGCAAATCCAGAGCTGGGGTTCTGGCCCCACAACTCAGGGGAGCCCTTTGTGTGACTTGGCCCTTTAAATACACACAACAAACCCACAGCTTGAACAGCCCACCGACTTCAAAGCCCCCCGGTTTCCTCCATCACACCCCTCCTTCCCTCCAGTTCCAAGTCCCTTTTATTTGGGCTGGCTTGCTCCTCCGAGGGCTCACACTGTGCCTGTTGTTTAATTAGGACTCTTGTTGTCATTCCTGCATTTGATATCTTAATACCATTGGCTGGTGTGTGCAGGCAAACAGGCCAGAAAGGACCCCGAGGCCTGGAGGGGCCAAAGCCCCAAGAGGTTTGGCCATCCATGGCAGATAACTGCTAGATCAACTGTTAGAGATCTTGTAAATCAGCTAGCCCCGCAGGTGAGGGAATGCCCCTCTATTGCACTTCATTTGCTGCAGTTCTCTGCCTCTCTAGACTCCAGACATGTGAATCATTTCAAAATAGCGTAGTCTCAAAGGACACTCCCCGTTCTTCCAGAATGGACTTAACCTGATGCGCCGCTGGACGTGGGCTTCCTGGCTTTGTGTGAAGTTCCAGCAACACAGGCTTCCAAGGGGGAGCTGTGGCTCAATTTCCTTCCACTCCCCTCCTCCCCTTTCTCCCTGGAAAACATTATAGCGATTACCATATTGTGGGGTGGCATTACCAAGTGCAAATTAGCATATAGTTAGCATATAGATTAGTTCTGGGGGGCAGGGAGGAAAGGTGGGTTAAGAGCTTCCAGATCGCGGACAGTAATGCTACACAAAGTGACTAGATGACTCTTTACAGGTCCTGCCAATCCATCCTATGTGCGTGAACAAATTGGGTGGGTGTCGGCTGACAGTTTCAGGTGGAGGGGAGAAAAAAGGGGGGTGGTTGGTTTTATTCGTTGTGAGGTATGCCTAGAAAATGGGAAACAGAAGTCAAAGATATTAGGTACTTCAAGGTTTTCACCAGCTCCCCCCTCCCCAAAGTACCCCTGATTTAGTGTTTAAAAACCACTACATTAGCAGGAATCATCAACATCAGGTTTTACATTTTTTCCCAGAAGTGAAAAGGCTCAAGTTTTACTGACAGTTACAAGGGACAAAGAAAGCGAAGGAGCAGTGTCTAGAATTGAGACTTTGAGACTTTTTTTGTTGCTTACATAGGTGTGGGTGTGAATATGTACACATGCATGTGTGCGTGTGTGCGTGTGTGTGTGCGTGCGTGTGTGTGTGTGTGTGTGTGTGTGTGTGTGTGTGTATTGGCGGACACTGTGTGTATGTATGAGATCCAAGGGTGACTTCAGGAGTCATCCTGGATTGCTCTATCCCCTTGTTTCGATCTGGAGTTTCCAGATTCTGTCTTTTGGGGCCAGAAGTTCAGGCCACCGCCATTTCTACCTGGCATTTTCATTTGGGACCTAGGATCTAAACCTTTTACTTATGAAGCATAGACTTTAACCCCTGAGCAGTCTCTCTAACTCTAGGCTCCCCTCTTCCCCCTGGTTTTTGCAAATTTGTCTAATGATAAGATGCAAAAGGGAGATGGATTCCTTCACTGTCTTCAGCAGAAGGCAAAAAAGACAGACTACTGAAACTACAAGTTGACAAGATCCACTTTCTCTTTACAACGTCACTAGCAAATCGTCCATTGGTTGAGCATTGCTTGAGTTCAGAGTGTGCACTCAACTCTGTGAATGGAACAGTTATAAAATGTTGCCCTAATCACTGAAGTCCCTGCCTATAATTTTTGACGGAATGGCTCAGCCCACTACTCCAGTCGTTGGAGGAGAGAGTTAGAGGCCAGGGAGAACTTTGAGGATTGGCATGGCCAAGACAACCTCAAATGGATTTGGGAACTGTCCTGCTACAAGGGCAAGTGGGGGTACATTTAAGCGTTTTGGGGAGCATTCCAAGTATTCCAAATGTCATCCAACATCCAGAATGATGGATGACAGGGTTCAGAGGTCAAGAGCATTGTGGAGGAAGTTGGTGTGTGAGGAGACCGGTCTACTGGAGGGGTCTGTGAGGCTGGATGGTGGAGAATGAGCATAAAACGGGCCCGACATTGTCTATGGCAAGTGCCCTTCAGTGACTTCAGTTTTACTCATCTTTCAAAATGGATCTAACAGTAACTTTCCTGAAAAAACATTCTATAGTAAATGAGGTGGATTCTTCTTCTATATGTAATTCCTGACACATAGTAGGCTTTTGCTTAATTCATTAAACTTGATTTGACTTAGTTGAATTAGATGCCAAATCCACTTTAACTCAGGGCCCAAGGTTAAACATGTTACCGTCTCTGTGGTAAGTTTGTCCCTCGACTCTGCAACATGTTCAGAAGCCAAGTTTCATTAAAAGAAATGTAATTCTTCTTAAAGAATAGCTCCCGACCTTTTTCTGGAGCCATCTCCCTAGCTGCGCTGTTTGGAAGCAGGCGTGGGTGGCTGAGATGCAGGACGCTCCAGCCTAGCAGAGGAGGAAGGAAATGCGCATGTGCAGGGAGATGGCCTGGGAGACAGATGTGCCGGGTGGTCCAGGGAAGATTTCATTTCTCCCAGAGGCCCGGAAGCTGGAAGTTGGAGGAATATGGCATGAGAGCCCGAGGGATAACTAGGCACCTAGCACAGTCGGCACCTCTCTCTGCTTGTTGCAGATGATGCTGGACATCTTACGTCAGGTCGATGTTTAAAAAGGCCCCATGAATGCTATCAGGGCAGATGGTTGCACAAGGTAGGGGTAAGAGACATTTGCTAGCATGTAAACCACACCCCTCCACAGCGTTACTCTCCCTCTATGGAAGGAGGCGCTGGGCCACAGTGAGCCATTGGGGTCCATTCTTTAGCATCTCCCCAACACAGATTGTCCACAGGTCTCCCATCTTGGCAAAACAGGCCTGATGCGGTATCTGCTCCGCAAATATTTTTGCCAGAAACATTCATGGAAAAAAGATTGCTTTCATCCAGCTCAATCCCGCAGGTCCTTTAACTTTCATTGACTGCCCACTTCACTTCCATTATGTATTATCTTCATCTTTTTGTAATAGTAATTACTGGCTTAATGGCTGTTTTTTCATTCTGGGTAAGTTTTACTTCCCAATTGGAAATTTAAGCTGTAATAGAAAAAAAAAAGAGCCAATATATTAAATTCAACAGTTTATTTGATTAAGGAAAAAGTTCTAGAACTGGTAGAATTCCTGATAGAAGTTGGTTCAGAATGTGTGTGCCCATTAGTAGTGGCGTCAAAGAAGGAAAATTTCACATAGAATAATCAGACAGGTTATAGTAGGTGTTGCTCTTACAAAAGCATGGTTGACTGTCATAGTTTGAAATGTGTCCCCTACAGTCTCATGTGTTAAGGAAGGTCATGGCACCTTTAGGAAGTGGAGCCTTGCTGGAAGAAGGCAGTCATAGGGGTGGGCCTTGAGATGGATTAGTCCCACCCTACTTCTGGTAGAGATCTGCTCTTACAGCTGGCAATCTTGCAGCTCTCAGCCTCCATGATGTCTGCAGTGGCTTAGACCGCCTCCAGCTTCTGGTGCTAGCCTTGCTTTTTCTGCCTTGAAAGACTTATCTCCCCTCTGGAACCATAAGCTGATTAAATCTCTCCTTTCTCCCTTAAGTTGCTTGACTTTGGGTGTTCTCTCACAGGAGCAGAGAAGAGTAACGAGTACACTGATGCTTACTTGTTCTTTGATGAGCTGCGGCTGAAGCATCTGTTATAATCCTGTTCTCCTGGGTGTGCAAGATGACTCGACGGGGAAGGTGCTTGCTGACAAGCCTGATGATCCAAATTTCATCCCTGGACCCCACATGGTGGAAAGTGAGAACCTGCAAGTCCTCTATCCTCTTCCTCCATGTGTGTTGCGGTATACGTGCACTTTCTGCCCCCCATCCTCAGATAAATAAATGTAAAAAATATAGTGAATTTGTAGTTTGTTTACATATCAAGTCATATTGCAGTTCATCATAAGTCATACAGAAGCAGTTTCAGGTCAAATTTCATCACCTAAGTTTGGAGACAAACTTAGGATAAATTTATCAAGTCACCTTTCCGTTGGTGTGTCCTTGAAGCATCCAGGATCATGGTTTGTTCAGTGCGTGTGTGTGCTGAGTCAGGACACTGAGGGCAATAGTGTCCTGTTCAGATGAGCACTCAGTGTGTAAGACAGTGTGAGTCTGTGCTTTGACAGATACCACAGTGATATCTCCGAACCTCAGTCAGATCATATGTAAAAAGTATGCACAGTAGTGGTTCATTTCTTACATGTGTAGCAAGAGCAAGTTAATTATATTGTAAGCATCAGATAAAATTCTGCCCACTCAGGCATCCTGGCAACAACTTTTCAAATTCAGCTGTGAGAGACTACAGTCCCATTCTAAGTGTTTCATCCATGATGTTCTGAAGGAGAAGTAAATCCTCAGGATTTATTAACGGTGAGGTGAATGATCGTTGCAAATAAACTCTGCGTAGACCAAAGTCAGGGTGCTGGCTTTCCTTCAGACGTGTCATTGGGCATGAGATGGATGGGTCAAGGATAAAAAACCTGAGCATGTGAAGTGAGACTGATATCCAGGAGTCTGTCCATCACCCCTTGCATCTGACTGAGATCCTATGCTGAAGACAGAGATAGACAAAGAGCCTCATAATCTGAAATTATATAGGCATAAAACCAACGAGCTAAGCAAGTCACATCACACCCAGGCGGGCAGGACATGAGATTCCTGAGAAAAGCCGTGGTGGAGGATGCTTGGTGGTGTTGGTGACAGGAAGCATGTGCCTCAACAGGGATCATGTGCCTGCAAGTCCCCATGTTCCTGAGATCCACGGTGTGGGTTTTTCAATGTTGCCCGAGTATCTGGCCAGGACCTGACTCGCAATTTTCTCCTCATCCTTCATATTTTGTTAGTGGGTCCCTACCTATCACAGTGCCGGAGAACACACACCTACACAAAAGGTGGACACGCGTGCATGCACACGCACAGATACACATGTGCACACATACACTGCTCTTCATTTTCTTGACAGCATTGCTAATAAGTCATTATGGTCATTAGGAAGAGGACAGTTCCCTTTTATAAGGACACGATAACATATGCTCATGGTAACCTTGACGTTCAAATGATCCCCAAGTGCATGAATGACTTGTGGGCTCTGATCCACACATCCCCATTCAGTGCCCTGTCCCCAGCTGGCATCACTTTGGAGGGCTGAGCTTCCGGTCATATTTTGGTGCATTTTCTTTCTTCTGTGCAAGTATCTGAATGAATTGCATAGTGAGATGGGGAATGCATATTTTTCAAATGTTTTCCGGATGATGATAATTGTATCTACAACTTCTAGGAACTGATAAATTGTTGAGCCAAATGACTTCTGAGTATTTGGCACTCAAAGAAATATGGTTATGACTCTTTTGTGGTGCAAAGAATTACTAGTGTTTCCAAATATGAAGCATATTTATTATATATAATATATTTTAAATAGATGTAATATTGTATATATGTATGCACATATGTAATATTGCACACATGTATGTAAATGTAGAATATATTTTTCGCATGCATGTGTGTATACATAATATGTATATGAGTGTGATTATATAGTATTGTGTGTGTATGCATGTAAATATAATGGGTTCATGTGTGTGTATGTATCATTCTGTGCACATAAATGCACTTAAAATATGTGCATATATAACAATGTGTGCATGTGTGTATATATAATATTGTGTATATGGATGTGTTTATATAGTATTGTGTGGTATATATGCATAATATTGTGTGTATTCATATCCACAAACAATACTGTGTGTATATATATATACTTTTTTTTAACACAATATCGTGTGCCCATGTGTCCCATGTATATTTTGTGTATATGTGTACCTAAGATTGTGTGCATGTGTGTGTATGTATATATATAAACATATATATTATTTGGTACATGTGTGTATCTATGTGTGCACATGTGTTTATGTATATGTACATATGTTATATGCATGTGTGTGTGACTGACATGAGTGATAAAAATCCACAATCACTGCATACCTCAGGATTCATAGCAAATTCTATTTTTTACTGATTAAGTGAACCACAAGCTTGTAGAAGTCATATAGTATTTATTCATATTGATGCTGGATACATAAAGCAAGAGATATTACAAATTTTATAAGATTCATGAATTTTTGTCTTCGTATTCAAGTGGCATTTTAAACAATTTTTAAGTCTTTTTATTATGTCTCAAATCATTGTGAATGTAGAGGGAACGATCTTCGGGGTACTTGTGTGAGGGCTAATCATCGGCTTCAATATGACCAGCATTTTATCTAGTGATTTCTTCATCCTTTACCTTCTCATTGAGACCAACTGAACCTTACAATTCTCTCTTTCTTTTCGATGTATTGGGTAATTGCTTAATACCACATTGCCAACAATCCTCACTCATTCTGCCCCTGAAGAGGTAGGTTGTAATTCTGTCTCTGGTTTGCAAGATTTCCTACTAAACTGAAACCCTTAAGCTATGTTCTTGCAGACTGGGACATTAGCAAGATCTCTCAATTGAATTACAGAATTGCATTCCACTAAGGATTCAGTTTTGTAGAGTACTTAACATTGAACTACAGGAGGAGGCACAAGAGTAATGGGTCTTTTTCAGTAATATCTTCTTTTTTTTCCTTCAGTAAATCAAAGGCAGTATTCCAAGATTCTCAGTTATGTGGCGTGAGTGAGTGGGGTTTAAAGAATACAGAGCCTGTCAGTAGCCCCCCCGAATTAAAGCATTCCTGTTATCTCCTGAAGGCTTGTTCTTTTACGTGTAGCTGTTAAGGCGAATAATTTAAGATTCTAAGAACTTTTTCATGATTTGAAACTTTTGGGGGGTATAGGTTCCACTTTTTCCGCTGCCTGAAAAGCAGACAGGGAAGAAATGACCTGTTCTTTTTTGCCTTTTGCCAGTGACTTAGTTCGGACTTTCTAATGTAATTCTTTTGCCTCTGGGTGTCTTGCCCTTCAGTCTTGTGGCTTAGAGTTTAGAGGTGACTATGAGTTTGGAGTCGACCTGTGTTCTCCTGACTCTGACAGCAAGGTAAAGAGATGGCTGCAGAGAATCTCCCACCTGTGGTGCTGTAACGTAAATGTGCTGTGATCCCCTACCAGCCCATGCATCACAGGTTTGGCCACTAGTCTGCTGTGCTATTGGGACCTAAGGGAATCCTGAGGATATAAAATCTAATGGAAAGAAGTTAGGTCATTGTGGTCGTGTTCTGGAAGGACCTGGGACACTTCTCCAGTTACTCTGCATGTGGCTGATAAATTCATGACTAAACAGTTCAACAGGAACCAAACAGCTCAAGGGGAACAAAGGGTTTATTCTCTCTTAAGAGTCTTGGTTTCAGTTTTTGTCCAGCTTGGCAGGAGCTCATGTCAGCCCTAGGGGCTGAGGGAACTGACCACACCACTGCTGAGATCCACTGCTGAGAGAGGGACAATCCTCACTTGCCAGACTAGCATGTCCATGTCTGGCCAAGTATACAGAAGAATGCTCACTTCTTTTTAAAATGGGTGTGCGTGTGTGCGTGTGTATGTGTACGCGTGCACGTGTGTGTGTGTGTGTGTGTGTGTGTGTGTGTGCAGAGGGCACTGTGTGTCCCTGTGGAGGACTAAGGGTGATGTGGGAATCATTCTGGCATTCACTTCTTCCATGACGTACTAGCTGACACAGGTCTGAGGGCAATGGAAAAGAATGACTATGGGTAGACACCTCTGAAACTATGGGATATTAAAAATAAGCCCTTTTCTTCCCCCTCCTTCAGGGTTGGTGTCTTATAGTCTAGACTGGTCTCATGCTTGTTATATAGGATATATATAGGATATGTAAGGATAACCTTGAACATCTGTTCTCCCTCCATCTTCCAAGTGTTGAGATTAGAGGAGTGCTATAGGTATGTGCTGTCACATCCTGTTTAATGTGATACTGGGGATCCAGCCTGGTGGTACACGCATGCTCAGCAAATACTTTGCCAGAATAGTTACCTCTTCCGCCTCTACCTTTCTTCCTTTTAGGGTTCAAATGCAGTACCTTTGAACCTGAGTAACCTTCTTTGTGCCTGGAGTTTCAACCAGAGGATTTCTTTACCTTTGGTCTTGCCACCACAGTTGTCTTTCACAGTGATTCTGAATCTGTGAGTCTCATCTTTGTCTTCCCTGACTAAATATCTCAAAACAATATTTGATTTCATTTTTTAAAAGTTACTTTTTTTTCTGCAAATGAAAGAGCCCAAGAAACAAAGAAAATGGAGGAAAAGAAAGAAAGATGTGAAATGTTGGAATTAAAATGCTAACAACCTCTTTTTTTGAGTAATGGAAATAATCAGTAGCCTGATTACAGTGTATGTGGTATGCAAGTTTATATATTTGTAAAACTTAGATCTATACACAAAAAGCAAGTTGACTTTGCTATGGGATAGTGTAGAAGATAGCTACTGTTGTCAACTTGGTAGTCCAAGTTTGGATCTCTGGGCACATTTGTAAAGAATTAGTAGCTGAATTAAGTCTTACAGAAGCTGTAGGAGATTCTCTAATTGATGGCAGGACCCAGTTCATGATGGACGAAACCACTCCTGGACAGATGGATATAATGGGTGAAGAAGCTGGCATTCCTCAGCACACTTGGATAGACTGGTATCTGGCAAAGGAAGTTTGTCCCTCTCTCAGCAGTACTGGGGATATGGTGTGGTCAGGTCCCTTGATTTCTGGAGTTGGTGTGGACTCTCCTGCCAAGCTGGACAATCTGTAATTGGATAATCTGTAACTGGACAAGCTGTAGTTGGACAATCATAAGCCAAGAATAAAACCCCTTGTTCCTCCTTTTTGACAATTAATTTATTGTCAGTATACAGAGTAATTGCTACAGATAGTTCTGAAGACAGCAAAATAAAATGTTAACTGTGTGGGGGGGAATAAAACTCCCAACCCTGTTTCAAATTGAGAAGAAAAGAAAAATTCTGGAAAAGTAAGCAAGTTGTTAATTAAGTCAAAAGTTGTTTCAAGGGCCAGGTATGGTGGTAAATTAAGGGAGAAAGAGATTTATTCAGCTTATGGTTCCAGAGGGAAGATGCAGTCCTTCATGGTGGAAGTGGCATGGCTGGTGGCAGAAGCTGGAAACGGGCTAAATCACACCCGTTAGACCTGCTAGATACTGACTTTTCCTGGAAGTAGGGTGGGGCTAATCCACCTCAAGGTGTCCCCCCCCCCCATGACTGCCTTCCTCCTGCGAGGCTGTACCTCTTAAAGGTGCCTTGACCTTTCCAAACACATGAGCCTGTTGGGGGGGGGGACACATTTGAAACCACGACAAAATGTGCAAATGACATTTCAAATGTCAGAAAGTTTTCAGGCAACAAGGTTCTCCTAACCATACCAGATTGTATGCTTGCCTTTAGAGAATCCTGTAGGTGTTAGTCAAGCCTCTGTGGCTCCTTCATATTACTGGAAAATGGTTGGCTGGAATTAGAGGTGTCTGTGTGGGAGCTGTGTGGGTCCCCTCTGGACCCACAGAATCAGAAGCTGCATTTTAGCCAGATGGTAACAGGAGATCAAGGATGTGCTTGAAAGTTTGGGCGTGGCTGGCTGATGATTCCTGACCATTTGCAGATTGCTGGTGTGGCCCTGGCATACCTTCTCCCCTTTGAAGGATGCTTCCAGAGACACACACCCCTCTGCCTTTCCTACAGGTAAGAATGATGCTGTTTCCTTGTCTTCGTCTCTTAGAAGTGAGACCTTCCAGAACAAGACCAGCCTCAGAATTCCCCAGGAAGTGTGGCATGAGGCTATTTTTAATAGCACACATGATGTTTTTTAGGTTTTCTGCACTGTCTTAAAACATCAGCTCTTTCTTTTAAATGTAAGTCTAAAATCATCTAGCCGGAAGTGGATGGGAACAGCAAGAACAACAATAACACAATCAGTGGTCCCCATATGCAAATAGTTAGCTAAAAGTTCTGGAAGATTCTAGGTTGCAAAGATAGGTGCCTGAAGAAGAAGACTTGCTGCTCTCCCGTGTTGGTGGTGGGGACCTGCTCTTCCTGTGTGGAGCTGATTTGTTTGTTAAGATGCTCTGCATGAATAACTCCACTTCTGAGACACAGGCCGACCTGTCAAGAATGCTTGCCTTTGGGCATTATGGTGATAATAGGTCCAAGTGAGATTTTTCCTCATAGGACCCAAATGTTGTTCAGAGAAATCTCCATAACTTGTTGCTGGCCAAACCCCTGGTATGACAGCTACAAGTATAGTTGTATTCCTTACTGGCTACATGATTGGGTGCATATGCCTTCATGCAGATTCCTGTGGAAAGACGATTCACATTAACCATGAGATCACTTCCATCCTATGTCATTCATTCTCATTAATAGTCCAGGATGGGTTAACTAGCAATCTGTTGTCCTGCTAATAAAGAGGCAATATTATATCCAATAAGATGAATTTATGGTCCTGATTTTGAAATCTTAATTAAGGACCCATCCCTCATGAAATGTTTTTTTGGGGGAATCACTATCAAAATTGTACAACAAAGATAAACTCCTGTCTGTTAAAAAGCAACATATACCCTCTTATATGAGTACATTAAATATGCTTCTTGGATACATTTGTAAATTCATGTGGAAATACAAACACATCAGTAATGAGAATGTGAAAATGGTCCATTTATCAAGGATTCTGTATATAGCATCTTCAAAACATCTTCAAATGTGAGGATTTTGGAGAGATTTGCAATTTTACCTAAAGGAAATAATGTTATTGAAACCTAGAGAACCATTGAATTTTCAGTCTTAACCACACTGTATTTAAATGTATTAGGAGAAAAGGGCTTTACTATTCATAGGGTTGACCTTATAAAGTCGTGAGTCACTATGAATGGGGACACATTTTCAGAAGTATGTCATCAGGTGACATTGTCACCATGTAATACCACAGAACACATGAGGATAGCTACCCCGTCACCAAACCTTAGGATCTGAGGGGACCACTGTTACGTATGTGGTCCCTAATTGATCAGGGTATGAATAATAACTCATGACTAGTTCCAAAGCCATGGATCTCATTTTACTTAGAAGCTTAAGTTGTAAGGTCTAAGGTGTAGATGCTGTTAAACGTTACCAGGTATGACCAGCCCACAGCCTGTGGACAGCTTGGGAATGTAGCTTAGTACACAAAATAGAAAGCTTTTTTTAAAGACATCTGTGTGTGTGTGTGTGTGTGTGTGTGTGTGTGTGTGTGTGTGTGTGTTGTGTGTAGTAGAGGGTACTTGAGTGTGTGTGCCCATGGAGGCCCAAGGGTGACATCAGGAACCCTCCTTGATTGTTCTACCTTTTTATTGCTTTGCTTTGGGAATTTTCCAGGCTCTGCCTTCCAAGGCTAGAAGCATAGTGTGCTGTCTGTCATGTGTGCCCAGTATTTTTACATGGGATCTAGGATCACATCCTTTTGCTTGTGAGGCAAAAATTTTAACCTCTGAGCCTGTCTTTTCATCCCCCAAATAGAAAACTTATTCATTAAGCCATCTTGAGCTTACTTACTCAGAGTAAGCATTCTGAGTTCCTTTTTTCCCCAGCTTTTTCTTCTGCGATTCAGTGGTTCTCCAGTGTGAATTTTGTAATGGCAGCACCATGTCACAATGTGTAAAGGTTAGACAAGCCTACAGGCGGTGGAAGATTCTAGAGAGAACTGGGAAAGAACTCCAGCTGGTGACTGATCATCGCGTAGCCAGAGTAAATCAACAGATTCTAATATTGAGGGTGCACTGAACCCCCTTTCTTGGTAGAAAAGATCCAGTCATTTACTCCCTGTAGGGTCAGTAAGATGAGTCACCCAATCAGGAAATTTTTTTCCAGCTTCTCTTCTTTAAAGTAATTCAGCTTCATGACATGAAACGCAAATATAAGCTAAAATCATGCAGAATCTTAGAAAAACAGTTTAGGGTTTCATTTGAAGGAAAGGACAGAGAATGTTGAAATCGTTGGCTCAAGGCGGCATAGGTAGGCAAATAGCAAGATGGCTTAAACATACCTCATTCTGCCTCGTGAATTTAGAAGCCATGTGTGCAACTCATTTGACCAATAGATTTTGAAAGAGTTGTATAAAATGTCAGTTAGCTAAAGGATTGCTGGTGTGTAGTCAACTGGGTGAACTCCAAAGCTAGTGTGCGTTTCCTTCTTCCCCAGCTACACAAAGACAACATTTTCCCAGTGCATTGACGTTGAAAACATTTAATCAGGGAGACTATTTCTGCTTTATTATGATAACCCACTAATCTGAAGTATAAGTGGAGCATTCCTTTAAAGTATTTAAAAAACTAGTTTGGTTTTGATTATTTTGCCAAAGTCATTTAATAAATGCTGGTAAAATCTACTAAAAATCTTCACAACACCAGAACTCTGTGCTGTACAGAAGTTTTCCTTGATTCTATCAAATTATCTATGGTAATAATTTGTAAGTTTACCTCACAAACATGAAATTCCTGTGTAAAATATTAAATACAAATTTTAGTCCTTGCTTGAGAGTTCTGAGAGGTCAGCTTATTTCCTAAAGTATTTCTGCTTCTGTATGTAGAGAAATCAGGAGGCAGATTTTCAATTGCTTTTCGGTTCATCGGTACGTCTCATTGGTGAAAACTTAATCCAGCAAAGCAAAATAGTAATATTATAATGAAATTATGTTCACTCTAATGTATTAAAATGAAAGGCATATTAAGGATAAGGAAGACCTATCTATCTGTAAGTTCATATTTTCATCTTGATAATTGGTTTTGGTGAACAAGGCAGAATAAACCAAACCCAGTGCTTCCAATGAATGGCACTCACTGCCTTTTTCTGAAATTAAATGGTGGAACACCAAGCAGTATTCCGCCCTCTGGTGGTGCTATATGGAGTGGCATGATGAAGTCACCATTCCTGTTGTGCCTGAATTCACATCCATCATTTCCTTAACTATTAATACTTTCCTTGTTATTATTATTGCAAAGAACGTTCATCTGTGGTTGAAGTGATGGCTCAGGGGTTAAAGCCTTTGCCTTATAAGAAACAGGACTTGAGTTCCAATCCCCAGGTCCTACATAAAAATACCAGGCAGATGGGGCTGGAGAGGTGGCTCAGGGGTTAAGCTTCTGCCTTGCAGGCGGAAGATCCTGAGTTCGGATCCCAGATCCCACGTATAGACGCCGGGCGGAAGTGGGGGCGGCCTGCGCTTCTGGTCCTGGTAGGGCGGAGCCTGTGAATCCCGGGGCAGAAGGAGGTGGAGGCGTCCATGGTGGTTCCCGAATTCGTCCGTGGTTCTACACATACACAGACACACACACACACACACACACACACATGCGCGCGCACACATACATATGCACAATTGAATAAATAATAATAATAATAATAAAAAGATTTTAAAAAATACCTGGCAGAAGGGGGTGACATACAGTGCCCAGCAGAATGGAGTGAAGGGAATTGCAGGAGCAGAAAAACTGCAAAAGAAAATCAACAAACCACAATCCAGAACTTCAGAGACTCTATATCAATCACATAGAACTAGGACAGCCTAATCTCTCCCCATCCTGGAGCTCAGGGACATTTGCGGAAGAGGGGGCGGTAAGATTGTAAGAGCAAAAGGATGGGAGGAGCAACGATTTGCAAGATTCTCAACAATAGTTGGGGCCAAAGCAATCATAATGGAACTTTGCATGCCCTGCGCAATGTCCAGCGCACTGTTGCCCTCATAAAGTCTAGCATCTGTTAAGGGCACCGAGACCCCTGGAGGCAAGGGATTGACAGCCATAGTAGTAATCTTATGATTAAGGAGAACAAGAGAAAGGGCTTATGGAAATGCCACTGGGTCCTTATATGTCATCGGAGAGGAGGACCCAGTGGAGAGTTAGGCGCACACAATAAAGGACTCTCTGGGAATTGGGGGGGAGACACTGGGGGAAGGGGAGGGGGGAGGGAGGGAACTGGTAAAAAAATTTAAAATGTATAATTAAATTTTTAATAAAAAAAAAATCATGTAAGGGCTAACTCAGCTGGTAAGACACCTGCTTGTAAACAAGGAGACCTGAGTTCAATACCAGAAAGCCTACTGGACGGAAGGAGAGAACTGACTTCCAAAAAGTTGTCATCCGATCTCCACCTGTGGGCCATGGTATGGATGCCTTCTGTTTCTCTCCCTCTCAGGTAAATTGATTGAATAAAATTTAAAATCCATGCAAAAAAAAAAAATACCTGGCAGAAATGGAGCAATCTATGGTGCTTCCTGAAGTTACCCCTGGACCTCCATAATCACGTACACTCAAGTGACAAAACACGGATACATATACATGCATACAATATGCATCAGGAGCCATTATTCTGTCTGTCATTTGTCTTTGAATGATCCCAATGGCATTTAACTATATTCAGTACCAGGAAGGACTATAAAAATGATGTCATCTCCATTTATAGAATCAGTGGAGGCCGATTATTAAGATTCTAGAAATGGGTTCATCTCTATTGACCCCTGGTTCATTTTTCCACTAAAAACTGATTTCCATAAGTCAAAGAGACGGTATCATGTTAACTCATCAACATTTCTAACAGAATGTCATCAGAAAAATGTCATTTTTAAAGCACGGTGCCACATTACATTGTAATGAGTCCTTCCTTCCCCATCCTTTTTTTTTTTGAAAGTCCAGATGACTAATTGTTCTTGTCATTGACACCTGTAGTATTGTGTGTAATTGTTGCAGCAACCTTTCCAACCAAATCAGGCACTATCCAAAGCCAGAAATGAACAGAGAAATCAGCTGTAGTAATTATAATCAGCTCAGCCCTGTATTTTTGCTTCCTTTTTTTACCTTTCAGGGGTTAAAATCCAATGTTCTGTCTGTTCAGTATACATCTTCCTGCTTGGTAGTCAGCATTAGCAGTGACAGTAATCGCTCTGGACAGTTATCTCTGCTTTTCCCACGTCTAGATGTGATCGTATATTCTAGGTTATGGCACAGCTATTGTACATATTGTGGGAGATCCTTACTACGACTCTGGGTCAACAGTTTATTATTGTAGTGGTGTTGAATAAGGTATAGCGTTTTAATTTTTCATTCTACTTTGTATTGTTCCTTTTGGTAAAAGGTATTGCATTGGTTACTACCAAAGTAGAATTCCTACAAACAGCATTTTATTCAAAGACTCAGGATGACTATATTTTCTTTTTTTTTGTATAAAGATTTCTTTTGAAGTTGGAGGTCAAAAAATTTGAGGCAGTGTACCTCAACTATGCTGATGGTGCAAGATTCTAGGGTTTGCTTTATGAAGCTGCATTGGAAATTGCTCATTTTCCAATCCCAATTAAATCCTAATTCTTATTCAGCTGAAATTTCCAGATATTTTTCTTTTGTGCTCTATCCTTGCACATTAATTATTTAACCTATCTTGCCTTTTAGAACCCATGAAACGAAGATTTTTAAATAGATTATAATCTCAGAAGCTATACCATATGTTACATTTTATACAAGCATATAGAAAATGAAACAAAGAGCTGTTTAGATAAAGAGTAAAATGTTTTAGTGTGATGGCTTGAAAATATTAGCTGCGAAGGATGATTCATTTTGTGTATGAATACAAAATAGGAAATATGATTTATTTCTGGGCTGGAAACTTCAGTGTTCTTTATTCTGAGATCATTTCATCTTAAGTCAAAGGGACAGTGTCTTGTTAATCTATCAACATTTTTAACAGGATGTCATCGAGGAAATGCCATATCAAATGCACAGCGCCATACTGTGTTGCGTAAGTCCTTGTTTCCTATCCTTAATTTTTACATCCATATGATTAGTGATTCCCATGAATGGCAGCTGCAGTTTTTGATGTGATCATTGGAGCAAATGTTGTAACTCAATCAGGCACATCTGTACCATCCTCCAAAGTCATGAGTAAGCAGACAAACCAGCTTTAGTGAGTTACCATTATAATCAGGTCAGTTTGGCATCTTTGTCTTCATGATAGAGTGGGCAGTTTCTTGATAGAAAGGAAGGAGCACTTGACTTAGAATCTTGCTGCAACATCAGACCCTGGTCTGAAAGAGATTTCTTCCTATTTCTTTAATATTGACGCAACATATAATTTTCCTCTGTATTAAGCTTGTTTTATAAGTAATTATGTAAGTAGGACATTCAACATTCACTTGGCATGTCTGAACTTCATATGGAGTTCTTATAACTTGGGGTACAAAATTATTAAATAGTAATTACAACCCCAAATTCGAGGTCTACTTTTATTTTTATTGTATTTTTTATTTTTTTGTTTTATTCTATTTTGCATTTGGAGGTTAAGACGGGGTCTTACTGTACAGCTCAACTGGCCTGAAACTAATAATCTTCTGCTTTTAGCCTCCCTAAGGCTAGATTTGGGGCTTCCGTACCTGGCTCCCTGGCGTCCAATCTTAGCTCCAACTTTAAGTAAGAATTGAGTCTGTTTCGCGCGAGGGCTTCTGTGTATGTCTCTCATTACCATGACCTCATTAATTAATGAGATCAGAGAGGGCGGGGCCACTGGAGTAGACACTGGATCAGCAGCGACCGTCCCGCCGTGGTCTTTCCAGTGAGGAAAACTGGAGACCTGTGGTAGAGCGCACTAAAGGGACTCAGACTCCTTGACAGAGACCGGGTGCCCATCCTAAGCACAGTGAGTGGGAGAGAAGTCTAAGAACAATCCTGTGACGGGCAGGAAGTGGTAGGAAGGGCGTGGTCAGAGGAAAAGCAGGAGAAGGAGGATCCGTGGTCCTTTGGAAATATACATGCTTAGGCTGGGAGATGGCTCAGGACAGAAAGTTTTTGTTTTGCAAGCAAAAGGACCTGAATTCGGATCCCCGGGTCCCACATGAAAATGCTGGACTGATATTACGACCCTGGAAAGTGGAGTTTAGGAAACCTAAAGCAAAAATTAAGGAAACAGAGTAGTCTAGGATGATTCCTGATGTCACCCTTGGGCTTTCACAGGCACACACACTCATGTCTATAGTCTAACACACACACACACACACACAAACATACACACAAACACAGGAACTCATGAGAAAAAAAGAAATACATGTGCTTCTTGACTTATGATGGACAAGGTTATGTCCGGCCAAACCCTTTATAAATCTCAAATCTTTTGAGCTGAAAACTCACCGACTATGCTTAACCTCCACAGCATCCCACAGGGTATCAACTGTTTCCCCTTGTGCTTGTGGGTTGACTGGAGCTGTGGTCACTGATGCTGCCTCGTATTGCTGGAAAATATGAGACCCCAATAGTAGAGCAGAAAAAGACCGAGTTCCAAAACCCAAGTAAACTTTCTACTGAATTAATTTCATTTTGATACTATGTAAGGTTGGAAAAATGTAAATCAAACCATCATAAGTAAGAGGGTGTAATATCTCTCATCAAAGCAGTTATGAAGAAGGAGGATCAATCTCAACACTCTTGTGTCCTTCTATAAGTTACTGTATTCACACAAGCATTGAAAACCACATGCAGATCTCACTGATTTTTTTAATGGACTGATTAGCACTTCCTTGTTTATTTCTGTAATTTCTTAACTATTGCTGTGAGAGAGTATTCAAAGTCAAACAACTTAAGGGAAAAAGAGAGATTTATTCAACTTACAGTTCCAGAGGGGAGATACAGTCTTTCACGGCAGAAGTAGCATGCTGGCCCAATCTGGAGACAGGCTACATCACACTCATTCGGGAGGTGGGTAATGGCTGAAGGATCCTGGAGAGTTTCTTTTCTTCTCAGTTTTCTGTTCTGTGGCTCCTTTTACCTGGTCCACTACTGGGAGTTTCCAATGGGCTCTAGGGCTGATCTTTGTATTATGCAGATAATCTGTTCAGGTGGTCTCAGCTGATCTTAATTAATGCCAGGTGTGTCAAGTTGACACCCAGGATTAACTATCACAATTTGGTAAAATCTTAATCCCCAGGGCAGAACATCACAGGGTTTGACGACAGAGTCATTGCAGATGCAGTTAGGTAAAATGAGATCATTGGATGGGTCCCATCTGACATGATCACTGCCTCATGAAAGGCACATGCTCATGGAAAAACAGCCCACAAACAGCATAGCAGAGATCGGGGTGCCAAATCTATGAGTCAAGGAAGCCCCAAGAGTGCCAATACAATGCCAGAAGGCAGGAGAAACTTGAAGGAGACTCTTTCCAGAAGGAACCGATCATTGATTTCAGACTTTAGTCTGCAGAACAGTGAGTTGATACACTGCTTTTGTCTAAGCCACATATCTGTCCCCATAGCCTGGAGAGTAGCACAAATGTTGCAGGTCTAGCTACTCTCAATACTACCTTCATCCTCTTCCTAGGGCTCGAGTTATGGTCAAATCATGAATGGGATGCTTACTGGAGCATGACTTTCACATAACCTGCAAATATCCTTTTGTCATTGGCATTGCATGGGCCACAGTGAATCCACAAAACCCACGCACTGTACATTTTGAGCTTCAGATCTCACCGGAGGATGTGCACTTGCCTTTTCAAAACATGACCAGGCTATTCGGAGCCATAAAACAATGTATCATGACTTAGGCGACCCAAACAGTGGAAATCTGTTGCTTCACAGTTCTGGAAGCTCAATCTGAGACAAGGAGTCTGCAAACAAGGTGGTCACAGTTCTGTTATGCCCCTGGACTCTGGGTCCTGCTTGGGACCTACCACAATCAGCAAAAACACAGAAGTGGAAATGGTCTCAACCTTTTCTTTTTTTTTTCTCACTGAAGAATATTTCTGCCCCTTTGATGTATGCTCAGCTGGTTGTGCAGCTAAGTAGCTGTAAGACATTGTGCAAATTATCTGACATATCTGGGCCTCAGTCTATTCATTTCTTAAATGAGAGAGCAGAAATATAGGCCCCTTGCAGCTCTTTGTGCCCATCATCCAAGGAAATGGTTCTTTCTTAAAGGAACGTTAAGACAGTCTAGCTTGGCAAAGCATTAGAACGTACTTAACTGTTTTTTTTATATGGCTTGGCTCAAAAATATAATCCGTCGCCTCTCAGAAAGCTTTATTGCCTCCACTTCTTAGCAGAGGCTGAAGTTTAATATTGTTATGTTACCCCTTAATGAGGGTTCCCTAATTTAGGAGGGCGCTGGAGATGATTGTCACTTAAAAAGATCACTGATTTGAGAAATGGCTCAAGTCTTAATGGGTGCTGAGAATGAAGGCTGACTGATTGCTGGGAGTGTTGATGTTTGCTCTGCTAATTGTACTTAATTTACTGTGAAGTTGTTTTCTTTCTTTCTTTCTTCCTTTTTTTTTTTTTTTTACTCCAGAGACTCCTATTGCTCCCAGGGCTGGTGCCCTAGGGCAAAGCATGGAACTTGGAGATAATAATAGTCCAATGTCATATCAGGCTCTGGAGTAGAGATATCCTGAAGTTATTGATTTTTTTTTTAGCTATTTTATTTACTGGCATTTCCGAGGATCTTTGATTCGTTTTCTCTCCATCATTCCTTTGCACGGAGGTGTGTAAGTCCCTAGACTCATCCACATGTGAAAACCATGCTGGGTGTCATGCTAAGGGTTCCGAAAACCTATCCAAGATGGTGATTCTCCTGGAGTGTCTGATACTGAGTCAGAAAGAAGCTGGGGTGGTAAAGCTTTTGGGAGATGGTGGAGCTGGGAATAAATCAGGTCATGGGGTAGGTCCTTAAAAAGTCACATTGTTTTCTGACTGCTACTCTTCCCCTTTGCTTCTTCGATTCCTTGAGAGAGGCAATTTTTACCACTCCAGAGTCTACACCCTATGTTCTGTCTTGCCACAGGTTTAAGATGAATGGAGCCAATCAGCATGAGCTAAGACCTATGAAATCATGAGCTAAAATGAACCTCTTCTTACAGTTGTTTATTTTAGGTATTTTGTCACAGTGAGGGAGACTTACACCTAATATTGATTTTTTCTCCTTGATTTTGTTTGGGCTGTTAGGATATCTCTGGGGATGGATTATGATTGGTCTACATAATTATCATCCTTATGTTAATTTCCCAAGCTTCTCTTGCAACTGTGCAAAGGATTTAAGCCATATATCTAATTCTAGCCAACAAGACAAGAGAAAGTCTGCAATAGGGCCACTTGGTCACAGAAGATACCAGGGGCAGACAGCTGAGATGGTTAATTTTGTGTCCATGTGAGTGGACCATGGGGACTCCGATTAAACATCATTTTAGAACGTGTCTGTAGGTGTGCTACTGGCTGAGATATGAGGGCAAACTGCCCTCCCCATTGTGGATGGTGTCCTCCTAATGTGTTGAGGAGCTGAAGAGAACACAAGATGGGGTGAAGGGGAACTTGCTCCTTTCTTCCTTTGTTGACTTGTCTTGTCTCATTTCTTGAACTAAGATTTGCAAGCAGGCCTTATCCACAGAGCTATCTCCCTAGTTCTGAACTAAGATTTCTATCATTGCCCCTCATGTTTCTGAGGCGTTGGCCTTCATTTCCTGGGGTGTCATCCAGCCGACAGCAGGTAGACCATGGGGTGCCTTAATTCTCAGAATCATATGATCCTGTTCCTAATGAATTTCAGCAGCTTTATATATGTGTATACTATCTATCTATCTATCTATCTATCTATCTATCTATCTATCTATCTATCTATCTATCTATCATCTCTCTATGTTATCTATGTTATCTTCCTATCTGTCTGTCTGTCTGTCTGTCTGTCTGTCTATCTATCTATCTATCTATCTATCTATCTATCTATCTATCTATCTATCTATCTATCTATCATCTCTCTATGTTATCTATGTTATCTTCCTATCTGTCTGTCTGTCTGTCTGTCTGTCTGTCTATCTATCTATCTATCTATCTATCTATCTATCTATCTATCTATCTCTTTATCTATCCATGTATCCATCCTATTAGTTATGTCTCTCTGGAGTTCTCTGACTGGTATCCAACCTTCTTTGCCTCTGGTTGAAAAATGATGTCTGATTCTATATTAGGTCCACAATATCAGGATCATAGAGAGGAAAGATGGAAGTCTAGACCATTCACTTTATTAACCCACAAATTATTTTAAACTTCCAACCTCTAAACATTTTGTCATAATGAGTCCTATTCTGTCCTCGATGTTGGGCTGTGTTTTCCTCAGTACCATTATCGAAGCAGATAGGGGAAGACTTATATTCAGAGAGACAGTGACATTACTTGGTGTATACATTACCTCATGGAAACAGGCCAGCATTCTTTGCTATTCTACATTTGCCTGATTTGCAGTGCTTCCTAATTGGAGTTGAGCAGGTCTGTGCCCTGAGGGTTTTGTATTTTGTTTATCTTCCACCCATCATATAGTGGAGTTAATGAAAAGTAAGCTCTATCAAGTGCACTGAAAATCACAGAAGCGATTGTACAGGCCCATTAGTCGCATTAGCCATCACCTGCTTTGCCTCGAAAGACTCCCGCCACCTTCCACTCACTGTGGAATGCTAAGTCACAAGTCGATATTTGCATTTTCATCTCAGCTCTACACCCCCCACCCCCCCAAAGATGGTATGAGAATTGAGAAACCAGATAATTAATTTAACTGCGCGTAGGAAGGCATCCAACTCTTCAAGCCAGGTGTCTGTGGCTCTTCTGCTAAGATTGATTGCTCTGTATGTCAGCCGTGCAGACTGTGCATTCCGCAGTAATTAGCAGCACTTCGTGGGCAGGCGCACTTTGACCTCCCCTCTCAGAGAGCTGTCTGAAACTTCTGAGCCGGATCCCACCCCTCCCCGGCATACCTCTGCAGCCGTCTCCTGGCAGATATATTATGACACATTGCCGTGACACGGAGCACGCATGAACTGCTTTACACTGCCCTGAGCCCCAGGCTACTGGGGGAAAAAAGGTAAGTATTCAAAGTTTAAGCTAAATAATGTGCCTTTAATGAGATCTTGTGAGTTGCAGATCAAAAGCATCACCAAAAGGTAAAAAGTTCAAAAGGCCCTTTCCACGCACAGCCAGTCTGACCAAAGAGGCTTTTCTGATCTTTCTGATAGAATTCTTAGAAAAAAAGCGTTTTCAAGTTTCTGACCTTAAATGCTACACTTTGGCAGGTGTTCTGTTGTCTTTTATCATACAGAGGCAGGAGAAATGCAGGGGCAGGCTGGATTTAGTAGCTGGGAGAAAGGAAGGCTCCATGCTTTGCTGTAGGTAGTGCTGGACTCACTTGAGAGTGTTGTAGGTGGGAGAGAAGGGGATATGCTCTGTCCCTTCAAAGCATGGAAAGAAACCCACCCTAGTGTGCCAGCTTAGGAGAATTTACTTCCTGCACCGACCTCATGGGACTCTCCCCCCAGTGTCTCCTCCATTAGAATTAAGAGGAGGGAGGCAGGAAGGAATCCACATGGTTGAGATTCTTATTAGATACCAAAGACTGGTTGGGGACTTTGATGTTATTATTTCATTTGACTTTCACCATATCCTTGTGGAGGGCTACAGTGAATGACCAGCGTTTTCGCTGAAGCTGATTTTAACCACGAGTGTTGCATTTATCACAATCACCCTTCCATGAAATTCGCTTTTCTAAATGTCAGTCTTCACCTTCTGTTCTAGGAGGCGAGTGCAGAAGCTGGACCGTGTATGGGCGTGCCACGCACTGAACCGTGTATGGGCGTGCCTGTCTTTGCCTCCCATGGGACTGCAGATGGGTCTCAGTGCCTAGCTGGCTTCTGCATGGGTTCTGGGGATCTGAACTCTGGCCCCCCGGCTTGGCTTGTGTAACAACACTTTCCCAGCTTTACCTCCCTAATGCCCTGTGAAGACATTTTGCCAGCCCTCTCTGAGCCACTTCCTAACTCTTTGTTATATAAAATGTTATTCCAGGGCCCATACCGCCTGCAAACTCATGGATCCTTTGCCAGACTTTCTGAATTCAGGGGCAGACACAGTGGCCCAGTTATGTGTTTCATTTATCATACACTTTCTAAATGAAACTTTAAGGTGATATGTATGCGTGTATGAAATTCTGAAAGAAATATCTTAATTGCTTCCCCTGGATCCAGACATATATGATGTACCTTATCTTGCATAGAGCTGCCAGAAAGCTGCGTTCCATGAGATACACAGTAGTGTGCTCAGCAGTGAAACTCAGCGACCTCTGTCTTCAGCTCAGGCACTTTCAGTGTGTTGAAGACAGAGACACCTGTTAAATGTCTATTTATCTCACTAAGCATGAATACTTTGTCTTATTCATAATGTCTTCACACCCAACACCCTGAAATTGTTCACTGAACAAATTAAGTGAACTTCCAAGTCGCACATCATTTTCTTGTGGCAAGGGGGGGGGACCAGAAAAGGTCTTCATCAATCTGACATATTTAGAAGGGTAGATCGAATTCCTTTGTCTCAGGCTCCATTGATGGTAGACTTTTGTCTTATCTTTTTTTTTAAATAGGTAAAAGTTGGGGGAAATGACAAGAGGGAAATGAATGATCAAAAATAACCAGTCAAAGTAGCCTCAGCTATAGTTGAAGAATTTACCTAATGGTTTACATGGATTATTCAAACAGCTATTCCTTTGCAAGACAACTTGCGAGCAATGTGTGTATTTTGAAACTGAGAAAGATTACGAAGATTCCTATCCCCACTCCTAAAAATCTGAAAAAGTCCAGATTCACCACTTGTCCTTGGCAGGTGCAGCATCTTTCTTTCTTGCTCCCTGACAGAATTCAGAGCTAGACATTGTCCTGTAAGAGAGGAGGAGATATACAGCAAAAGTCAATTTTTATAGGGTTTCCATTTTAAAGATTAGCACGCCAAGGCTTATCCAGGCTCCTAAGGTTCTATAGGGGCAAGTATTGGGACTGAGGTGTGCCTAACGATTTTTGGTTGTCTACTGACTTATTCTTTAAATCTGGATGCTCAAGTCTATTTTCAGTTTACAAAGCTAGGTAAGTCTTGAATTCAGAAGTACCTGAACCTACCTCAGGTAGCCTCTTGGGTAACTCCCACTAGCTCAGGCTTCCAAAGGATGGTCTGTGTACATCATCACCCGGGAGCTTGGAAAAATGAAAATCAGAGGCCTCCATCCAGAACTGCCTAAAGAGGGTTGGAAGCCCGCATCCAGCAATCAGGATTTTAATGGTTGTCTACTTGAATCTAACTGTTGCTACAATTTGAGAAGCATCTGATATAATCATTTAGTGCAAAAATGTACGTATTCCAGACAAGCACACATTTCTAAGCTATCATTAGACACTACAGCTTAATGTGATGACTTTTCTTTACTGCAAGCTGGTGGTTCGGAGAGGTGGGAAGAGTTGGAGCTGGGGTTTTCCAGAGAGGTGAGAGGGGAGCTGTGGTTAGGCAGGAGGCAGGTAAGAATCCTCTTTTGGTTCCCCAGTTTTGCCTCAGGCCAATCCTGCCTATGTTAGTACCTGCCTTTCTTCTAAGAAGTAAATGTCAAAAGCAGTTTTCTTTGAAGGTGACATGGGTATTTAACACCTCAAACAGCTAGAATCCCACTAGACAGTTTTACGATGTGATAATTTACCTTTTACAAGTAAGTACTTTTTGCCCAGGTAGAAACTGACCAGCTAAAATTTAGGTTTCAGCAAGGAATTGTACTGAAACTCGTTCTTCCTGTGGAAAGTAAATCTGATTTACTTTTTTTTAATTGGAAAATTAAGTTTCTTTGAGTTCATTTCACTGCTGAAAAAGTGGGCCGATGATTATTCAGAAAGCCAGTGACAAGGACTTCCTGTGGCTTAACATTAAATGGAAATCTTCACCTTTACTTCTTTCAAAGCACAGTGATCATTTTCATTTTCTTTCATGTTGCATGTATGTGTGTATGTATGTGCACATGCATGTATATTACATGTGAGTGGATGTACACGTGTGTTCATGTGTGTGTACAAGAGGGCACTGGAGTGTATACACCTGTGGAGGCCCAAGAGTGACACTGTGAATCATCCGGGGCTGTTACATTGTTTTCCTTGGGGATTTTTCAGGCTTTGGCTTCCTGGGCTAGAATTACAGGATGCTACAATATCATCCTGGCATTTTATATGGGATCTGGGGATCTGAACTCAGGTTCTTCTGCTTTGGAGGCAAATGCTGTAACTCCCGAGCCATTTACATAGACCTTAATTTCTTTTTTATTTATTTGCAATTATTTGTGCAGGAGGACTGGGAACTGGATCCCCAGAGGCCACCTAAATGCCAGGTGAGCATGGAACCAGCTTGTAATTCCACCCTCAAAAGGCAAAGACAGAGGATCCCAGAACAAGTTGGTTGGAGAGTCTAGCTGCATCAGTGAACTCTAGGTGTGATCGAGAGACCCCGCCTCAGAGAATAAAATGGAAGAGCAACTGGGAAGATTCCCAGCATGAGCCTTGGGCCTCCTCTTTAGGCATGTATGTACATATATGCCCACAAACATGCAAACATCCATACACACATGCACATACTCACATATGTACAGGCATCTCTTTCTCTGTCAACATACACACTCATATACACATGCATATCATAGACACAAAATGGGAAAAATCATATATTTCTTTTCATTCTCTTTAAAAAAATCAAAATATTCACTGTGCTCCAATTATGTAAACAAGTTAGAGTCCTGATATCTGTAGAATTTCCAGGCCAGCGGGTAGCTAGCTGCTGTGATATGCAATGTGCACATATACTATGTTACAAATATTTCCCCCCAATCTTAGCCTAGATTTGTTATATAGTTGCCCATACAATTCTATTTCTCTTTTTAACTTCTTCCAAATTTTAAAAAATATTTCATTTATTCCTGAGAGAGAGAGGCAAGGAGGAAGAAAGGGGGGGAGGAAGGGGTGGGGGATGCTATGCTTGCATGCCATTGTATTCAGAGGAGGGTCGGAAAACAAACTTTGAAAGTCATTTTCCATGATGTGGGTTTCTGGGGATCAAATCAAGTCTCCAAGTTTGTGAGCAGGTGCCTTACCCCATATAACTTTTTCTCTCCAACAAAGAGAATTTACTGGAGGAGATCAGCAACGCAGGTCATAGAAGAGCCAAGGAGACACACAGAACAGTGGGACCCCCAGATGAGCAAGCGCTGAAGAGCTTTGGAATGTTAGAGCTCAGAGGCTGGCTCATTCGGCCCCTCGCTTCTCTCACTATAAAGAGTCACATATAGAGGTTTGATTTATCGCAGTTTTACTTTATAAATAAGGTTCAATGACCTCAGCTTAGGAAACTTCCTCTCAAGGGAAAGTTTACATTTTTTTTATATATGTGTGTATAATGTGTGGTATGTGTATGTGTGTGTGTGTGTATGGCGTGTGTATGTAATGTGTGTATGTAAATATATGTGTGTATGCATGTATATGTTTATGTGTGGTGTGTGTGTATAGTGTGTATGTGTATTGTGTATGTGCATGTATACGTGTACGCATGTATGGGTGTGTACATGTATTGTGTATGTGTGATGTGTGTGTGTGTATGTATGTGTGTGCACACATGTAAATGTGTGTACAAGAGGGCATTTGAGTGTGTGTGCCTGCGGAGGCTCAAGGGTGATTTTAGGAATCATCCCAGATTGCTGTACCTCCTTACTACTTTGTTTTGGGGTTCCCAAGGCTCCACCTTCAGAGTTGAAATTACAGACTGTCACCATATTCAACTGGTTTTTTGACGTGGGACCTGGGAATCCCAACTCAGGTCCCTTTGTTGTAAAAAAAAGGCTTTAACCCTGAACCATCTTCCCAGTCCCCTAAATATCTTATTTTTAAATAAATTCACAATCCATTTTGGACTCAAATGTAGAAAATAATCTTCTAGGAATCTCTAGGGAAAAACAGAAAGACCTGTGAAGCTCAGGCTCTCTCTTTTTAAGAATTTGACGGGACTTGATTCTGTTCCATGGCAGCAGACACTATGACTCTGTTCCATCAAAGTGGAAGTTTCCTAAGTCCTTCTTGGCTTCCAGACAGGTTTGCATGCCTCTGGGGTATGACTTGCTCAGAATGACCCACCTGCTAGTGTCCCCACCATTGCTGGAGGCTGCTCTGGAAGAAGCTAACTTTTCTCCTTCCTGTCCTCTTTGACTTGTGAGTTTCAGGAAGTCACATCTGGCATGTCTGAAAAAGTAAGCAAAAAAGAACAAAATTCAATCTGCCAGTCATGAGCACCGTCGCTGAGTGCTCCTAAATCCAAACTTTCACTGGGCCGTGGCCCAAGTTTTTCTTCTTGCAGCTTCTGCAGACCTGCATGCGTCCTGCTCACCTCAGAGGGACAGAGTCGATGTCTTTTCCAACTACCTCATTTTTATGTTCTTTCCAGCCTGACAACTTGGGAAAGGCAGCAGACATATCTAAAAACGACAGTTATCTTCAGGGAAGGGGAAATGGCAAATATTAGACAAAAAAAAGTATGAAGTAAATTTTTCACCCTGAAGGGCCAGAGAAATCATTAGAGTTCTCTGACAGCCACGGTCTCCAGGCACATGGCTTGCCCCCTGGCGAGCTCATTGCTATTTATATGAGCCGAGATGTCTAGAGTGGCCAGACTTGTCATCGCGTGGGATCTATAAGAACTTACACATGGCCCAGAGTGAAAGAAAACAGCAAACCTTCCATCTGTCTCTTTAAAGTCTGAATTCCAAATTATTCATCTGAAGTTTCACACACACACACACACACACACACACACACACACACACACACACTATTCTCCCTTCAAAATAGCACACCATACAAAATGAAATTCCAAGCATTAATATCTATGGCTTCTTTCCTTAAAATAACCCTTAAAATTTATCTTTATTGTTTTAGGGCTTCATACATAAATATTCTGAATTTATATCTTTACACTCTAACCCCAATTCCACCCCTCTCTTTCCCCATTACAACTTTTCTTCTTCCCTTCCAATCTCCCTCCTGTTTTCATGTCTTTTTGCATGTGTGGTTCACTGATCATGGCTATACAGTGAACATTGAAAGTAAAGTAAAAGTATTTTTTTGTCTAGAACCGAAATATGCAAGCGCTCTCCTTTACTCTTGACACTGAAATCTAGCAAATGTTGTGTTGAAGTTACGTGACTGTCATACTGTAGGATTAGAGAACTGAAGTTAAATACATACCTGTGAAACCGAGAGTCAGGTGCAATTACGTGGGGATGTGGGGTTTATTTCGGTTGAGAAATAGACTCTCTTTGATGCCCTTTATTAAAGTTTAAAGGAAGTGTTGGCTTGGTGGTGGAGGAAAGGTAGCGAATAAGCTCTCTCAAAGCTGACCTTTAGGGCTGGCAGGCTGCCAGAAGCACTGTCATTAAACACAGCAGAAGGAAGTCATGTTTGCAAAAGGATGAGAAAGGAAAAGACCCCCCCTCCAATCCTCTCCTCCAAATCAGGCCCTAAATACGCCTTGCTAGATCACCGTGCTTCTGACATCCGTGTTGGAAATGAGGGTTTGATCACTACGGTACCGGCAGCTATGATTCCAAGCCATATGTCAGTGAGTTCATCAAAGAAAAGCTTGCCTGTATGTTTCCACCATCGATTCTAATCACCACAACTTAAAAAAATCTGTTCCCACAGTCTTTCGCAAAAGTCAAAGTTGTTCCATTTCAGCCTTTAGCAGAACCGAAGAAAAACAAAACAAAAGCCCCCGAATCTGCTCTGTGTTGCTTGGCTGCCAAGTATCTGCTTTCTCCCTGAACACCACATCTTCTTTTTGACTAGGTTGTACTTTTAAGACCTGAAAACTGTGACCCGGTTGCCTAGCAACCCAGTAACTCAGGCCTTAGCCCTGGTGGGTGAGATGGGAGAAGGTCAATTAATGTGGCGGGCCTGTCCTTATCAATATGCTACTGGGGCAGCTACTTTTATTTCTTCACAGTAATGTATCATAATAAGTTTTGTCGATCTTTATATTGTGGTTCTCCCTTTTGAATAAAAGCATAACTAAGACTTGAGGGGATGTCTGATATAACAGAAAATGTAACGATAAAAAAAAAAAAAACCTAGAATAGAAATCGTCTGACTGCCGGGTACCCCGCTGGGCTGCCGGAGGCGGTTACACATTTCCATTGAGTTATTTTATGATCAGGCCAGTATGTTATTGAAATATTATCTCTTTAGCCTTTCTCATTCTGATAAGAAATGACAGGCTCTCAGAACAGTAATACATACCGAGGACAGAATATGGAGCCGCAGACAAAAATTTAGCCGGAGTAAAGAACCTTGGAGAATTTCCATTAAAACCGATTGTCCCTGGGTTGCATTTTCAAATGAGACATGCGACACAGCCTAATGTCCACCCTCGTTGCTGTGAGTTCAGTATCTTCCGATGATTGCATTTAGACTGATTATTGAACAGCACTCAAGGAAAAGTCTGCAGCGCCTTTTACAAGCTCATCTAGAGATGCAATTTCTTTGGGGCGTCATGAAAAGCTGTCGTGTTTGAGGCACAGGTAAAAATTCCAGCCAGGATCTGCACTGTCACTCACAGACAGAAGAGGAGAGATAGGGAGAGGAGGAGGAGGAGGGGAAGAAGGGTGAGGAGGAAGAGAAAGAGGAGGAGAAACCAAGAGCAGAAGAATCTGCAGTCGAATATTCAGAATATGGTTTGGTCTAGAGCTATTTTGGAAACACTGTTCAATACACAGAGATTTGTTATTTTATTTATAAACCTCTCCTCAGTAGAGCCTCATCTTTTCCCTGTGTGCTTATTGATTCTTATTGTTTAATGTGTTGCCTGTTTCATAGGAACCAAATCAATAGACTATGTATTTATAGACCTGCTAAGGTAGGCACGTGGTTCCTGATCTGATACCGAGGGACCCAGGTGTTATTCTCTGATCTGTTTCCATTTAGCTGTGTGACCTTGGGCAGGCTGGTGTGTCTCGAGGTCTTGACATTGCCCCCCCTACAGAACAAAGAAGTTGAACTGGGTATCCCAACACCCTTTCCCCTGTTCCTTCCAGAATCGACCATTTACATTTCTTTCCTGGTCATCTTTGTTTTCACACAGACAGAATCATGTCTTTGCTATGCAAAGTATAATATTTATGTGGTTTCAAGTAGTCACCACATCGTGCACATTAAACACACCAAGCAACAATAAGGATGGAAGCCCACTGGCCTCTGACCCATAACATTCAAAGGGGCACATTTCCATGCTTCTGACCGCCAACTCCATTTCATTGTGGGGACAGTAGAAACTGACTAACTACAAATTTGAAGTTAGCATTTTCCTCTGTTTAGCTGGGTTTATGTGAACTTATAGGATTCACGACTGCTTTTCTTCTCTCTCTCTCTCTTTAGACAGCATTAATGCAGAAGCAGATGTTGTCGCTTTCCTTGCAAATGCTGTGCAGTGAATCATCTTAGCCTCTCTGTAAAATTTTAACTTAATGGAGTCCTGGCATTTCTGATGAGACAAGGAACCTAATTTTATAGAACAACCTATTGAACAAGCTGTTCTTGGACATTCCCATCTCAACTAAATGTTAAAAGTATTAAAATTCACATTAGCACCAGAGGAAATTTTGCATGGGTAATCCTTTAATACAGTGTTTTATGGCTCTATTAGCTGCACAGCAGCTGGTGACATGATGAATTTAATCCATTAAAAAATTCAGTAAGAGGTTTAAAAGTCAGCTTTTTAAAACATTATCTTGCTGCAAGCAAAGAACTTTTCCTCTGGGCCAGAAACACGGTGGCTTCCTACTGTGACAGGTATTGGAAACAAACCTGCATGTCCACCTTTCAAACACCTAGAGATGCACACACCTGGAAACGGCAGAAAGCAAGGGTGAGAATCCAGGACCTGGGATGTGTGAGAAGGAGAAGGACTGAAAATGAAATAGCTCCGACTTCCCTCTTCGGTGGCTTCCTTTTTTTTTTTCCTGAGGTTTACTACCCAACAACAATGGTGTTGTCCGTGAACGTGTTAACATTGTCATCTGTGCCAACATATGTATTTGTGTAAAATCAGAATTCCTTCCAACTTCCCTTTAGTGGTCTAATTATTTACCTCTTGAGGATTTAAGTAAGAAAACATTCTTCTTTGCTATACATAAGCAAAGGCAATGCCATGTGAGAATAAAAGCTTTGGCTAGAGGGAGGCCAGATGCCCCCTTGAAGCAACATGCATGATTGGCTCCACATGGCATTGGGATGAGCTGGGGCCACAGCACTGTAAGGTCACATCTCTGTGACTTAATACTCAATATCTGTCTATAAGGGATTAGTGGTTTTAACTATTAGTCCTGAAGTTCTTCAATATTCTCTCCAAATGATTTACTTTCTCAGAGGAAAAACATTTGCTTACCCCAATATATTTTATAAGCCTATGTGTAATTGTTTGCTTTCAGTTAGATATCTGTAATAAGGATGTGTTTTTAAGTAAAAGCAGTAACAGATAACTTCATATCCAAGATCTGGTGTCTGCGAATGAGTTTGTTACTGCATTCAACTCTTGCAAATTAAAAAAAAATAGGTGGCTTAACCCAGCAGTGGTTTTCACTAAATAACCCATTTATATGATTTCCATGTTCATGTAAAGTCTCTCTTCTCTTGTCCTCACTTAGCATAACTCCTGGAGCCGGAAATTGCCATTCCTCCTGGTGCCTGCTATTAGGATCAGGAGAGCAAAGATGAAATCCACTTTGCCTGCCTCACAGGAGATCTCTAATGGCCCCTAAAGTGCAAACAAACCACAGGCTGAAAAGAGAAACAGCGATTGTATTCTGCGGCACTAAAAATTGGTTTATTTTTCTTCCAACATGAAAGGAGCCATCTTTCTCCTGTGCACGGGGCACCTGGAAAGAAAGTTCTTTCCTTCTGTCCCGTGGAAGGGCTATGAACATTTTAAAATCATTTCCTACTTTTTTTTTTTTACCTGATGCTTCTGGTAATTTGCTTTGTAGTACATGCGTGATGCAGTTAGGAGAAAGTTGGGTTTGAGAGATGATGGTTTTGGCTTGAGCTGACTCTGTTTTGAGAATATCTGATCTGGTGTTTGAGGCAGATTGCTCTAGATGCCCTTCCTGCCCTCACCACCCCGCATGCTTCCATAAAGCCTCTTTTCTGAGTGTGCAACAATGTGTCTCTTTTTTCCAATCTACTTGGTTCCTCTGGACTGAGCTGGTTGCATGAAGCTTACCTGGTCGGAGCAATCCAGCACCACCTTAGATGAGGAAAAAAACCCGGAGCTGAATTCGTCTGACATTCCCCACTGACCAAAGGAAAGGCACCACTGAAACCTGCTCTATGGTATCCCTGAAACTGACGCATTTCCGGTTATGTGCAATCTTCAAGGACAAGAAGGATTGGGGGTGACCTTGCCGATCTTATAGTGACGGCAGAAAGCAAATGTTTCTGACCAGCACCCAAGGGATATGATGTGTTCCACAAACTAGTTTGAACAACAGTAAAGCTTCTTGTTAGTCGGCCTGTCTCTGAATTTGCTAAAGGTGGTAAGAAATCTTCTGCTAATTAACCCCGTTTTGTTTGTTGGACGCCAGCATCTGTAAACAGACTTCAGTACCACCGTGGGAGCTTTTGGGAGTGCCACACCATTAGTCTGATGGCGTCTTACTGCATCATCTGCTGGGAGTTTGCATGAGTGTGCATGCAGTGGAGTGTGTAAGTGTGTCCCGGAAGTCTAGGGTGTGTACTGTATTTTATAAAGATATCATTGATGCAGTCATCGGTATTATAGGAGAATCCTGATGCCCTCAGAGCAGCAAGAGGTGGAGTCATCTGCATAATGACCTGCAACATACATATCCAGTGAGGACTAGCGATCATAGTGCCAGAGTGATTTGCTGAGGTCTTTAGAGGGTATGCAGTTCCTACCTGTGCTCTCATAGGACGATTGTTCTGAGCTTTCAGACCCCACGGTGGGAAGAAATCTACTCTGTGGCCATCTCAGGACAAAGGAGTGGGAAAGGAAGAGAAGGGAGAGAAAGAAGAAGGGAGAAGAGAGAGGAGAGAGAGGGAGATGGAGATAGAGGAAAAGGAGATGGAGAAGCAGGAAGGAGATTGCAAGAGAGAGGAATGAGGAAGGGAAGGAGAAAGACAGAGAGACAGAGAGAGAAACAGAGTAAGAGAGAGAGAGAAAGAGAGAGAGAGACAGAGAGAATGAATCTTACCTGGCCCCTGGGCCAGCTGTCTGACTGTCCTCTGCCCAACTCTTAAGCAAGAATGACATTTCACAAGACAGCCTCTGCTCACAAACCCAGACGCAAATAACCCTCAATGTTTCAAATCACTGCTTTGAGGTGTTTTTTTTAAGCAACACTGCCCACGGGAGTCTGCATAATAAAAATTAACCAGGTTGAGGATTTACATTTTTGTTTGACTTACAGCCGAGGAAAGACATGATGTCATCTTCACTTGAGCTGAGATTAAAAACAAAACAGTAAACTGCTCTCAGGATCTTCCTGGCTGACTTGCCTGTTGTTTACCAGGCTTAACCTGTCTCTCTGTCTTTCTCTTCTCTCGTGTTTCCACTCCCTCCCCTTTTCCTTTACCCCACTTTCTCTTTTCCGGCTCCCATCCCCTCCCAGAGACAGGACTGTATCCCATAACACCAGATGATACCTACCTGATAAACAAACAGATGCCCATTAAAATGAATGACTGTCAAAATTTTTCCACGCTTATTTGATATTAACGACAGAGAATGTGAAGGTGCAATTCAAATAGTTTATTATTGTCATAGGTTTGCCGCAATATATTACAGCTTATGCCTGGGCTTGGAAGTTGATTACAAGTTTTATGAGACCGAGTGCCTGTTATTGGCAATCTTGATGTTTTCTTTTTCCCTGAAACATGTCGCAGACAATTGATTTATATGTTGTCGATGATTTTTTTATATTATATCATTTCAATAAAAAAATTAAAGAAGAAAGTATGGCGCAGGGAGTCAAGGGCAATGATGGTGACGTCCGTCATATGGAAGAATGTTAAAGTCTATTAATAAGCCACGTGCACCCAACAGAATCCTTCCTGGGAACATTTTATATTCTTTGTCAGACACAAAACAACAAGTCATCAGAGACTTTTTATACACACAGGTGGTGCTTATTAACTGAGAAATAAAAATTTTATACCCCCGATGATTAGCGCGGGCAGGTTTTCGCGTGCTTCTGCACTTTGGGGGAAATGGTTTTTATTCTCGTCCCTGATTTTCTCATTGTCCTGATTATGTTTGTTCTGTGAGCAGCCTGAGCTCGTGGTGCCATTCTGGGCCTCGGCAATCTCGTGCACAGAAGTCCTTGTCAGAGTGTGACCATCTATGGAGCACAAAGACATGGTCCCACAGCCTCTCCTGGGATTAGCAGAGAATAAGGGATTTCTAGCCAGAAGTAGCTGGGGCTGGAGAGATGGCTCAATGGGTAAAGCTTTTGGCTATGTGTGATGGTTAGAGTCAATCAGCCTGGTGAGATCTGGAATTACTTAAGGAATCCCTGCTGGGTTTGTCTTGATTGGGTTGTCCAGCATGGGTGGCATCATTCCCTGGGTGGGGGTCCTGGACTGAATCCAAATGAGAAGCTGAACACAAGTCCACGTGAGTTCATTGCTCTTGGTTCTTGATCGTAGATGGGTGTGGCCAGCTGCTTTGGTTCTTGCTGCCCTGACTTCTCTGATGATAGACTGTCACATGGAATTATGAACCAAATAAACCCATTCTCCCTTAAATTGCTTTGGTCAGGGTGTTGGGCCCACCAGAAGAGAAACTAAGACACTACGCAAGTGTGAGGGCCCAAGTTTGAATCTCCAGAATCCTGGTAAAAAAAAATAGGACCCAGTGGTGAGTGTGATCCTATCCTACAGTGAGATGGGAGAACACTGGAGAATTCCGGAAGCTTGTGGGTAACCAGCTTGCCGTGCACAAGGGGAACAACAAAGAGATCCTGTTTCAACGGAAATGAGGCTGACGATTGAGACTGACGTCTGCCCTCCACATGTGCCCACTATGGCGCGCGGGTACCCACTCTGTCAAATGAGCACAGATGCAAAGTTAAACAGAAATGAGGTGGAGAGTGATAGAGGAAGACAGCCAGTATTGACCTCTGGCCTGACACACATGCACACAACGTGGTCTGCAGACAGCGGGATGTCAGCAAGCCTTAGTTTAGAGGCTGAGCCTCAGAGAACCACGGATCCAGTACGCACCACAGAGATGGCTACAGGGCGATCTTCAGATGCAAGAGATCTGTGTTTGTGACGCAGTGCACTCACCGTGCTTCGCATCAGTTCAGCATCATACTTAGTGTGCTAGGCAAGTGGTGTATATGTGTGAGTTGAGAAGGCTCTATGTGAGTGTATATATATATATATATATATATATATATTATATATAGACACTTAACTGTCATCTAACACCTCTATCTCTGTTTAGATATCTCTATTTATCATCAATTAATCTCTGTCTGTATTGATCTATCTCTGTGTCTATTTAAATATCCATTCATCTGTCTAATCTATCATGTATCTAAGGCCATTTTCAATCTAATCTACATATATATCATGTACTATCTATCCACTTACCTATCATCTATCTATCTAATCTATCAGCTCTCTGTCTTCTATATATCAACTATTATCTAATATCTCTACCTATAGATCATGTATTACTTATCTATCGTGTATTTATTAATCTAATCTATCACCTATCATCTGTGTGTATGTATTTATCTATTTATCTATCATTTATCTATTTATTGTCTATCTGTGTCATAGCTAGAGATGACAAATTGCCTAAGCTAAGTATATTTATCAAAACGGAGGACTCAGAGTATAACTGGGATGCAGACTTGGGTTATTGATTCTGGCCACTGTGTGGCATCTTCCAGGGTGAGGTGATCAGATGAGAAGAAAAGAGCCATGACACCTTGCAGAGGTCAGCAGTGGACACCGGAGGACAGACTTCTGAAGGTGATCATGACCTGCAACGTGTGCTCTCTCTAGGTGGGAGGTTCAAACCTCAGCCCTAATGGCTTCAAGGTGCATCCGGTCTCAGAAAACTCTCTCCTCTGAACTCTTGAGGGGAACTTCCACTACTGGCCATCTATTCACCCGCCCAGGAAGCTGGTTAGACCATCTCTCTCCATGGTGAACCTGCCTTGGTCGACACTAAATGATGCAGGAGAATATCTGCCAAGAAAAAATAAGCCACATGTCTCTTCATTTTTAACCAATTACCAACCGTATTTATTGGAAGGAGAAAGAGGAACTAATTTGGAACTTGCCATTTGGAACCAAGGCAAAGCCGATTTTTTTTGAAAATATAACGTCGTCTCTTAGTAAAGAGTTGCAGTGACTGGAGAAAGGCCCACAGACACATCATGATGAACAAGTTTCCTTCATTCAGCAGAGTGTTATTAACCACGTGGTTCTGCCTAACATCTTCTGGTCTTGCTTTGGGAGTAAAGAACAGTGCTGCGGCTGTTTTGAAGAAACGGACTGCAAAAGCTGCTGCTATCTAGTGTGTGCTTGAAGAGGGGATGGAGAGATAAAGCGAAACAAAGCTAATGTCTCGATTATTTTTTAATAATCAAAGACAAAAGAACATTTGTCAATTTGACACAAAGAAAGACCCAACAGAATTCTAAAGAGTGAAAAGAGTCGAATACGGTGAGAAAGAAGTCAGAAAGTTGTCTCTCTTGTATAGACAGACAGCTATATTTGCTCATGTGTTCTCTGCAGAATTACAGTATGCCTAGAAATTTATGAATTTTTACTTATAATTTATGTATGAATTATTTATTTATAATCTATAGGAAAAGGACATTTTGTTTCAAGCAGAAGTGTTGAAATTTGTTGCTGAATCCCCTGGCTGGGACAGAGGGAGGGGAGGAGAAGGGGACGGGGGGAGGGGGGGAAGGCGGGGCCTCAAAGGCTCCAGGCGAATGGGCTAGCCGACAACGGGGTCACCACCCAGACCCCGAGAGCCAGACGACAAACAGCAGGCAGAGAACGAGTTGGCTGCAGACTCAACTTTAATCACAGTGTTTGGGCTTATATAGGGTTGGGGTCCAATCAGGTGTGGCCACTTCTCCGCTCAGGGGAGGGGGAGAGCAGCCACCAATCCTTTAGCTGTTTACTGGGTGTCCAGGTTAGATGGCCGCTTCCTATTGGTTGTTCATCCCTCCGCCCATTCCATTGGTTGTCCATTCCTCTGCCTGTATGGTTCCTTTCAGGCTTATCTGTAGTCAGACCTCCTGGATTTAGGAGTCCTGGTTATGGGCCTCCCTGAATCAGTAGTGCCACAGAAATTATTTTATTCACACATATGATTTGCATCAGAAATATTTTAATAATAATGAAATCTTTTTTTAACATTGTGTTTTTGATCTTTGTTTATTATTTATCTATTTTGCGTGTGTGAGTGTGTGTATATGTGTGTATCAGAGGGCACTGTGTGTCCCTGTGGAGGATCAACTGCAGGAATCATCCTGGATTACTTCTACCTCCTTTTTGCCTCCCTCTGGGATTTCCCAGGCTCTGATTACCTAGGATGGAAGTGCACACCCCCACCATTTCTGCTTAGCATTTTTAGGTGGGATCTGGGATCCAAATTTAGGACCTTCTGCTTGTGAGGCAGAATCTTAACCCCTGAGCCATAAATCCAGCCTGATAATAATGAAATCTTATTTGATTTTAAACAAAGGTTACAGTCTACCATGTCATATTATTTGATTGTCTTGGATAATATTCATATAACACGATAAAGTTTGTTTCTGGGTTTGCCAAATATCTGCTTTAGTTGAGATTGCTAAGTTGTATTATATCCTCAATTTACAAAAGCTATACAATATGTGGCCAAAAGTGATTAAGCAGATAATAGAGTCACTCCTATTAGGTCAGTATAATGATTTCCTACACATAATGATTTTTATCTTGGAGACAGACCTGCACTGCCAGAAGTTATTATTGAGCAAATAGAGGTAGGTAGATGCTAAAGAAATATTAAAAACTAGACCAAGAAAATAGAACTGAATTTTGCACTTTTTAAGATGTTTATTTTGCTAAAACTTAGATGGAAATATATGGTTCAGGAACCATAGTAAATTGAGGCTGAAAGTCCCAGAAATGTCAGAGTTAAAGAAGGTATGTGTGGCAGATGTGGAGTTGGAATTGGTAAGTAAAAATCTATGCTAACAACTCTGTGTGTCCATTTAAAGTTCTGCTTCACCCATTACATTTACACAATACATTTAAAGGGAAGGCTTCAAGCAGTCCACCAAAGCTAGGGGAACTAAACTAAGATTTCATAACTTAGTATTTGACCTAGTTAATTCCAGCTTGAAAATACTTTTCAGAATAATGAATAGAATCTATAGACTTGGCAGTATAGCACTCCCAATGTTTAGAGTACAATCTAAAACTACTAGACATGTAAAGATAGATCAGAGCACCATTCATAACTCAAGCAAGAAAGAACTCAATGCAATGTGCTCTCAAAATGATCCAGATTTTGATTTTAGCAAGCAAGAATTTCAATATTACTACTATAATTATTGCCCAAGGGTATAGAGGAGGATCTTTGAAATGAGTAAGGCTATAGGGAATCTCAACAGAGAATTATGAACCATTAAAAACAATAGAAATTTCATCAATAAAAATACAGCATGTAAATTTTTAAAAATTACTGTATGCATTTGCAGTATAGAAGATATTGTAGAGGGGTTAGTAACCTCAAAAATTTCAATGTCTAGGACAAACATAAAACAAGTTAAGAGAAATGGTTATAAAATCACATAAGATCATGAAAAACATCAAAACATAGACTATAGGTATAACTTGAGTCTATGAAGAAAAGAGAAGAATGGGAAGCAAAGGTATTTGAAGAAGACATAGTGTAAGAAGAAAATATATAAACCAGTCACAATTTGTGTATAACACAAGAACATTTGGGATAATCACTGATTTCTCATGAGAAATTTTTGAGACCAGCAGGGAATAAAACTTTCAAAGTTTTGAAAGAAGAAACAACAATGTTCAATTCATTGAACATATTCTCTATAAATAAAAGCAAAGACATTTTCAAATAGAAACAATCAAGAGAATTTTTCAACAACAGAAATGCACTCAAAATACTAACGAAGTTCTTCTGAACAAAAGTAAATAATAACAGATGGAAACTGGTATTTTGGGGAAGGAATGAAAAGAATTAAAAATGGTAAAAGCATCCAGGTAAATATAAAACCATTCTTCTTACTTTCCTTTAAACTGCATCAGTCTGTGTGTTTAAGGCAGTAATTGCACAATTTTACTGGTGGTAATATATACTGTGTGTTGTGTATGATATGTAGATGTAATACACATGTCAGCGACAGCAGAAAAAATAGGAAGCAGTGTAGTGTGATTGTAAAAATAATGAAAAATTAAGGTGCATGCTGTGATAAATAGATATCATATTCAAAATATGAAGAGAAGCAAAGCTGAAATGTTAATAGATTAAAATGAAATTATTCAAAGAATCTGAAAAGAAGACAAACAAGGAAGAATGGGGGATTATAAACCAAGAGGATGGAAAGCAAATAAAAACTAATATTGACCTTATTCTAATCATATAAACAATATAACAATATTACTAATATATATACTAGTACTAATATATAAACTATATATACTAATATATAAACAATATATTATTGGCAGACCAAACATATGGATTAAATGCTGTAACCATACATTATCTGCAAAAATGTGCTTTCAGCATAAAGGCATAGGCAGAAATAATAGGAAATTGATGGAACGATGATCTAATAGTAACCATAGAAGAAGAATGACATAATATTGGACAAAAGGAATCGAAGAAAAACAACATCGCTAGAGATAAACTCATTTTACAATGATAAAAAGTTTGTCAGGAAGTGATAGTAATAATAAATGTGCTTAAGCTTAATAACATAGTTTTAAAGTATATTAGCAAAATGTTAAGAGGGACTGAAGAGTGGGCTTTTCAGGAAAGGGCATCTGTTGCATAGTCTAAAGACCTGAGTTTGATACCTGGAATACACCTGGTGGAAGGAGAGAATCAATTCCTGAAATGTGTACTTTGACCTTTGCATGTAACAAAAAGTAAACAAAAAATAAAAGAAGCAGACATTTCCCACCTGTGCTTGTGACTGTTGCATGCCTGTCTTGACTGTAATTTACATAAGTACCAGAGAAAATATTGAGTCACAGGTAGCAAAACACCTACCAGTCATCTTGAACTAATTGATATCCATAGACTTCTGCACCCAACAAATCTAGAACACACAGTATTCTCGGTATACACAGAATGATCAACAGTATAAAATGGTTACAATATTAAAGAAATTACTTTAAAATAAAGAAGTATTTAGGAAAAAATGGGTGGATGCAAGTGTATGACCCAAAATCACTGCTGGGACTCATCCTTGATTCTCTTCCACATTTCTCCAGTACTAGCTGAAAAGTCTAGTGTGGCTAGCCACCTCGCTCCATTTCTGCACTCTGAAGCTGGATTTACTGGCAAGCTGCCATAGTCAACTGGCATTTAAATAGGTTCTCAGATCCGAATTCTGGTCCCCTTGCTTGTATGGCAAATACTTTAAGCACCAAGTCATTTCTCCAGCTCTCTCTTAAAATAAGTTTTAAATAACTATTTTGAACATACTTGGCAAAGAAACGAACAAAAATCCTTAAAATGCTGAATTATTCTAATGTACCTTTTTCCAATTACTGTTTCATTCCTAAGCTACACAGATATTTTTGAAGCTGAATAGAAAACTTCCCTCTTTTTCCATAAAATTAAAATCACCATGTAAAGGCTTATGAAAGATAAGTAGAAAATGGTGAAAATCACTGAGCAATTATTTTCTGAACATGCTTCAGGTAATGAAAACCTCCGTAGTTCAGAAGCAACAATTGACAGGCAATTGAGAAGAGGCCTTGCTAGTATAACTAAGAAAAAGCCTTTGTTACTGACACTATCAAAATATAATTCTCTGAAAGTTCCAGATACTAAAAATAACAGAAAAAATCTAGATAAATTCCTGAGAAGAGACAAAACCTATTATCACCTACAAACAATGTAATTGTCTACCTGGAAATTGCAAGAGAACATCTGAAAAAAATGTCATAATTAATAGCTCTTGTAGCAATGAAATGCTAAATACAATGGATGGATAAGATGGGAATTTATTTTCGTTTCTCACAAAAAAGTAAATAATTCTTAAAAAAGTAAACAATTCTTAGGTCATGGCAATGTAAAATGAAGGCACAGATCTGATCTGGCTCATGGTCATAATTTTCTAATCTTTATTCTAGAATGTTACTTAGTTCTTTGTGGCTAAGGATAATCCATCTAAAGTCTTGTGTTCTACTAGAAAGCACAAACTATTTGGAGGTGACTTAGAAGTCATAGATATCATTTTTGTATATGTCCATTAGCCAAACCTGGTCATTTTCCTATATACATAGCTCAAGGTACAAGGAGACTTCTGAGTAGTCATGTGACCAAGAAAGGCAGAAGAGCATACATTACTGTATATGTGTATATATATGTATATACATACATATATGTATAATACATATATAATTTATGTATTGATATTATTGTAAATTTGGCTTACTGGTTAAAATAAATTTTTTAAAATTATTTATTATTTATTCAATTGTGCACATATGCGTGTGTGTATGTATGTGTATATATGTATGTGTGTGTGTGTAGAACCACGGGCGAATTCGGGAACCACCGTGGAAGGCCTCCACCTCCTCCTTGTTTACTCTGCCCCGGGATTCACAGGCTCTGCCCTACCAGGACCAGAAATGCCGCTGCCCCCGCTTCCGCCTGGCGTCTACACGTGGGGTCTAGGATCCGAACTCAGGACCTTCTGCCTACAAGGCAGAGGCTTAACCCCTGAGCCACTTCTCCAGCCCCCTAAAATAAATTTTTTAAAAAATATTTTTTAATCTTCTCTTTTATTATTTATTCAATTGTGTGTATGTAGAACCACTGGTGAATTCGGGAACCACTATGGACCGCCTCCACCTTCTCTTGGTTTACTATGCCTGGGGATTCACAGGCTCCACCCTACCAGGACCAGAAACGCAGGCCGCCCCTGCTTCCGCCCGGTGGGGTCTAGGATCCAAACTCAGGACACTCTGCCTGCAAGGCAGAGGCTTAACCCCTGAGCCACCTCTCCAGCCCCTGGTTAAAATAAAATTTTTAAACAATCAAATCAATTTCCCTGAGTCAGTGATGGTTAGAAAATTTAGTGGAAGATAGATCTTCCCCAAGAGCAAAGTATATCTAATATCGGCAAGAAAATTATGAACTAAAAATCATCAGCATCTAAGTAGAACTTCAGAAACACAAATAATATAAAAGTTGACAAAGTAGAGGAAAGACAAACTTACTGGATTGAGATACATTATTTCAAAAAATGTATCTTATAGGACTGGAGAGATGGTTCAGGAGTTAGGACTCTGCCTCACCAGCCGAAGGACCTGAGCTCAAATCCCTGATCCCACATACAATGCCATGCAGAAATGGCCTCAGCTTGCACTTCCGGCTCTGGAAGGCAGAACCTGGGAAATCTTAGAGTGAAACAAAAAGGAGGCAGAACGATCCAGGATGATTCCCAAAGTCACTCATTTAGGCTTCCACGGGCACACACATTTTTGCCCTCTGACACACACACACACACACAAACCCACCTCCCACTCCCCACCCCACAAAACAAATAAAATTAAAATATGTGTATTTCCTCATATGATACATTATATCTAACGTGGTTCTTGTGAAAATTGCAGCAAGATTACTCTTTGAATTTCACAACATAGTGTTAAATGTATTTGAAAGAATAGGGAAGAGAATTTTTTTTAAAAAGAAGAAGAAGGTGAGAGGGTACTTGATATGCCAGGTACTGCTAGGTGCCATCACCCACATGGTGTGGAGGAGAGTGAGCAATTGGAAAAGGAGAAGCTCATCGCCCACTAAACAATTCTATCAAGCTTTAAGTGTCAAAATCTGGGGGAACTAGAAGGTCCTAATATGATTTTAGGTAAGATACTTCATCATTAGGAGCATAGATTTTATCATAAAAATAATCCAGTATTACACAGTTCATAGGAATCTATTAAAATATAATTTTTTTACCACTTTTCTATAATTCTGTGAACTGGTGGGGTACAAACCTTGCCCTGACTAAACTAGTATTAAGTACAATGCCTTGAGGGTGCATTCCTGGCTTTAGATTTCAATAGGTACAGTTACTCATGATGGGGGGTGGGGAGAAAGAGGGAGGAAGAGTGCCAGTAAGAAGGGCAATGGTGTCTGGAAACATCTTTCCTTGGAATGCTATCAAATCACGCCGCACCCCAGTTAGTGGCTATGACTTTGCTGAATGAATCTGTTCTGAGTTTTCATTCTATTTTAGCTACTTATTCTTGGAACTGTTCCTTATGTCTCTTGCTGTTTCTCAACATGCAATTTAAAAAGTATTTCTTAATTCATAGGGCCATGTTTCTGAAGATGACTTACTCTGTTTTAGATACGAAATGTTAATAATACATTAAAGTCACTTAATGCTTTACCCAAATCCCCAGAGGAAGATTCATCATCATCATTGCCATCACCGTCAAAAACACCATCATCATTGTGAGTGCCTTACAGATGAGAAAAGAGAGGTGCTTTAGCTTCATAATCCATTGTGATAAAATATCCCGACCCAAGCAATAATGAGAAGAAAGCTGTTGCCTCAGCTCACAATTCTAGGTTACAGTTCACCATGGCAGGAGAGTCACAAATTCAGAGCAAGCTGTAACCACCTTCATCTACCAATCCAAGTAACAGTCCTGCCCTCAGTGGGCAGGACCACATCAATTATGCAATCTAGACACTATCTTACTACGTCAGAGGCCTGCCTTACTTTGGAGAATCTCTCTCAGAGGGGCCCAGTACTGCATTCAAGGTGTCATATTGATGGTTAATACCAAACATTATAAGAGATAACATGATTTCTGTGATCTGCTACAAGTTATAGGTTCCATCAAGACAAGAACTCAACAGTTCTTTGCCATTAGTGCAATATTTACATTAATGTTCAGCAAAGGCTCCTATCAGTACAGGTAATAAATGATAGTTCAGGTGATAAATAATAAGCACATGGCATGCGGTATTGAAGAGATAGAATCCACTAATCTGGGAGCTGTTGTTGCAGAGTGAGTATATTGAGGCTGTGCATTTAACCTGTCTCTTTTGCTTCTTAATCTTTTAAACAAAGGCAAACTTAAAAGCCTAGTGTGTTTCTGTGGCTGGAACTGTGTCTTGTTTGCAAAACATTGAGCACAGTGTGACATGCTTAGCATAAGGTAAACATTCAGCAAATGGGACTAGTAGATGGTTGACCATGTGGCTAAAAGGCCTAACTAAATGCCTTAACTCGTTATCCGCCACCCAATAGATATTTATGTGCTGAAAGAATACTTTGGTATGTTTCTGAATTTCCAAATCTTTGATGCTCCTAAATTTTCTAGTCTTCAGATTTCGGGATGAGGAAGTTAACTTACCACTGTGAAGCATTATAGTCTTAAGCCAGTGCTTATGACATGATCTGTGTTCTAGTCATGCTTTATAGCTACCGGATTCACACACGTGTCTGCAAAGTAAAGGAAGTGAACTTTTAATTGTCTTTGGATCAACAGACACTACTTGCCTTATAACTGATTATTTTTCAGAATGCTGGTTGATAGGTTTGATCACAGCAGTGTCTGGTGACGTTTCACACAATCCAGTGATTCAAATTTATGCAAAAGCAATAGAATTCAAAGGCTGTATTTCACTTGAAATAATTTTAATAAGAAGTCACTTCAGTTGTGAATCAGATGTTTGAATTGACATATGAATATAGCAGAGTTATTTTATACTTTTACAGGATTGGTAATGTTTATTTTAATTCTCTGCATGCTTTGGCTAGAAATCTTTTTATGATCATTGTGTCCATCAAGTTAAAATGTCTCAGAAAGACATTATTTCATTGAATGAAGGAGAGAAAAACGAGAGAAGGGTGCATGTAGCCCAACCCTCCCCCCCACTCTCCACTAACAGGGCGCTGTTCAGAATGAAGTCCCTCCTTCCGCCAAGGGCATCTCTACCATTTAGCGAGCACGCAGGAAGCAGACGTTGCCCAAGCATACTGGTTCAGTTTGCAGCGAGCCACAAATCGCATTTCATTTATCAGGCCCTACAGATGACAGGATATCACCGAATCCCCGGAGAGCCATATTCATTAAAAAGAAATCTTAAGTAATTACAACAATTAATTGACTTGAAAGAGTTTCTGGTGGGTAAGGTTTACATAATTCATTTGCCCGACCAAACAAGCCTGATCAGATATGGGAACATGGTGTTTAGAAGCATCCTTTTCTCTGAAAAATGTACCTTCACAGAAATCTGGTTCCTTCACAGTAGGAACCTTCTTTTCTTTTCTTTAGAAGGAAAGAATAATTTGTAAAGTGAGAGATAAGATGATTCCATAAAATGATTCTATAACATCTCTCACAATCATCAATGAAACCAGTATATGGAGTTGAAAATGGATTGTCTTTCCTGAGAACTCTGAGTGTGTAAGGTTTGGGAAGCTGCACAGGATCTAAGTCAAGAATCTTCCAAAAAGCTAAATGACTGCTAAGATGAAAACTGAGGTCAAGACCATGAACTCCTTTGATCGTCTCCTCAATAATGTGCACAAACAGCTACTCTTGTCAAGATTCTGTCACCATTTCCGGCCACCATTTGATAACTCTCTGAGTTGCAAAAGGTAGAGCCGACGATTCAGTCTAGAAAGGGATAGCCTACAAAAACTACAGCCGATCCTTTCTTTTATGTGTTATGGTTTCCCAGGCCCCTTGTGGACGTAACAGAGCTGTGTCATTTGATTTCTGTTGCGTTGTGGTTGCTTTTGGAGAAAGGAGGAGAAGAGGCATCGAGCCTCCCTGGCTCAGGGGTTAAGACTGCCTCACAAGTAGAAGTTCCTGAGTTCGTGATCCCAGGTCCCAAGTAAAACACACCAAGCAGAAAAGACACTTCTGGCCCTGGTGGGTGGAGCCTGGGAAATCCTAGAGCAAAGCAAAAAGGAGGTGGAAGTAATCCAGGATGATTCCCGAAGTTACTCCTGGCTTTCCACAGTGCCCTCTCTCTCTCTCTCTCTCTCTCTCTCTCTCACACACACACACACACTAAAGTTAAAACAACAACACAAACAAGATGAAAAAACACATTCCATGCTTTTTAGATTGTTACAGTTTTCTTTTTGGTTCATATATTGAAGGACTTAATGATCCATCTTTACAAGTTATTAATAGCTTGTATTCATCCAGGCTTTCCCTTTTGCAAACTTATTTTGCCTTTTTCTGTGTATGTAGGGAGTGTGTGTGTGTGTGTGTGTGTGTGTGTGTGTGCAGGCATGCAAGTTCCACAGCACATGTGAAGTCAGAAGACAGCCTTTAGTGTCCATCTTCATCTTCTACTTGTTCAAGACAGGGTCTGTAGGCCAGGCCAGCTGATCTGTGAGCTTCCAGGCATCCTCCTGCTTCTAGTTCCCATCTTCCATTAGGAGTCTGTCATAGTTAGGTACAGATGTCAACTTGACAGTTGAGGATTTGTGCCCTGGGTACAGTTGTAGAGAATTAGTGGTTGGGTGAAGCCCGGAGCAAACCTGCAGGAGATTGTCTAGCTGCTGGGGAAGGCCCAGCCCATGGTGGGTGGGATTAGGCCCTGGAATAAAATACAGACAGCTGGTTGAGAAAGTTGGCATCCTTGTGTACACTTAGCCAGACATGTTGGTCTGCCAAGTAAGGACTGTCCCTCTCTCAGCTGTTACGTAGAGATGGTCAGTTCCCTTGGTGTTGGTGTTGGTGTGAGCTCTCCTGCAAAGCTGGATGAGGAACTGTAACCAATCTATTGTAAGAGAATAAATGCCTTGTTCACTTAAGTTGTTTGATGGTGATTTATCAGCAACCATGCAGACTGACTGCAGCAGAGTACTAGGATTACAGATGTGCACAGTACCTTCCAGCTCTCTTACAAATATTCTAAGGATTCAAACTCAGGCAAGTGCTTCTACCTGCTGAATCATCTTCCTAATCCTTTGGATGTATTTTCAGTGAATACATAAACGCATAAAACTGTGCACATTAACTGTGAGTTAATGTGATGTTTTGATACATTGTATGCAATGTATAATGAATGCTTAAATCATATTAAAACTCTTCTAAAAATTTATTATTTTCTTATGGCAAAAACATTCACTACTCCTTCTTCTAGATTTTAAGTTTTTAAATTTTAATTTCTTTATTTCTTTGACAGACTGTACTTTTTTTTGATATTTTTCTCCTCATGTCACCCACCTTATTTTCCCTCCTTCTCTGCTGAGCTCAACAAGTGTCCTTCCTACCCGCATGGCCTTTTTTGTGTGTGTGACCCACTGAGTCCAACAAGGGCTGTCTGCATAGGCACATGTCTGGCGTTTTATACATGATTGTCATGTGAGGGTTGCTAAGTCATCTTGCTCCTGGGATTCATTGTTTAAAGGACTGAAGAATTTGTTTCTGAGTCTTTGTTTCTAAATCAAGCCACACACTGGATACATAGGATCCCTTGAGAGACTTGCTGAACATATGAACAAAATCCAGGACAGATCCACAGAGTCAGAATCAGTGTATCAGTTACTTTCCTCATTGTTGTGACATAGCGCCTGATGGAGCAACTTAAGAGAGATTTATTTTGATGGTTGGTTTCAGAGGGAGCTGTCCACTGTGGAAGGGAAGCAGGGTAAGAGTGCGAGTCTACCCACAGCACTAGTAACTCAAGATTGTTGCAGCTCACATTGCAGTTGGATCAGTGTAACGGTTACTCTTAACGATTGCTGTGAGAGAACAATCAAAGTCAAATAACTTAAGGGAGAAAAGGAAATATATTCATTTTATGGTTCCAGAGGGGAGAAACAGTCTTTCATGGTGGAGGTGACATGGCTGGTGACTGAAGCTGGAGGCAGGCTACGTCACTGCAAATAACCAGGAGGATAGTGGGTGATGGCTGAAGGATTCTGGAGCTTCTTTCTTTTTCCCAGTCTTCTATTCTGTGGTTCTGTTTATCTGGTCCACTACTGGGAGCTTCCAATAAGACCTAGGGCTGGTCTTTGTATATAAATGTATTGGTCCAGATAATCTCTTCAGGTGGTCTCAGCTGATTTTAGTTAATCCCAGGTGTGTCAAATTGACACCCAAAATTAACTTTCACAATCAAGAAGTAGAGAGCTCATGTCATTAGTCAAGAAGGGATAATCCTTGAGGCTCGTTCCCTGGTGATCCACCTCGCTGAGTGAGTCAACGTGTTCCAGAGGTTCCGAACCCCAAACAGCACTACCACTTCCAGGATGATTGTTTGAACCCGTGAGCCTGTTGAGGGACATTCAGACAGAAATCCTGCCTTGGACTGTTTCTCTTTCTTTCACCAGCATCCCGCACCGCAGAGACCACTGGCAAAGTTCAAATCCTTGAGAACCTTGTAGACCAAATTTCAGCATATTAGTTCCTTTTTTTCTTTTAGAAATTATTCCATTCCCTCCCCACCCACTGCCAAGACGCCCTTATCTTTGGAAGCTCAGAAGAGTGTATCTATCAGGAGCTTGGTGTTTTGGAGAAAAGTGGTAGGTTATCTGTGAGGGTTATCTACTGAACTCTTTTGTTAAAAACTGAGATCTGGAGCTACATAGTGATGATGTTGCCAACATTTCTTTCTTGTATTCCTGAGTTTCTTGCTGGCTGTGTTATTGACATGTTCATCATAGTTTTCAAGTATCTATGACATCGGATTAGAGAATAATTGCTTCTTTGTTGTACTGTTTGATTTCCAGGGATTTGTTTAGTTTGGCAGGGTGAGAGTAGAGTGGTCATTTGATTTTTGATTTTCTGTGTTTGCTCTATGCTTGTTTACATGGTAATGGGAAGGTGCTGCGTCCTTATCCGAACAATCGGGTAGAATATGTCTCAGTTTGGAAAAGATGGATTCGAAGAAAAATCTTCTGGGATAAGGCCATGGCTTTATTTAAGAGAAATAAGGAAAAATATGGGAATTGTCAGGCCTTGGTGTTTCTTCCCAGTTCAGGCTTAACGCCTGTTGCCTGAAAAGGTCACTGTAACCCCATGGGCAGGTGAGAGGAATTTCTTGGAATATCACAATACCGCTCATGGACAGGTGCTAAGAATTCCTCAGGTAATTTAAGTTGTGTCTCTGGCAGGAGGAATTCTTCTGGGAATTAGGAGTGCCTTTACCTCCTCTTAGGTTTTTGGAACTAGCCTCCTGCTCTCTGATCTAGGGAAGAAGTCTGCTTTTTAACTTTAAGCCAAATTCTAAATAGAGATTTCATGTCTAGTCACTTACAATAAGTAGACTTGTTAGCCAGAATGTGTGCACTGATTTTAAAGAAATTAGAGAATAACTTCTAGAGTCTTAAAACATAGGTGGGTAAAATTCTCACCTATGTACTAACTCAGAAATTCCAGAAGTACAAGACTATGCTATCAGTCCACTAGAACCTTAAAAGAAACTGTGGTACCCTCTTACCTTGGCTGAAGGCCAAGGAAGAGACCATCATGCCAGAAAGTCTAGATGCCAAGACTGCCCCTGGAGATGATATTTGCAATCCAAACTGGGAGAATCCATGTCAGAAGCAAAGGGGGCCGTGTCTTTCCTATCCCAAACAGCACTCTTATGAGAAATCACAGAGATGGACCATTCGAGTACACTCCCACCAATGATCGCCTCCGCCCCGAAAGAGACACTCTTGGTATATGGGGCCTGACTGGACCCCAGGTTTGGAGAATGCATGGTTCACAGATGGGTCATCTAACTGATAGCAATACACTTCTGGAATTCCTCAAAGGAAGACATAAGCAACCTTACTATTAAAGGAATAGAAGGATTCTAATATAGGAGGAATTATTCTTTTAATAATTATATTGCTTAAGTGTTTTCTTCAGTACATATCTCAGTAGTACTCCATTAACAGAACCACACTATAGGCACTTATGACACTCCCAAGCTAGAACCTGCTGCCATGCCTGGTACCTATATCAACCTGCCTGACTGAGAGGATCAACCTGGAGAGGACAACAGCAAAAGCTCACGCTGGGACTTATGGGGTGTTGGGGACTCCTATAGTTAATTGTAAAATATGTTCCTTACTGAAATCAAAAGAAGATCATTCCTCCTCTGTGTATTTTAAAAAAAGCAGTCTCTGTTAAAAATGTCAACTATGGGGGCTGGAGACGTGGCTCAGCGGTTAAACCTCTGCCTTGCAGGCAGAAGGTCCTGAGTTCGGATTCTAGACTCCATGTATAGACGCCAGGCGGAAGTGGGGGGGGGCTGTGTTTCTGGTCCTGGTAGGGCGGAGCCTGTGAATCCTGGGGCAAAGTAAACAAGGAGGAGGTGGAGGCCTTCCACGGTGGTTCCCAAATTCGCCCATGGTTCTGCACACACACATACATACACACACATATGCACACATGCATATGCACAATTGAATAAATAATAAAAAAAGTCAACTATGTAGGCTCAGCCCCATGGCTATCCGGTGAAGCATTATAGATTAGCTAAGTTTGGAAATACTGGGAGAATGTTTCTGTTAAGTGTCTTTACTCTCAAGCAATGGGTTAGGTTCTTGAAAAAATGTCCACCTTGAAGGTGATTTTTGCTGACTAGAAAATTATATGTTTATTGTAGGTACAACATTCTTTACCCCAAAATTTTCTGTATAAAAGCTGTCATGAAAGTTTCAATAAATGGGTTCAGAATTCACTTGGCCTAGAGAGTTGCATGTGTTCTGTGCTCCACCTGGTCCGGGGGAGCCCTGGTCTCGAGGCCGCAACTCTGGTCTGTGGCAGGAAGGTGGTCACAAGTGTTTTCTGGGAGCCTCCTCTGTCTATGGATTCTGGGGGGGGAGTTCAGTGGGATGGGGTGGAACTTTGTGACCACTTGTTTGGAGGGAAGGTCTGGTATGTCTCAGGGGGCTGAGCAGTCTTCAGTCTGCAAATAAGAGGCCTTCTCTTCCTGTGGCTGACTGTTGGAAGATAGGAGCCATCTCTCCCAGTTGGTAGATAGGAAGCCATCTCTCCTGGTGGGTGGATGTTAGCTGGTCTCTGGGATCCAGGACTCCAACCTCCCCCCTCCCCACTAGGGCTTCTATTGGTAAAATGATTCCTGTCCATTATGGCGGAGGTTGGCCGCTATTTGGGATGCCTCGATTGCCCTGATGTGGTTGGGGCATTGAACCTGGACTGTCTTGCTGGACTAGGTGGGGTACGAGATGCCCTGTTATTCTAGTGTCCTCCAGTTCTGGGGCCCCAAAGCTCAGAACGTTCATTTTTCTTGTTACCCTCTTTGGGTTCTATCCATTTTCAGGATTTATAATGAAATATAGCAAGAGATGGGTTTTTGTATGATGGATACATTAAAAAATAATTTTCCATAAAAAGTTTCAAGAGTCAGTTTTGAAAAACAGTTTCAAAGCTTCCTTTTTCTTTGGATGAGATATATGAGCATCAAGCTTCCAAGTTTTTAAGAACTTTTTTTTATTTATTCAATTGTGTGTGTGTGTGCGTGTGCACATGTGTGTGTGTGTGTGTGTGTGTGTGTGTGTGTGTGTGTGTGTGTGTGTGTATGTGTGTGGGTAGAACCACGGGCAAATTCGGGAACCACCATGGACCGCCTCCACCTCCTCCTTGTTTACTCTGCCCCGGGATTCACAGGCTCTGTCCTACCAGGACCAGAAACGCAGGCCGCCCCCGCTTCCGCCCGGTGTGGTGTCTATACGTGGGGTCTAGGATCTGAACTCAGGACCTTCTGCCTGCAAGGCAGAGGCGTAAACCCTGAGCTACCTCTCCAGCCCCAATCATTTGCTTATTATATTTCTACTTGAAGTCATGCATTCAGATATCACAGGGCTTGAAAAAATGCTATAATTCTGGGGAGATGGGCCAAGCAAAGAAATGTTCTGTTTTCATTTTCTGCTTATATATCACAGAAAGTTTCCGTTTTTCTTTAGCATGTTTTTTTCTGTCTCTTTGAATGCATAATTGGTTATTTGAAACAGGGGATGTTTCTAGAGTTCAGTAACAAAAGTTTCACGTAAGGTCTATAGTACATTGGGGCTAGTTGAGCCACGGAATTGCCAAGGGGTCCTCAGAAAACACACATCCTTCAGAGCTTCTCGCCTTCAGAACATTCCAAGTATCTGTGGTGAGACCCCGAATGTGTACGTTTTCTAAAGTTTCCTAAGTTATCATGGTAGTTGACCATATTTAGTGGCTGGATTTAAAGAAGAATTTGTTTGGCACGCCTCCAAACTGTTTGATTCATTGTGTGCCAAGACAGCCTGGAAACACTCTGGCACTGACCTTGGCAACAACTTGGCCAGCATACTTGAAAATAAAGAATGAGGGGCCACGGACTTCTGAGGAACTCCACAAGGCTGCCCAGGAGCACCACGGGGCTGCTCAGCTGTGAGACTCCTGCATGTGGGAAGGAAGACTGAAGATTCTGACCAGTGATGTGAAGCCTTAGAGGAGCAAACAACTGTCTGCAGCTGTTTAAGGGACTGTCCTGAGGAGACCGTAGTGCCATCCTAGCACACTCCCCGCTGAGTGGCCCTCACTGGGAACAAGCTGCCGGACCAGTCCTTTATAGCCAAGGTTTATCCAGAAACCCCTAAGAAATATCTGTCCCTGAAGGTGAAAGATGTTCAGAAAAAGGGGGGGGGGGATAAGGAGGAAGAAAAGCAAGGAGTGAAGTAGATAAAAGGAAGGAAGGAAGAGACAGAGAGGAGAGAGAAGGAAAGAAGGGAAGAAAGAAATGAAGAAGGGAATGAGAAAGAAAGAAAGGGAGAGGAGAAAGCAAGGAAGGAAAGAAGACAGAAGGGGAGGAAAGGCAAGACAAGGGTGAGAAGGCGGATCGCAGAGGGAGGGCTGCCCTGGATGTGGAGGTCCCGCTCTTGAGTGCTGGTGATGTGTTTGTCTTAATACATCTCAGTCTGGGGGAAGCTGAAGAAAGTGTGTCTCACAGTTGGACGTGAGAGACAGGGAGAGGAAAGCTCAGGGGAGAGAGGAGTAGGACTGTCGGTAAGAGAGGTTAGAGGCGGAATCTTGGTCTCATAGGAAGACCGGTGAGCTGGAAGGAGGAGGCAGGGCAGGGAGTGAGGCCACGGGCAAAGCCCCCCAGCCAAGGGACGGCTCAGAACAGTGAGGTGGGCCACGGCTGACCCGTGGGCTACTTAAAGAAAATAGCGTGGACGCCACTTGTTCCTCCCTCTGTGTCTCTCTGACCTTATCAGATATTACTTGACCTGAAACAAGGGTTACAAGCCACTAGGCAAACTGATTTGTGGGTCCGGTCCCAAGCTGTCATTCTGAAAACCAACCAGTAGGTGTGCTTAAGCCCACAGACTCTAGAAAGACCTTGGGAGTCTGGCCCGCTGGGTCTGGAGCGGCAGTTCCTATTGGTTCAGGCAGCAAGCAAAGCTTTTTTTGCATGACGATTTTCAAATTTCCCCACCTCTCCTCTCACAAATTCACTGGTGAATTACATTCACTGTTTTGAGAAAGCCTTCTAAAATTATCTGTTGAAATACAAATCTTTTTCCTGGAATTAATGTTAAATAGCATCAACTCAGAGTCTAAAGTGGGTTGGAGGGGAATCTGAAGGGAGGGCTGGGGGCATGTGGAGTCCTAGCCTAGTCCTTAGGCTGTGACGACAACCTGTTTGAGTTCTGACGTCCTTTCTTCCCCACGCTGTCAGAGACAAGCGTCTCTCTCCTGTATCCACAAAGCCCGGTGCATTTCAGGAAACAAAATGTCGGGATCAGTAAACAAACTCTGTACCTCATCTGGAAAGTCCTTTGTGATTTTAAACAGACTCTTGAGTGCTTTTTACTGTTTAGGAGTGTTTATTAACACAGCATGTTCCAGACCGAGCATCAAGGACCTCTGTCTTCTAAATAAGAAAATCTCTGTCTTGTTCCCACGGTGACAGAGAAGAATGGACAAATGCTATAAGGACGGCAAATTGCTTTCAATATTAAAAACACCCCCATGGGCTTCTCCAGGTGCAAGAAAGGATCCAGCAGGGTTGGGGGAGGGAAGTACCACTGTGGGGGCAGTGGTCACCATGGTCAGGTGGGTCCTGACTTAAGGGTGGAGCCTGGAGGAGGAGAGAAAGGATCTTGTAGGTTTCTTGTCTGACTTCAATTCAGGATTCTGACTTCACTCTGAAAGCCAGTCCCTACTTCAGACTTTGAGGGAACAGATGAAGAAATCTAGAGGGTGCAGAGAAATGAGGAAACTGCTGGCAACCAAGTTCACTCAAAGAAGAGTGCCACCCATCCCTTCCATCTCTGTCTTCCTCTGAAGCTGACAGAGGAAGCTGCGGCAACCCTTCAAGTGTTCTTGGCCTTAGAGCCATCTCTAGGATAAGCACTTAATCACAACACGATCGGTCTGTATTAGAGGGTGGAATAGATCAACCTGGACTTATGACAGCCGCCATTTATTTTACCCAATGTTGTGGCTCAGGAACGTGAGCGGGATTCTTCTGTCTCATGTGGTACTGACCTTACAGGTAGATTCCTTTGGCTGGTGAGTCTGGAGCATCTAAAACAGCTTTATTCACAGATCAGGTGTCATAGACGGTGGGCTCAACCATGACCTCCAAAGATCTCCAGGGCCCGTGAATGTTAGCTTCAATGACAGGTGTGAGGAAGTTGAGAATTCAGTCACGGAGAGACCATCCCATGTGATCTTGTAGCAGGAATGAAGAGGACAGTCTAAGTACAGAGATAGTAGCTATGTGAAGACAAATGAAGATGCTCTCTGGCTGGTTTGAGGATGATAGAAGAAGACAAGAAATAAGATGGTTTGGAAGGCAGCTGAAGTGGCTAGGAAAAGACAAGAAACAGTCTCCCCTCCAGACACCCTTGAAAGACTAAAGGTCTGTTGACAACTTGGTTCTATCCAGGGAAGCTGAGGCTGCACTTCTAATGCTGTAAATCAATAGCCGAGTGAGACTTTAAACTACCTGTGTGGATGGCTGTACAGTACACATAGGAAACAAGTACAGTTGGGGTGATCAGAGACTAACCCTGAATCCAGGTTGCCTCATGGGGAGCCTGAACTTCTCTGATGGCATCTTGGGGCTCTTGGGAGAGTGTTCCAAAAGAGGAAGCAGGAACATCTTGTTTCTTGCTGAGTGAGGGAGTACTGCAGTGGCTGTGCTAGATGACAACTTAAGGAAGGTGAGGTTTATTTTGGCTCATGTTTTCAGAGGGCTTTGGTCCATCACTGAGGGGAAGATATGGTGGGGCAGTTCCGTTCATAGCAGCAGGAGAACCTGGCAGAGGCTGTTCATATCACCAGCCAGAAAGGAGAGAACAGACAAGAAATAGATGAGGGTATCATATTTCTGAACCCCCCAAATGACTGACTTCCTGTAGCAAGGATCCCCTTGATAAAGATCCCACAGCATCAAAATAGCATGGTTAGTTATGGAACAGAATGTGAGCTTAGGGAGAGCATTTCAGGTTTAAATCACAGGGCACAACAAACCCAGAATTTGCCTAGATTCAATCCACCCATCCATCCACCCATCGACCCATCCATCCACCCACCCATTCATTTATCCATCCATCCATCCATCAATCCATCCATCCATCCATCCATCCATCCATCCATCCATCCATCCATCCATCCATCATCTTTCCTCAAAACTTGCTAGAAGACACTGTGTAAGTCTTGCTAGAAGGTAGAAGGAAGTATCAGATACTGTGACCTATTACAGAGAAGAAATGGTGGGAAAACCAACAAATCTCCCCTGAAAACATTATTTCAAAATATTTATAAATGACTATGAATTGGACAGCACAGGCTGCAGTCTCTTAGCAACACTGCTCTGGCCTCCCTGACAGCACATCTATGTTGTGGGTGAGTGATGCTCAGAGGCACTTGGTAAGTTCCCATGAGTTATTTCTTCTGTCTCAGCTTAGTATTTCTGAGAATCATGTCGGTGCTACCAAAATGATGAAGCGCAGGCTTGGAGCCTTCCTCCTCCTCCTCCCAGCTGAGAGAAGGTTTCTGGCAATAGGCATATGAGGTGAGGACATCAAGAACCTGATTTCCTACCTGTCCCTTTTGCTGCTCTCTCATGATTGTTTGCATAATCATGTTGACTTCACACAACTGGCTGACTTGCTACGTGTTCAAATGTTTGAGGCAGACCTGACATGGGCATCAGCCAGCGGTGATGTGCATCAGCTGGGGTCTTGAAGCAATGCAGGTGATGTTTTTCATTGGCTGCTACTGTGGAAAATAGTATGTCTATGTCATCATAGGAGCAGGCCGGCTGGGCTCATCATGTTAGGGGCTGTGCAGTTCCCTTTTGGCTGCTCCCAGGTATACATTTTGGAGTATCCAGCAGCCTCTCTCTAAGTGATCTCTGTTTTAATGACAGTTCTTATTTATTTTATTTTAGTTTCCTACTTTTACAAGCATATTGAGTACTCATCCCTGCTTCCCTCCTTCCACCCTCCCTCTCACCCCCTTCCTTCCACTCTCTCCCACCATCCTGCCTGTATTCTTCTATAGATCCCAGGGTTCCCTCTGGCTGGTGTACTCTTCAATGGGGGTGCAGGCTTCTGTGGCATGTCAAGTTGCCTCTCTTCTGGCCACCCTAATGATAAGGGTGTTTCCTTTTACTCATCCAGCTTTGGTCTCCAAGACTTCCACTGCATGCTCTTATCTCTCTTGAGTTCCTAGGTAGTCTATGGGGGCATGTTGGTATGCCAGTCATTATGCAGGTCTGGTAAGGACAAGTTTCACTGCAGTGAGTTCTTGGATGCAGCATTCCCGCCTGGAGTGGAATGTCTTGTCCAACAGTGAACCTTCCCATCTTTAGGTTCTTACAATCTCACTGACCCCTCTTCCGTGAGGTTCTCAAAGCCTTAGGATGGGGAGAGATTAGGTTGGCTCGATTCTGGGTGAGCCTTGTTGAGTCACTGGTATTCTGTATTATGGTTATCCAATCTCTGAGTTTTGAAGAAGGAATGATTAGGGCTGAAGAGGGGGCTCTGGGCTTACAGCCTTTGCCTTGCAAGCAAAACAACTTGAGTTCAGATCCTCAGATCCCACCTAAAAATGTTAAGGAAGAAATGACAGCTATCTGATACTCTGGTACTAGAAGGCAGAGCCTGGAAATCCCAGAGAAAAGCAATAAGGAGGCAGAGCAAATCAGGGTGACTCCCAAGGTCACCTTTGGGCATCCACAGGTGCGCGCGTACACACACACACACACACACACACACACACTAAAAAGAATGATTAAGGTAAAACTTTGTATACCTTGTGGAGACAGATGGGGCACAGAATTATTTTGCTCAGAACCTTGGGAGACTATGAAAACAATGTCGGGATATCCAGCCTCCTTAGCTGCCTTCAAGGTCCTGTTGTGGAAGGGAGCTTTTCAAGGTTCTTACTGCATATTTGTGAATCTTATTGAGAGATGGCTCCAAGCCAGGCTTTGTTCTAGACTCCTAATGTATAATATTATTATTTGCTTAAAATATATTTCCTGTCTTCCACAGAGAGTATATCAGAATCCCCTGTGTCTAGCATCCTGCATTATGGAGGGCTGCTGAGTACTGATGATCATGTGACAAGGAAGTTTTGTAAATACGAGATGGAGTTTCAGGCTTCAAATCCTATTTTGCAATCAGCTTTATTGCTGCAGCTTAAAATTCAGAAGTGACTCTGCTGCCACTAGAGCTTCAGCTTTCACGTTACTGACTTTCTAAAGATGTGCTAAATGGACTTGAATTGGCATAACGGTTTTTTGGTCTTGTCGAGAACCAAGAAAATGGAAAAGATGAGCTACACTGAAAACTCTTAAATGTAGGACACACGCCCACAGGAGGGAACTGGAAAGGACCGTTCCGCTGCTTGCCAAACACCCCAAGTTACATTTCCTGAAAGCTTATTTTTATCTTTCTGTGAAAGTAGATCTGGAGTGGACAGGGCTCGATGTGATCTGGTGGCTCTAGTTATCTGGGGACAGCTCTCCTCATCCCTGTCTCTAGCCCTGCGTGTCTCTACATCTCTGTCTCTCTGTCTTTTTGCTCGTGTGTGTGTGTGTGTGTGTGTGTGTGTGTGTGTCTCAGTCTCAGAAAGCACAGTGTGTGCCTGTGAGAGTGACTTTGGGAGTCATCTTGGATTGCTTCTAACTCATTTTTGCTTCACTCTTGGATTTCCCAGGCTCCGCCAGATGTGCAGGCTGTGCATTTCTGTCTGGTGTTTTTATGTGATCTGGGATTCAAACTCAGGTTCTTCTGCTTATGAGATAGAGTCTTAACCCTGAACCACCTCTCTAGTCCCTTCTCTTTCTCTCTTTGTTCATATACATATGCACATGTGCGTGCACACACACACACACACACACACACACACAATACACACTGCTTGCTCTGAGGACTCAAGGTCTAGGAAGACCCCCCTGAACTCTTGCAATACATCCCCTAGGAGGGAAGGGAAGAGCAAAAGCAACAGTGGACAGGACACAGCTTCCTACTTAAACGACTGCCAAGAAGCTGCCCCCCAAATCACTGCTTTAATCTCATCAAAGGAGTCATAAAAATCACTCTACATAATAAGAAAGACAGGAAAAACCCATGTTGGGTAGATCTAACATGGGCATCAGAGAAAGACTTGACTTCCAGTTGAGTCTTAGCATGTGCTATAAAACATACTAACATTAACATGTAAAGTCTTTCTCTTCCAAAATGATGTTAAGTTTGAATAAACATGTCATGAGATTCCTTTTCTTCCTAAAAATACTATTTTTTTGGTAAAATTGGGATGAATCTTGCATTTGCTTATGTCTTATATACAGGTATATCAGTCCACTTTTCATTACTGTGACTAAATAGCTGAGATGCACAACTGATAAAAGGAAAGGTTTTTTTTTTATTATAAAAAGGCTAATGATTTCATAGAGTTCAGACTGTGGTCACTTGACCATGATGCTTTGGGCCTGTAAAAGCAGGCCACACCACAGTGGGAGTGTGTAACAAGAGACTGGTCAGCTTATAGTATCTGGTTAGCATGTGTGTGTATGTGTGTGTGTGTGTGTGTGTGTGTGTGTGTGTGTGATAGCTAGATGTAGGTGTCAACTTGACAGCTGAGGGTTTGAGCTCTGGGCACATTTGTAAATGATTAGTGGTTGAGATGAACCCCATACAAGCCTGTAGGAAATTTTCTTGTGGTGCAGAATACCCAACCCCTGGTGGGTAGAACTAGGCCTCAGGTAGGTGAATAAGATGGAAGGAACTAGTTAAGGGAGCTGGAATCCTTTGATATACTTGGTCAGACATGCTGGCCTGGCAAAGTAGGGATTATCCCTCTCTCAGTAGTCCTATAGATGTGTGGATATGCTGTGGCCATTTTCCCTCTGCCCTTCCTATGGGTGTGAGCCTTCCTACCGAGCTAGACAAGGAACTATGTCTGGACAATTATAAGGCTAAATAAAACCCCTTGTTCCCTTAGGCCATTTGATCATGAATTATTGGCAACAAAACAAAGTAACTACAAGAGATGCAAATTCCTCTCCAAGGCCATTTTCACACTGACCTCTTCCTCCCACTAGGTCCTTGTCTCTTCAAGGTTCCACTACCCAGGCATGGGCAGTGGTAGAAAAATGGATCATTCAACATGAACCATTGCTGAGCATTCCTGATTCAAGTGAGAGCATCAAGATGAGAAGTATTTTGCTGAATTGACCCCCACAAACCTATAGTCAGAATATCATTCTTCATGGTTTGTCAGGATGTGGAAGTCTGGGTCAAACTCAGTTTGGAGTGGAAGCTTGATTCATCTGCTTTCTAAATAGTGAAAGCTTCGTGCAGTTACTGAACTCTTGGGATTTGAGGAAGAACAAGAATCTCTAAGACAGTCTTGGAAGTTTCTCCTAATCTGTGCAATTGAATCATGGGACTGTGTTGGCTCTCCATATAAAAGAAAATCGGGATGTTGCCCAGTATAGTCTGTTCTGGTGAGAATTATGCGTCACAGTCACAGGGCAGTGGCTTGGGCTCCTGAGACCTTTTGGCGGGTATTTTGCTATGTCTGTGGCTACAGAGTAGGTCCCAGCTGAATTTGTATCCAGAGGGCAGTTGGTGCAAACGAAGTCAGACCAAATTTCCTTACATCTAAATACCACAGCTGATCCCTGAATGAGGAACAGATGGGAAAAGAAACTCTCAGACCAGTTCTGTCAATTCAGAGGAAAGAAGCCACCAACTAGAAAAAGAATGCTGCGGTGTTAGAAGAGTGTGTTTAAGAGAGGTGACACTGGAGGCGATTGCAGTTAGAATGCACAAATGGGCAAAGTTGGTCAGTACAGTGTCCGGACCCACATGTTATCTAGAGGTACTGGCTTCACCCTTGGTTAGTGTTGTACATTGAGTCAGGCACTCAGATGTTATCAGCCTTAAATTCAAAACATTCCTGAGGGTATCTTGCTCCATAATTATTTATTTCAGGAGTTGATTGGAATATGGTCACGTCATATGTATTTATATGTATGGCCAGATGTTTTCCCACAAAGTCCTTCCTAGGATGCCAGCATCATGGAAGACATTTTGAATGAATCCCATCTCGTTGGCTCTCATACAATTTGGTGAACCATTGGATAACTTGATACCCTGGAGTTCTCTCTCCACATCTGACTGACTCTCTGGTCAATAGCCAGCACCAGCTCTGTTCACATACTCAGAGGTTTGGGAACAAGTCCCAAGTCTCAGTTGGATGCAGTGGTATGATCTGACATCAGTGATCTCAAACTTCACCACTAGCAAAAATGTAGAGAAAGTCAGAGCTTGTTTCCATGCTAGAGGAAAAGTTACCAATTGGATTGTGGTGCTTCACTCAAAAGCTGGGAAACCATCACAGTTCTGAGGGAACTGGCCACACCATCTCCACATAATGACTGAGAAGAGGGATGATCCTTACTTGCCAGATCAGTATGTCTGGCCAAGAGTACACAAAGATGCTTGTCTGGCAAGTAAAAATCATCTCTTTCTCAGCCATTATGTAGAGATGGTGTGGCCAGTTCCCTCAGCCCTGGTGTTGGTGTGGTCTTTATAAGTTGTAATATATAAGTTATTTATGTAACATTAGAAGTAAAATGAACTTCAGAGTCTCTTACAAGGGCCTAAATATCTGATCACCAAATCAGTGACTTGCCGTTATTGGTACTTTTTGAAGTGTTCTTGGCTGTAGTCATCAAAGATTTGAACTTCATCTGTATGTTTCATTCCCTTTAAAATGTGCAAGATGAATTATTTCTTAGAGGAATACTTGGGAATTTCAAAGAACATTTAAATAACCTGTTTCCCAGCTGTCCTCGGTAGAGGAATCATTGATCTTGCTGCTGATTCTCTTTTCCTTGAGTTATTATAATGGAAAACTCAGCAAGGACGGTCCCCAGAGAGAAGGAACATATCTCAGCCACATGTCCTTGTTCATTCTATTTAATATTGAGCATGAGCTTCACGGATGAGACACACCATAGTTCCATGAGAAAGTCCTTTCTGGGGGAGCCAAGTTTCTCCATTAAAAGAGTACCAGCTTCATTAAATCCATGTTTTTGCTCTTTTGTTTATTTGTTCTTCCATTCTTTTTTTCCTTTTGATGCCTGAGATAGAGCCCAGGGTCTCCTGCATGCTGAGTGTAAACTCTGCCAATTGAGCTTCATCCCAGGTAACGCTCAGTGTGGACACCCATTAAGTGATTCATTAGCGCTGGGAGGAGAGAGAAATGTGAACACTGTTGCTTTAGTGTATGGGAGGAGGACAAGGGGGAGGAGGAGGAGGAGGAAGGAGGAGAAAGGAGGAGGAAGAAGGAAAAGGGAGGAGAAGGGAGGAAGAAGGAAGAGGAAGGGGGAGGAGGAAAGACAGTAAGAGGAGGGGGGGAGGAGGAAAGACAGCTGGAGGAGGAGGGGGGAGAAGAAAGAGAGAGAGAAAGAGAGAGAGAGAGAGAATCACAAGGTTGCAGATGAAGGTGAAGCTGGCTTCAGAAAAGAAGTTCTAGGCTAATGTGAGAGTCAATAATGGCCAGCACACTTCTCCACGAGGAAGGTATTTAGAGCTTGATCTAGAAGAAGAGTGAGAAGAAGGGAGAAAAAAAGGAGAGGCCCTTTTTATCCATAGCTCTATTTCTTGTTTAGTTCCTGGGGTCACCTATGCTCTGAAAATATCACATGGTGCAGTCTAGAAATAAGCAACTTAGAAGTTTTGATTAATTTTTATTGCAGGATATTGTTCCACTCATTTTTGCTATTGCTTTTGTTGTTAAACTTTATCCTAGAAGTGTATGCATAGGAAAACAAAATTCACATATTTATTATTTTTAATTTTACATTTATTTATGTACATTTGTGTGTGTGTATGTGTGTGTGTGCATGTGTGCATGCATATGTATACAGGGGCTTGAATTGACCACAGTGCACACGTAGTGGTCAGATGACAACTCACATGAGTCCTTTTCTCCTTCTACCCTGTGGGTTCCTGAGAGTGAATTCAGGTCATCATGCTTGGCAGGAAGTGCCTTTATCTGCCGAGCTTCTTGCTGGCCCAGTTTGTGTGTTTATGCACATATATACACACGTGTGGTTGACTACTGTCTGCACTTTCAAGCACACCCTGGGAGTCTTGGAACCTAGCATCCACGGATAATTGGGGGACTACTGTACCTTGAGAGATACAGAAGCAGTGGGCAGAGCTTGTGTAATATGGGGAATCTGTTAGGAGCAAAGGCTTAAGGAATGAGAGGTCACTGTTGATACCACGGTATGGTTTAGTTTTCAAATAGCTTCCAAAGCCCATATGGTGAAAAGGCTTGTCACCAGTACGGTCTCTCTGTGAGGTTGCAGAACTCTTGGGAAAGGAAGTTAGGCCACTGGATGCATGTCTTCCAGTCTTTCCTCTCTCTCCTCCTCTCTGTTTATTTCCTGGTCACTGTGTGGCAGACTGTTCTTCTGTGTTAGGCAGTTCCTGCTACGAGGTATTGGGCCTGTCATGGGCCCAAAGCTTTGGGGTTACATAAAGAAGAGCTAGCTCAGTAGAGGACAGGGATAGTGTGTGTGTGTGTGTGTGTGTGTGTGTGATAGAGACAGAGAAAGACAGAGAGATGCATGCATTCCATGACACATGGGGAGGGACCAGGACGACTTCTGGAAGTCAGTTCTCTTCCTCTGCCTGTGGACTTCTGGGGATCATACTTAGGTTGTCAGGTTTGCTAACAAATGCTTTACCCGAAGCGTTATCTCTCCAGTTAGAATTTTATTTTTCATTAAAAAAAATTTTTTTATTCAAGTGTGCGTGTGTGTGTGTGTGTGTGCGCGTGTGTGTGCGCGTGTGTGTGTGTGTATGTGTGTGAAGAACCACGGGCGAATTGGGAACCACCATGGGCGCCTCCACCTCCTCCTTGTTTACTCTGCCCCGGGATTCACAGGCTCCGCCCTACCAGGACCAGAAACGCAGGCCGCCCCTGCTTCTGCCCGGCGTCTATACGTGGGGTCTAGGATCCGCACTCAGGACCTCCTGCCTGCGAGGCAGAGGCTTAACCCCTGAGCCACCTCTCTAGCCCCTTATTTTTCATTTTTAAATAGCCTTTTTTCCCCCATGTTGTTCCAAAGAGTCCGTGAAATGCGGAAGGCTTATAATTTAGTCTAGCTGATGTGACAGGAGCGTTCTTGCTCTGCCTTTAATCATTACCTACCTGCCTCCCACAGCCTATGTTCCTGAGCAGCTCATCACAATTAATTCTTTAAACTATTTCTTCTGGTTTTAGTTCTGATTTCCAGTTATGCCTATACTGTTATTAATCCATCTACCAGCTTAAAACTTAGCCACTCTGTCTCTCCTGCTGGAGCTATGTCAGAACTACTGGAGAGTCTTGTTCACATCTGGTTTCACGAGGCTGTGTGCGAGGTAAGCCTGGACCAGCAGCCATACTGGTTTATTGCCTTTTAAACGAAACTCTCATAATAAGCACTTCTGTGTCCTTTGTGCTTCTGTCGTGACGGTCATGGATCTGGACAAATGGACTGAGTCTGTGTACTGAAAACCTTACATTAGTAGGGTTGGCTCGTTTTCCTGCCTCCAGGCATCAGTCCCACATCTTCTGTGATACCCTCACTGTCCACTGGACAAAGACCTGCTGATGGCACATCTGGATCCAGATAAAGGGACCGGATGGTGTGTTCCAAAATAAATGGCAGTGAAAGCAGAACATCCCGGAAACACCCAATTGGAGGAGGACGACGAGGGAAGAAAGACACTTATTAACCCACCTCACCAGGCGTGAACAAGCCTTGCTGACGTGAAACATCTGCATGGCTCCTAGTTGCCAAGTGTGGCCAGCTTTGCTAGCATAGACACCCACGTGGACATTAGTTACACAGCAGCAGGTACTGTGACCAAAACCACGGAGTCACCCAAGATGGTTCTCCTAGGTTCAGCGGTGGGCTATGGTCCTGAGCAGGGGTGGGCTATGGTCCTGAGCAGGGGTGGGCTATGCTCCTGAGCAGGGGTGGGCTATGCTTCTAGGTGGGGGTGGGCTATGCTTTTGCAGGGGTGGGCTATGCTCCTAAGCAGGGGTGGGCTATGCTCCTAGATGGGGGTGGACCATGCTTCTGGGCAGGAGTGGCCATGCTTCTGGGCAGGGGTCACCTTTGCCATGTAGCACTAGAAGAAAGTCTGGGAAGCTGCTTAAAAGTGGTATTTGTAATGGAACCCCAGTAGCCTATTAAAACAGGGGGGGGGTGCTACCGAGGCTGCCAAGTACACTAAATAAGGTGAATGGGCTTGCATTGTCTCAGTCCACAGCTGAGCCGTGTATTGCCAGATAAATCAAATCAGGGTAAACGGCTTCATCTAATAAACTGGGTCAACACATAATGTATGTGTTCAGGTTCACACTTTCATTGATTCTCATTTGATTTAAGAAGCGATATTTCAGATCATGTTTGAAGGTTTTAGTATTCATCCCTGCTTCTGGTAAAGGGAGACAGGGAGGCAGGGCCAAGTAGCTGGGGTCCTGTGTTTTTTCATTTTTCCTTTTCCTTTTTTAAAAATAGATTAAGCTTTTTGATTCTTGTTAAACTCTGTCTTCCATTTGGACATAGGAATTGGGGGGTAGGGCTACGGCAGGACCACTGAGGAGAGAGAGCCAAGAAGTAGCAGGGAAAAAAGTGCTCCCGTGTCAGCCTCTGAACCCCGTAATGTTTTAGTGATGTTTGCTAATGTATCATTCATTAACCATCAGCCACTATAAAAAACATAATCTATCTCGCAAAGTGGACATTATTATCGCATTAAATCATTTCACAATATACCTGAACGGTTCCACATGAAAGGCCCGGCCTGGCCAGGCTCAGCTGCCTCGGGGCGGCTCTTCAGTAGTAATGAGATACGAGGTCTGTCTGTGATGAATACGATATTACTCGTGTCAGCGGTTGTAGACGGCGCGCCCAGAATATTTCTTCTTCCAGGTTTTTTTTTTCTTCTATAGCAAAGGAACTCAGGCAAAGCACTATTAACTCAGTAAATGAAGCTCTAAAGAGCACAGAGTGTGTCCATTAGGAGACAAGACGGTGACTAATCCAATTTTTCTTGCAGGGAGGGATGACGACGTGTCGGTAACATCTGGGATGTCAAACCCTGCCTCACGGATGAGGGTCGAGTTGTCCCCCCCACCCCCGCCCCGTGACTCTCCCTCCCGGCTCACCCTCCTCTGTCTTTGTCTAAGAACAATGATGGTCTGGTCCCCTCCTCTCTTGGACTCCTCTACGTGAAATCCTCCTTTGGAGGTAATTAAAACAATGTCCATGATTGGAGAGAGAAATGAAATAGAAGACCGGTGGGGGGAGGGAGAGAAAGCCATATGGCAAGTGTTCCAGATTCAATGTTGACAGGGGATTGGGGGTGTGTGTGATAGGCGGGCCGGAAAGTACAGGACCATACACTTTTCCATCCTGTTAAGGTCATACCAATGAATCTGAGTTTTTGTCTCTCACTACACTACTAGGCATTGACTTGTCTCTGTTATTCCTTGGAAAATGACAGGCATTGATTTTAAATGCTGAGGGATAAACAGAAGAGTCCAGATGCCTCCCCCTCACCCCTGCCCCAGCTGCACAGCCAGGGGACAGTTCTGGGATAAATCTAACAAGGAGTAAAACGAAAATAAACAGAGGAGTACTTCTTTCCCTAACCTTACTCCAAATCTTCTTTCCCATCCTTTTCTTTCATAAATATTTATTCTGCCTGCACTTTATCCCAGGCCTCCTGCAGCACACTCAGAATTGCTGACGTCATTATTTCAGCTAACAAATACAAAAGACCATTTAGGTTAACATCCTTGTTAAAAACGAGTGTATGACTGGCCAACCGTCAGATGTGACTAAATGCGATGCTTGATTTTTATTGTTGTTTTCAATGACAGCATTATGTCGTCATTTCCCAGAAGGCAGCAAAAACATCTTCCTTTGGAGAAGGACCCAGAGAGTTAGTAAACACATCCTTTTTCCCACCGATCTGACTCCAGCAGTGGGTGAGTTCAGAATAATTGGCTTCAATTTTCCACAGGGGACCATACAGGCTGAAGCACCCTTTTGGAAAGCCTAATTTCTACGGCTTCATATTATGCAGGCATAGTAGGCTCAGGTGATGTGGACAATGTAATTTTGAAAACGTGTTGGCTCTCCGTGGTCTTCAGAAAGGTCAGGAGAGTATGACTCATGATTTTATGTAGACATGGTTACAGTCCTGAATTCCTTTATCCTGTCACAGTGACTGGGGACTGAGTTCCCTTAGAGGAATTTATTTATATCAAGTCAGTCTGTCTCTCTGTGCTTTCTCTTGTCTCTTGCCCCTTTGATTCTGCCCCTACCTACACCACCACTTCCTCATTATGTAAGAACTAAAATTAGTTGTTGGAATATTTGGCTCACAATGTTCATAACCATAACATAGCATTAATGTAACATATCACATGATATACAACATAGCATAGCATTCATGTTATGCCATTTTCAGATATATCTAAGGTCTTTGTTATTGATTTAACTCTATGTATTTGCTCTTTCTTTAACTTCGTTATTTCTTTAACTTTATTTATTAGTTATTTCTTTAACTTTTGAAGCTCACAGAGAGATTACTTTTAGTTAGATTACCTGGAAAATATAACAGAATCTAGAAATTTAGAGAGGTCAGACATGTAGCAGAACATTATTTCTATGTTTTACAATAGGTATTCCAGTTTCCTCTAGAGGAGATAATCCACATTTTATAAAATGTTGCAGATACTCTTTCTGCTGCTGTGAGACAATATTCAGACCCAAGCACTTGAGGGGAGGGAGAAAGGCTTATTTGGTTTATGGTTCCAGAGGGGAGATACAGTCTGTTATGGTAGAAAAGACATGATGGGCAGCAGAAATTGGAAGAGTGGTTCAAGTCACTGCAGCCTTTACGGAGCAAAAGGAGCAAGAAGCAAACTGCAAGAGCAGGCTGGGTAGGGCTACCTAACCTCAAGGCCCACCCCCTGTGACATGCCTTCCTCCAACAAGACTCCACCTCTTAAAGGTATCATGACCTCCCAAAACATTAACATCGGCTGAAGTTTGAAACACATGAGTCTGTGGGGGACAACTCACATTCAAACCATGACATACATTTTTTTTATTTATGACTTATTTTTTAAACTATAATGAGGTGAAAGAGAGAGGTGTTCAGTAGAATATTTGGAATTTTGAGTTTGGATGTTTTATCACTTAGTGAAATGCAGTCTGATCAGTGCCAGGAAACAACAGGAACCACAATCCTGGGTCAGTCAAAAGACCACCAGGGGATAATTGCCCCTTGTCCGCAGACTGACAATGACTGTTGTGCTTGCTGCTAAGCTGTGGTGGTCAACAGGGTAGGCATATGACATGCATTTCACCTTACCATGGATTTCCCAGAGCTTTAGTCGACCTTAAATCGAGATCGACCTTTTGTGATGGCTAGTGCTGTCAAGGTGATATACAGGACATAAGTCTCTGGACATACCTGTGAGGAAATATCTAAATTAAAATTACCATCTGAAAATGTTCAGAGAAGGAGTAATTACCTTGATCGAGGTGGAAAGATCTGTGCATTGTGAGGAGCTCCATCCCTGGGATGAAATGCTGGATCCTTTAAAGGCAGAAAGAGAACCAAGCAGCAGCAGATATCCCTGTGTTTTATTGTGGATGAGATGTGACCTTGCTGCTTTAATTCCCCAGCCATGATGGACCGTGTATGTTGAACCGTGAGTCAAAATAGACCCTTTCTCCCTTAAGATGTTATTTCGTTAAGAGATACTATTTCATTTTTCACTGTATTGAGTCATAGTCACTGTACCATCAGATTGTACCACCAGTTCAATTTAAGAAATAATTTTAAAAACATAGCCAGGTCTTTTCTCTTAACTTTTGTTCCCCTGTAGCTAGCCTTCTGGATTATCCTCCCTTTCCTTTGAATTATTGTTATTCATTGATTCATTCTTGCCCATTTATTTGTACGGGAAGAAGCTCCAGTGCACTATTGTTTGCTGTCTGGAAGAACCGTATGCTGAAGCTAGGCCTTCTACCTCTAACTCACCTCTTCAGCTATTACCTACCTCTTTAAGGCTTTGCGAAAGCCCTCTTTTGGCCCACTCTGTTCACTGCATTTAACGTATCTTTTTATTTGTATAATTGCCTGTAATATTTTGTTTCTTTTAAGAACATTTAACATGGGATCCATGTTCTTAAAAATTGTCATGCACCGTGCACACGGGATTGTTAGCTATGACAGAGCTGTATAGTGTATGCACTGTTCTTGGCTGAAATTTTATGATTTTATTTGGCAACCCCTGTTTCCTTCTCCTCTCAGCCCCCAGCGCTCACCATACCACTCTTAAATTCTATAATTTTGGGCAGTTTAATAAACCTTATCATCACAGTTACTCTTTCTGCCATTGTGAGACAATGACTCAAACTCATGCAACTTAAAGGAGAAAAGAGGTCTGGAGGGGAGATAGAGTCCATTATGGCAGAAGCGTGTGGCAAGCTGCAGCTGGAGGTGGCTCAGGCCACACACATCATGGAGGTTGAGAAAGAGCTCACGCAGCAGACTACAATAACAGAGCACTAAATGAAAGCAAAGTGAAGCTAACCAACTCAAGCTAACCAACACCCTGTGACATGCATTCCTTCAGCAAGATTTAACTTCCAAAGGTGCCATGACCTTCCCAAACAGCAATATCAACCAAGCATTTAAACACATGAGCCTGTGAGAGCAAATCGCATTTAAACCATGACATTCCATCTCTGACTCCCATAGGCTCATGGTCCTCTCATGATACAAATTGTATTCAGTCAAACTTTAAAAGTCCCCACATACTATGGCAGTTCTAACACTGTTCAAAAGTCCCAAGTCCAAAGCCTCTTTTAAAAGTCATGTCAGTCTCTTGTGACCTTCTGTAGAAACAAATATCAAGTTACATATTTTAAAAATACAATGGCACAGAATGAACATTCTCATTCAAAAGGGAGGAATGAGGCATATTCAGGAAAAAGATTGGGCCATAACCAGACTGATAACCAACAAGGCAAATGCCAAGTCCTGCAGCCCCAAGTGAAGCATATGAACCTTCTATTGAAATTACCTCATTTGCAAAGGGGTTTAATTTTTTCCCCTCTAGTGCAGCTGTCTGCAGAACATATCACTGTCTTGGGATGGTTTCTCCTATGTTATAAGTGTACGGCTCTCCTTGGCAGATGTCCCATGGTGACTCTGGCATCTCTAACATCTTCGTGTTTCAACAGCAATATAGGCTTCAACTCCATAGCGTAAAATGCCCTTCTTGGGTTTCTTGTCAGATCCTGCCATACACTGCCTGGATTCAACTGCTCTCTGAAACCTTGGTGAAAAAAAATACATCCTCTACATTCTTGTATCTTTAATAGTTCTAAAACCAGGACATATGAGTAAAGATGTTGCCAGGTTCTGCTATAACCGTGAGGACTGGTTCCCTTGAATCATGGTATAGTTTCTCTGTGCTGATGCTGGGTGGAATCTTGCTTGGACAGCTGCTTCAGAGCAGTAGAAGCTAAACATTCCTTTAGAGCTCTGCCCTTTAGCTCTTTCAATTTTTTTTTATTATTTATTCAACTGTGTGCATGTGTGTGTGTATGTGTGCGCGCGCGTGTGTGTGTGTGTGTCTGTGTATGTGTAGAACCACGGACGAATTCGCGAACCACCATGGACGCCTCCACCTCCTTCTGCCCCGGGATTCACAAGCTCCACCCTACCAGGACCAGAAGCGCAGGCCGCCCCTGCTTCTGCCTGGCGTCTATACGTGGGATCTGGGATCTGAACTCAGGACCTTCCGCCTGCAAGGCGGAGGCTTAACCCCTGAGCCACCTCTCCAGCCCCCTTTAGCTCTTTCATATCAATTTGCATCCTTATGGGTGGGAACGTTCCCTGAGGAATTTGTCCTGAAGTTGTATTTTCTTCAACTGTCTGAATGAAGAACAGACTTTGATTCACTTATGGCTCTAGTCTTTTTAACAATAGCTGGAGTTTTGCAGTATATGTTTTTCTGATCAGTTTCCAAGTTTGCCATCATATTATTTCTTCATCAAACTTTAGCTTTTATTTTTCTGCCTGATGTCCTTGCTCTTTCTCATCATAACTCTAAATAAGAGCCATACCACACTGTCAAGACTGTATTATCTTGAAACGTCCCTTGTTAGACACTTGAATTTAATTTTAGGCATACTTTTGGGAAGCAGGGAAAACTTAGCCAAACTTTCTGCCAAAGCATCATTCCATTTGCCCTTAGTACAGTTCTTAAAACATTTTCTGTTCCACTCTGGACCATAATTAGCTGAACTCCCATTGTCTGAGTATCTCTCAACATTGCCCTTTTCAAAGTTCTCACTAGAATGGCCTTTTAGACCCTGTCTCCAAGACACAGTGGCTTTCCCAGCCCAAAGTCCCAATCTTGTCTGTATTTCTTCCAATAGACAAGTTCCAAAGACACATAGAAATAACCATACTTCTCTGAGTTTCACAGCAACATGTTGCTTTTTCATACTGAATTCTTTTAGTTTCATGGCAGCACCCCACTCGTGATACCAATTTCTGGCACCGTTACTCTTTCTGCTGCTATAAGACAAAACTGAAGTAACTTAAAGCAGAAGAGAGATTTATTTGGCTTAGGGTTACAGAAGGAAGATACAGGCCCTTATGGTAGGAAAGAAATGACAAATAACAGAACCTGGAGGTTGCTCAGGTGACATCCATCATGGAGGCTGAGAGAGAGAGAGAGAGAGAGAAAGAGAGAGAGAGAAAGAAAGAGAGTGAGCGAGCTTAAGCAACAGATTGCAGGAATAGAAGACCCACCCCCATGACATGCTTTCCTTCAGCAAGGATTCACCTTTCCAAGGTGCCGTGACCTTCCCAAACAGCAGCATCAACTAAAGATTTAAACACATGAGCCTGTGGGGGCCAAACCACGTTCAGATCCATGAAACTTACATAAGTGCACTGAGCCAATATTTGTCTTTCTGTGACTTTTTCTTTTCACCTAGTACAATTTCCCTCTCCATCAGGAATTGCAAATCAAAACTATGAGACACCACCTCATGTACCTTCTATGTAATGCCAGGATAGATTGGCTCTGCTCTTCTAGAGAGCCCTGACTAATGTAGTGTACAATATAATACCAAAATTAACAATAAGGACATTGTGTAAAGTGTGACATTGAAGAATCTTGCAGTAAGAACTGCTAATCCTCTCAGTCTCATCCTTTCTGATAGCTGAATCATATTCTATTGTGTATATACGCACCATAGTTTCATTATCCATTCCTCTGTTGATGGACATGTTGATAGATTCCATTATCCTGCTATTGTAAAGAGAGATGCTGAAATTTTTCTTTTGAAAAATGTCTTTGTTCTCTGCCTGCCTGCCTTTGGTTGTTTATGAAGAGTTTGAGCTCCCTGTATTTTTGAACATTATTAAACTGGTATGCATGTATGCTTTGCAAATATTTTATCCCAATTTTCTCTTCATCTATTAATTGTTTTCTTTGATGTGAGGAAACTTAGCTTGATATAAGCCATTTGATTAATTTTGCTTTCATGACCAGTGGATTTGGGACCATGTCTAAGAAATCTCCTCCTAGACTGATACCATGGATTTTTTCTATTCATAGTTTTTCATTCATAGTTTCAGATCATAGGCTCAAGTCTTTACTCAGGTTTGAGTTGATTAATGTGCAAAGTGAATTAAGAGGACATTTTTCATTCTTTTCTAATGAACATGTAGTTTTACCAATACCGTTTATTGGCAAGAACATGCTTTCTTCATAGTAGGGTCTTGATAGTATTGTTAAAACTTATTGTGGGTTTGTTCCTGGACTCTAGCTTTCAATCACCAACAATTTTGAACAGTTCCACCATATATTCTTATGTTCATTCAGGACTCAGAATCTGTATGTGAATGGCAGCACCCCACTTGTGATACCAGAGAGGACTCAGTACATCACCTGCATAGGAAAGAACATTGCAACATAATGTATTTTTTCATGTTGCCGTTAACTCCTGCAGTGCATCTCAAAATCTAAATGTCATTCCAATTGAAAAAGGAGCCCAAAGTCTAGGGAGAGGAAATAGGTCAAAAGTGAGAAAAGAACTGGAAAAATTTGCTAAGTAGTGGGAGAAATGCTGAAACCCAACAGGATGAAAACATTATGGTACACAAATAGGTTTCTTCAAACATAAGTTCAGTAGATAGCTGATAAAATAGAAAGTTAGTCCATTAAGAAATAATTATCATAGGTCATTGGAGACAGGGGAAAGGATGTAAATGATTTATTAAATAGCTCATACTCATTTATGCAGAAAGATAACCAGTCATACATTATACATGCACGTGAATGTTAGGTGAAAAAAAATTGGGAAAAGGCTGTGTTAAAACCTGTTCATGGAATGTATGAAGTCATTGAATGGTCCTCTTGCAATCTGAAAACTGATCTTATTTCACCATCTCATAGGACTTTAATTAGAGGTAGACTTCTGGGTTGTTAAACAGCAGCTGTGAAATGATGATTCTGGGATAGTTGACCATTAAAATACTTGGGGAAGAGAGCTGGCAAAGTATTTAGATCTGTTTGGTGGAACACACACCCCCACACACGACACATCTAGAAGAAACCACTTAAACACATTTACTACCTTTTCCCAAGCCTTCAATAACTTGCAGTTACTGCAGCCATAAATGTCCTATTTTACTAATAATACTCTGGAGGCATTCACATTTGCCTCACTTACTTCCCAAGAAAGAGCAAGTCTCCAGTTAAGAAAGTAATTTAGACTATATTTAGTTGGACCACTTCATTCCCACAGCCCTGAAGAGCAAATGTTGGTGTTTCCAAAAACTGCTGGGGTCGGTCTTTTTATCATTAAATATTCCAGGCTGCAGACCCAGTCTCTCAAGCTCTGAGAAGAGGACAATTCTCAAAATCTCACGCAGGAACAGCTACCGCCTACTTGCTCTCCAATGATGAACCTATCTATCACTTTATCAACCATATCCTCCTCATTTAATGAGACAGAAGCTCCCTACCTCTTTGAAGTCTGGTGTCCTCTTGTGCTCTGCATGGGATTCCCTCCCATTCTGTAGAAACTTAGTGTTTCAGGACTCCCTGTTTGAACTTTATTTCTCTTCCCAAGTTGTTTGTTTAAATAGGTTTAATTTGTCTCAGAATAGTCTTAGATTCACGCAACACCAGTGGAAAATTGTTTCCATATTCTCCGGTTTCCTCGTATGCGTAGTCTCCCAAGTTTTGAGCTTCATCAACATCCTGCCTTAGATGAAATAGTACATTTCTTTTATTAAATTTCATTTTGTTTGCTTTTCAAAGTAGAGTCTCTATGCTATGTAACTGAGATTGGCCTCAAAGTCATTATCCTCTTGCATCCTTCTTGTCCCAAGAAGAAAATCTAATAAATACTATAGTCTTTTCTTACTCTAAGAAAATAGATTAATCTTGATTACTGTGACATCTATACTACCTCTTGCCCTGAGGTTCAGGGAATGTTGTGGAAGAAAGGGTGGTGAGTGCATAAGAGCTTGAAGGTGGTCAGGGGCATAGCCAGATGGTTTCTTCCATACATGACCGGGCCTTTGTAACCATGAACTCACTTCATCTGGGTTTACCTCTATGATATCACAAGATTTGGTTGCTGACTTTACAGCATGAAAGGGGAAAGACATCAAGAGGTACCACGTCTCCTTCAGAGACTAACAGGGGTCAAGACTAAATGGGAAAGAAGGGAAGAAACTCTCTCCAGTGCTATATTGTTCTCACCCAGCAAGTACCCAGACATGTCGTTAACAAGAAACCAATCAGACTGAGTGAGTCACAGACACAGAGGAGGACATGAGAGCGGGAGGGAAACAGGTAGAGAAGAGGCTGGGAAAATGGGGATTGGGAATCCGTAATAAGGAATGAAATAATATGAATATATCTGTAAAGCTCTAAGAGAATAGACATTAAAATACTCATTTTTTTATTTCTTTGCAATACTTTCCTAGTCTCCTGCAATGATGTAGACAATGCCTCTGACTAAAGCTGCACTCCAGCACGGGGATCTCTCCCAGCCCTGCACACCTTTCCCTTTTTTTTTTTTTTGTTTACTCTAATGTATTTTCTTCATGTTAGAGTTATACCTTTACCAGTTCTACCACCATATACCAGCATGTCTGGCCAAGTATACAGTAGGATGACAACTTCCTTAACCAGCCCCCTCCATTTTATTCACCTGTCCAGATTCTAGCCCTATCCATCATAGGCTGGACCTTCCCCATTAATTAGACAATTTCTTGAAAGCTTGTTTAGTGTCAAACACAACCATTGATTGTTTACAAATGTGTCCAGAGCTTAAACCCCCAACCATCAAGTTGACACCTTTATTTCACTACCACAGCATCCCTTCTCATTTGGGCCACTTAAGCCACAGGAAGATGATAAGAAGCCAAAGCTCCTGACAAAGAGCAGTGGGTTGTTAACTAGCTTAGCGAATGTGGTACCCACAACAGGTCATGTGAAGTAAAAGAAAGTCCAAGTTGCTGTTGTCTCTCAATTGACCTCAGTAACCCCAGTGAAGTAAAAAAAAAAGTCCCCATTCTCTTGGACGCTTCTCTGGTCAGCCTTCCCACTTTTAGTTCATCTAATAAGTGTATCTCCTTGTGGCTTTAACTATCTGTCCCCAATTTATACATTTGTTCACCTGCTTATTTGCTTTATGTAGTTTTTCTTTGGTAAGGCGCATGTTTAACTGTTCTGTTCATCTTTTGACTATTTCCTTCCTGCCAAATATTGGGAGCTTTTTTTTTGCATTTGCATGCAACTCTGTTATCCGACATATACTTTGAAATAATTTCATCTTGTGTGAGTCTTGTCCTCTTATTCTTTTAGTATCCTTTGGTGGGCAGGTACTTTCACTGCATGAGTCTGATGTACCAATGTGTTCTTTGAAGACTTAAACAAGTGGTACCGTGCCTAAGAAATCTTTGCCTAGACTAAAATCATTGCTTATCATGAAGTCTTACCCATGAATTGAAATGCACCATGCCTTTATTTCTGCCTCCGAATGCTTTTTTTAATGGGCTACATGGAAAGCACACCTACTGTGGCATTGTAAGTGACGTGCGTCTCTTCCTTTTGTGTCTAGTTATCTTTATCTTTTTTTTGCATATGTATGTATGTATGTCTGTATTCCCATGTGTGGTGCATATGTGTGTTCAGGTACATGCATTTGTCTGTGTGTGCAAAAGCTGAAGGTCCATGTAATATGTCTTATTTGACGGACTTTCACTTTTCTTATGAAGCAGTTTCCTCAGCTGACCCCAGTGGGTTCTAGAAATCCAAACTCTGGTCCTGACACTTTGGAGACAGGCCTCTGATCTATCTCCTCAGCCCTATATCAAGTTTTCAAGTGTATAAGTTAAAATTTTTAAAGTTCTAATTAGAAAATTCTAGAATGACTTCTTTCCCCAATTACTAAAAGCTTATTTCTTTAATTCAGCACAACATGATCCTTTCTCCTCTATGGCTAGTTGCACCGGTAACCCACTGTCAACTTTATAAAACTGATATAATTATATGTAGCCATGTTCATGCATGCAAGTATTTCTCCTTCAGATAGTTGATTGAAGAAATTGCGTTTTGGCTAGGATTGTAAAAATATGAAGGCAATAGTTAGCTCTTCTTGAATTGGTATATCTCCAAAACTTTGGTCTACAGTATACTTAAACACTATTCATCTGAGAAAGTTTACTATAATTACTTAGTAACCCATCAAGTCTGGGCATTTCAGATATGCTTGTTACAATCGTGATCCACATAACTGGGTTTTGTTGCTAGACATGAAGACTGAGGGCCCGAGGTGTCGAAATGAATCTTCAGTTTTGCTTGTGTGGAAACAGCCTCACCTCTCTGCTCCTCCTTGGATAATTCCCGTGAAGCCCCACTGTGAGACTGGCAAGGAGAGAGAAGTGATGCTGACGGACCAGAGAGCCTTAATGCCGCCGGTGACTGCGCCATTACCCAGAAAATGCAGGTTAATGTGGAGAAGGGGAGGGAGCCATGGGGGGCAGCACAGCAAACCCAAAAGCACCTATTAGATAGAAGAGTCATGCGGCGTGCAGGGCAGGAAGAAGAGATCGGGGTCAAAAGCCAGAGAAAGCCCCCTACCCACGCCTTCATCCAAGAAAATCATGGGAGAGACAGGGATTAAAGAAACAGCACTTGGAAGAAATGTTGAGTTATGGCCTGACTTTCAGTTTGTGTGCGGGGGCACAGGGTTGCCTGATGTTTCTTTAAATCCTTGCAGGACACTGGCAAAAGGAGATGACCATAGGAAGACAATAGGAACTACCTTGCACTACTTCTAGTCAATTTTGTATCAGTTGCACATATTCTGTGAACCTGGCATACAAGACTAATTCTGTTACGAAGCAGAATAATAAACGCTGTCAAGACACACAAATGAAATTGTACTGCCGACCAAAGAAAGGAGAATTCAGTTTCTGCTGACAGGTGTATGTTGCCTATGTGTTGAATTCAGGAAGGTTTCATGACAACATGGGATTTTGGTTAGTCTTGTGGAAGTAGAAAGATCTGAAACCAGTGTCATGATACTAAGGTGACATAGTAAATGAAATAGAAGTTGAGTTAGGAAGGTTTGTGAGATGGCTTAATGGATAAAGGCACCTGCGTGCAAACCTGGCAACCTGAGTTCAGTTCCTGGAGCCCCCATGGTGGAAGAAGAGAGCTGGTTTCTGCATGTTGTCCTCCGACCTCCACCCATGTGTTGTGGCATGCATAATGTCTTTCTTTCCTTCTCCTTCTTTTCCTTTCTCTTTCTCTTCCCCCTCCTCTTTCTTCTTCTCTTCCTCTTCCTTCTTCTTTTTCTATTTATCTATTTATCGCAAATGAATATAGTATTAGAAAACAAAGCAAAAATGAGCAGACGAGTTAGGAAATGAGAGGGTGCTTGAAAGCCACTAATAAGGAACGAGATGCCTACGTGGGTGAGAGAAATGAGGCTGGAATGTAATGGAAGACTTTCAATGCCCTTCACCCTTGTTTCTTCACTCATTCCCCACTTTCTCAAAGGCATTTCTATGCTGCTCTTCATCTAGGGTCTGAAGCCATAGACTATGTGGTTGGAAGATATGAAAGCTTTCCCCATCTATTTGGGGTCTGACCTAGGCCCTATTCCTGCAGTTAGAGTTCAGAGAGCTTCTCTAAGCCCTAGCCTCTCCACATTTCCTGGGCTGCCATGTCCCCAGAGCTGCTGAATCTCCACTGCCCAACGAAGGCAGCACTCTGTGTCCTGTGTCCGGTGCTGCTGCTTTCTCTGGGCCGTGCTCATAGATTGAGTCTCTCCTTTCTCCCTTTCCCACCCTCCCCCTCACATTGTGCTAGCAGCAGAGTGGCCTCCTAGAAATGACTCTTGGCCTAGCCAACTGGGTTCTGGACTTTGAAGAATTCTTGATAGTGCTCTCTCCCCACTTCCCTCGTGGATCTTCCCATCTGTGGACGAAGTCTACTCATATCTGTTGCTTCTTTGGCAGGTCTGTGTCTGCTCCACTCTGATTTTAATTCCAAGGTCACATATTGTTCCTCATTAAGAAGTCAGTTCCAGATATGCAAGGTACTCCACACAAGTTAGGGCCAAAGCAATCATAATAAGACTTTGCATGACCTGTGCTATGTCCAACACATTATTGACCCCGCAAAGTCTAGCATGGACTAAAGGCACTAGGATCCTTGGAGGCTAGGGACTGACAGTCACAGTAGTGTTCCTAAGCTTAAGGGGAACACAGGAAAGGGTTCTGGGATATGCCCCTGGGTCCTTGTACCTCATCGGAGAAGAGGACCCAGAGGAGAGTTTGGCATGCACAGTAAAGGATGCTCTGGGGATTGGGGGGGAGGCACTGGGGGATAGGGAGGGAGGGGAGAGGGGGAAGGGAGAACAGGGGGGTCGGGGAAAGTGGAGGGAGGGAGGGAACCTGTGTACCTGTTAAGTTTGTATGAACGGAAATAATAATAATTAAAAAAACATTTGTTTTATAAGTACAAAAAAAAAGAAATTAAAAAAATAGAGAGGCATGAGTTGTAAAGGAAAAAAATTCCCTTGTCTGAGGTTGAGAAGGGCTTGGAGGTTGGAAATTCTAGATTTTGTGGTCAGTGTTCCTTTGTGATGGTTTCCCCTGGTTTCTAATAAAGTCTTCCCTTATCATTGCCATCAAAAAAAAAAAAGAAAAAGAAAAAGAAAACCACTTGTGCTATAGTTCACTTTTTATGAATGTTTCACTTCTTATCTTTGATCATTTTATGGCCATTATTACAAAAATAAATAAAAATCATATTTGGATTGTAAAAAAAAAGAAGTCAGTTCCGGCGATTTCCAGTTGTTGCTGTTTGCCTGCATGTTACTGATAAATTCACGACCAAATGGCTTAAGGTGGAGCAAGGGGTTTTATTCTGTCTTATGATTGTTGCAGTTCATAGTTCAGCTTGGCGGGAAAGCTCCCACCAACATCAGGAGTCAAGGGAACTGGCCACATTATATCCACAGAACTGCTGAGAGAGGGGCAGACCTCACTGCCAGGCAACGTGTCTGTCCAAGCATGCCAAAGAATGCCAACCAGCTCCCTCCGTCTTATCCACCTGCTCAGGAATAGTCCCCCCACCGAGGACTGGGCCTTCCCTGTCAATCAGACAATCTCCTGCAGGCTCGTTCAGGGCTTAACTCCACTATTAATTCTTCACAACTCTGACCAGAGCTCAAGCTTTCAGTCGTCAGGTTGACACGTGTCTGTCATGATGACGCTTGGTAACTTGAATTCCTAAACACTGAACCTAAGCATACTAAAATCTGAAAAATTTCTGCGTGGTAACTAATGGCACGATGTGAGGATGCTTAGTAAGCACGTGTGCCTGAGGGAGCAACTGACTTTTCTTTACCTGTGCCCCTCCCTTCCTAGAGTAACTCACACACCTATTCCAGTTCCCAGGCCAAGAATGCAATTTATGAAAGGACTCGAGCCTGGAACATTCCAGACTGAGAAGGATGTTGATCTCTCCAATGCAGAGAAATAACTTAGGTCATTTCTATGGCTCCCTCCTGAGAAGCTCAGTGACTCGGCAGAACCGTCTTTGTCTCTGACCCTCTTAGGTCTCTGAGGGGCTGCGATGGAGCAAGGAGGACATCTACATCCAGACACACAGCGACCTTGGAGCCGAGCTGGGCCCCTGAAGGAGAAGCCGTCAAATGTCCCAGTGAGATCTTTGCCATTTTAAAACTCATCCGCATCCTTGCAGCTGGAAATGCAGTGATGAGAGATTAATTTTATTTAAAAAACAGGCAAGAAATGATGCAGAAACCCACAGGGCTGCTTTGTATTCTGTTAGTTTTTTAACCACACACTGGCAGAAAAGTCTGTGGAGGAACACAGAATGTGGAAAAGTTAAAAGGATGCAGTGAATAAAAAATAGGAATTTGATTTTTAGGATATCATATAGACATCCTCACACACAAGTACACACACATATATTAGGATATCACACATACATTCTCACATACACACATACACTCAGGTTCACATGTACAGACAGATGCGTTCATTCACACACATTAGCACATACATACACACATTACCCACACTCATATTCACACACTAGTATGAACACACATACACTCATACATATTCACATACACACTCATATTCATGTATACATATACTAAAATTACTCACACACACAAACACACATATTACCCACACTCACATTCTTATGCAGGGATACACACACACATACAATCACTCACACTTGCATTCACACACTTACATGTACTCTCACACACACACTCAGATTCACACATTGGCATGTACACACAGACACATACACATGTATTCAAAAAAGAAATACCAGTGGTGTTCTTGTCACCCAATAGACAGAGAGAACCAAAAGAAAGGCATATAATTCTGACCTTAGTCACTCTAGTAGCTCAGTCCTTTAACGTTTAATACTGTTTCAGAGTTTGTGCTGTTAAATCAAAAGGTTATCTATAATACATCTGGTGCTATTAATGGGAAAGATCAGGGGTATTCAAAAGACATTTATTCATTATTAATACAGATAATAAAGGATCATTTATGAGGCTTCAGATGAGATTTTTATCATCAAAAGCTTAAAAAGGGAAATTTATTTTTGCTCCGGGACAGATACGAGAGGTATCTGGATGGGAATATGGAGTCAACACAAAGCTGTCAGGCTCATTCTGTTTTCAGAGATGGCAGATACTTTATAGCAACAGATTAAAGAGAAAATAAAATTTCGTGCTCTAAATTTCTATTGACAGTCCCTGCATGATGCATGCACGGTGTGTCTTTATTGGGGTGCCTTGTTGATACTTTCTATTTCTTCCCTCTCATGTGTGGTCTTTGACTGCCAGGGACATGGAATTGGGAGGAATTCATCATACTCTTAGCAGAATATTGGGGACTATGGGCAAATAAAACAATTTGACTCAAGAATGTCCGCATTCTAGTGGGAGTCGCGAGTCCTGCTTTCTTAGAACACAGCAAGCGATGCAAGACGCTGGACTGAAAATGTCCATTGTTGGGAAAAGCTCACATAAGCTTGTGAGAATTGGATACGTTCTAGATTTTGAACATGGTATTTACTGAAGTTGCTCTCTGTTTATGCTGGCGAAATTCATCAAGTGAATTTGAAAGCTGGATATGGTAATTGCAGTCCTGGGGAGGCAGAGATATGTGGATCTTTGGGGCTTGCTGGCCATCTGGCTTGCCAAACAGGCAAATCCCACGTGCCAGTAAGAGACTGTGTTGCAAAAAACAAGGTTGGTTCCTGAGAAAGACACTTGAGGATCCCCTGGCTTCCACATGTGCGTGTTCATTCCTACACATACAGTTATGTCAACACACACACACACACACACACACACACACACACACAATGAATTTTGAAGGTTTTAAAGGAAGTTATAGAGATTTCCAGAATTTATCTTACCTTAATTTTAAAAATTTTTTTCAAAACTGTTGCAGTCCACTGGCATGGTTGTTGATAAATGACATCAAATGGCAAAAGGGAACAAGGGGTTTATTTTCTCTTATGATTACTGGTTACAGTTCTTAGTCTAGCTTGATGGGAGAGCATGCACCAACACCAGGGCCCAGGGAACTGGCCACACCATCATCATGTAACAGCTAAGAGAGGAACAATCCTTACTTGCCGGACCAGCATGTCTGGCCAAGTGTATATAAGGATGCCAACTCTCTCAACCAGCTCTCTGTGATTTATTCCAGGGCCTAATCCTACCCACCATAAGCTGGGCCTTCCCCATCAGCTAAACAATCTCCTGCAGGTTTGCTCTGGGCTTAACTCTTCCACTAATTCTCTACAAATGTGCTCAGAGCTCAAATCCTCAACTGCCAAGTTGACACTTGTGCCTAACTATGACAAAAACTTTATCACTTTGCAAGATGTTAAATAAGAGGACATTTTACAAAAATTTGTGTAGAAAATAAAATTCCTAAGCTATAAATAAAATTTAACTTTACAGAGTGTTTTATAATATACAAAGACGGAAATATAAAAGGACTACATACTGTCCAAAAGTTTACTTTTTGTAAATAACTACCATCTAATCCATTCTCCATATGAAGCTATGACTGGAAAATCTTACTGTATTTTTAGGCTTGGGGTTTACACAAGTAAGAAGCAGTAAATGAAGGGACATCACACAGTATCAACCATAGATCAAGTGTCCAGGAAACGTTTGCCAAATAAATTAATAAATATTTCCTAATGAGTCTGTGTCCCAAGGTCTAATTGACCTCTCACCAGAAGCTAGTGACATATCACAGAGGAAGTCTTTCATTAGTCGTGCAAGCAATCAAAAAACATATTTTCAGTATTTCAGATGAATTATCTCCATTGAAGAATGAAAAAAGAAGCTCCAAGACCAAATGGCTTCTGATTACCCTGGTTTCAATCTTTTCTGATAATTTCAAACAAAGAATTTAGTAAAAATTCATAAAATATCATTTCATTTCTACTTCATTAAGATAAAAGACAATTAGAGATCATAAAGTCTAACATTTCTTAACAAAATACATGACCTGTTGTTAGTCTTATCTTAGACTGTTTGTATAGCACAAAGAAACATCAGTCCAGCTGTCAAATACTGAAAGAAGAAATTAGAGTATGGGAAAAATGCTTGGTGTTAGGTGTGGGGTTGGTTCTCAACATCCATCCATCCATCCATCCATCCATCCATCCATCCATCCATCCGTCCGTCCGTCCGTCCGTCCGTCTGTCCATCCATCCATCCATCCATCAGTCCTTCCATCCACCCATCCGTCCATCCGTCCATCCACCCGTCCGTCCGTCCGTCCGTCCTTCCGTCCTTCCGTCCGTCCGTCCGTCCGTCCTTCCGTCCGTCCGTCCGTCCGTCCTTCCGTCCGTCCGTCCGTCCGTCCGTCCGTCCGTCCATCCATTCATCCATGCACCCATCCATCCATCAGTCCTTCCATCCATCAATTCATCATTCTTTCCATCCATCCATCCATCCATCCATCCATCCATCCATCCATCCATCCATCCATCCATTCATCCATCCACCCATCCATCCATCAGTCCTTCCATCCATCAATTCATCATTCTTTTCATCCATCCATCATCCATCTATTCATCCATCCATCTGTCCATCTAGTAGGATTTCTATGAGTACTATAGAGGCTAGGGAAATAAGAGTGATCACTAGATATTCTTACACTTCTGTTCTTCTCAAAAGCAACTTGAATTCTGAAAGTCAGGTGTAGTACTTGGACCAAACTTGCTGTTCTTGGCAAACACTGTCAATATGGCAGTATGGTTTCTCTGTAGTTAATAGATGTTTCAAACTTTAGTCACTAGCTTTGCTATTGTTTATAAAAATGTATTTTTTCTTTTACAATTTTGTATATCATATTCTTTGATCATATTCCCCAATTATCTCTTATATGTCTCACTCATCTGTAGAACCTCTCTTCTTCTCCCAAGTCCTCTTCAACTCATATGTCTTTATTTTTGTGGTCTGTGTCATTAGAGTTGTGATTAGTCACTTGAGCAAGCGCAACTTACCAGTGGCAGCACCACTGAGGAAACCTCCTTTCCCAGGAACCTTCAACTGACATTGGCTCGAGAGAGAGAAAGAGAGAGGGGGGAACAAGAGAGAGAGAGAGGGAGAGAAAGAGGGAGAGAGAAAGACAGAGAGAGAGAGACAAAGAGAGACAGAGAGACACAGAGACACAGATACACAGAGAGAGAGACAGAGAGAGACAAGAGAGAGAGACAGAGAGAGACAGTGCTTAGAGCCCTTCTCCCATCCGTGCTGGACTGTGGATGAGCCCAGTCTTAGGTAGGCACAGCTGCTGTAAATTCCTGAGTGCAACAACCAGTTCAAGCCTAGAAGACAAGAGTTTCACAGTATTCTCTGCCTATTACGTTCTTTGCCCCTTTCTTCTACGATGTTCCCTGACCTGTGGAGGGGATGAGAACTCAGTAGTCACTCATTCTCAGTCTCTGCATTAATTGTCTTCCACTGAAGACACAAGTCTCTCTGGGAACAGCTTAAATTAGCTTGGCTGACTGTGAGAGCAAAGGAGAGAGATAGCCCCAAATCCAGCCTCTTTTTGGAGAGCATAGCTTGTAATATGCAAAGTGGGGGAGGGTGTAGAAACAGAAACCAAAATAACGGTGTCTTCCCTCTACTGGAGACTTTTAAAACATGCCATTTGATCCTAGAAGAGGTGACATTTTCCTTGCTGGATCCAAATGGGTAATCAAATTCAACCAACTTTGCCCTTTTTAAAAGTTTTTCCATAACTTTATAAGCTACCTCAAGTTATAATAAGCCCATTCTAGTTAGAATAGGTAAGAGATATTGTCTCAATATTTTACCCTGGAACTGCTTTAAATAAGTTTCTGACATCAGAAAACATCCATGTAAAACCCTATTTCCAGTTCCCGAAGTCTTGCTATGATCAGTAAATAGAACTTATAATAATTGAATAATGACCATCAGTTTCTTCTGAGTGGATTCACTTATCTTGACTAATGCCTAAGTCTGTTCTATCTGGCTTCCTTACCTAAAGAAGCTACCAACTTTTCTGCAAGCTGATGGTGCAGACAGAGGAAATGTCAGGTTGGCCTTAAAAAGAATTTCCTAGGGTGTTTTTACTGTGGAGAAGAAGATTCAAGAATCTTGGGAGAAATTTCTGCTGCACCGAATGCTAATGAAGTGTGACATGATATATGGCTTATGTAGGATAGCTTTTCCCTACTCAAAATGAAAGTATCATTTCTCCAATGTGCTTTGGACAAAAGATTGTTCATCTCTCTTTTCACACCATCAATGAGAAATCTTTGCCAAACACTTGAACACTAATAGTTTTCAAATGTAGGCTTAGTAAATTTGATAACAAGTTTATAAATTGATTTTTTTCCTAATTATTTTTCCAACATGAAACCTCACCCATAATAAAGATAGATCTCCAATTCAAAGCCACAGGATGAAGAAATATGGATAAAAATAATCCTAAGGGGATGGGGATATGGTTCAGTAGTTAAAGACTTTACCTCATAAGCAAAAGGACCTGAGTTCAGATCCTCAATTCTCACATAAAAATGTCTGACTGGCGCGATGGCCGGTCTGTGATTCCAGCTCTGGAATCTTCTCCGTAGCTGGCAGACTAGCTCTACTGGATGTTCTGGTTTAATTACAGACCCAGGCTTACAACAGGAAGATGGCAGAATGACAGAGGATGTCTTCTGGTATCACACCTAGACGTTCACAGACACAGGCAAGCACACAAGTGCATTTGTGTGTGTATATCCACCCATACAAGTGCACCCATCCACTTGCACACACACACACACACACACACACACACACACATACACACACACACTTCATACTCACACGCATTTGAAAACAAAAAAATAAGACAATTTCATACTAGGCTTTGAAACTCCTTTTTTTAAAACGACACCAACAACAAAAAACGTGAGTGATGTTATTATGCTTAGATGCAGGTCTAGACATAACAAGATGATTATGTGCATGTACTGATTTCTTTTAGAAGTCTATGCACCCAAAAACCATTTTAGTTTTGAAACTAAAAATGTGGAATAAGATTTACCCTTTAATAAGAAACCTGCAACTTTTTTTGTTGGTGGTGTATAAATATTCAATTCTGAATTAAACTCCATATAAACAAACACACATGGATTTCATTTTCAATGGAAATAAGATGATTTTGGTTCCTGATCTTGATATTTATGAAGCAATACAAATCTTGTTTACACATGTTAGGAAGCTGAAAACTATAGCAAAATAGTTCTTCTGAAGGGCAGCTTGCTCTCTTTTCTCAGGAGTAAATGACCAGGAGGGGGAAATATCACTGAAGTTTGCCTTGAATAGAGTCTTATAGCTTATGAATTCTTTCTGTCCATTTAAAGTCAAGTTCTATGTAAAATTCAGAGACTGATCCTTACAGAGGTGATATATTTGCATCTAAAGAGAAAGGAGCTGATAAGATAGCTCAGAGGTTAAAATCTGTCTTGTTAGCAAAAGGACCCAGGTGTTTCCACATAAAAATTCTAGGCAAATATGGTGGCAGCCTGGAATTCACCACAGGAAGGTTGAAACTGGGAAATCCCAGAGCAAAACGATAAGGTGGGAAGAGCAATCCAGGATGATTCTTGATGTCACCCATTGGCCTCTGCAGTCACACACACACACACACACACACACACACACACACACACACACACACAGGGAAAGAGAACAGCAGTTCAGTTTTGTTCTGAAGTACTTCTAGGTGGATGAGTTTCATTAAGACTTACTGACTTCCTTCTTCACATTTATGCCAAAGTTGCTGTAGAAACACCTCATGATATCTGTTTGCAGCATGAGTTTTCTCAAGTCTTAGTTCCCTTTCTAATCCAGTCCTTGAAATCATCATATTGTGTACAGGGTCCTATGAAACCACTTCTTTTTTAAAAAAATTTTCATTATTATTTATTCAATTGTGCATGTATGTGTGTGTGCATGTGTAGAACCACGGACAAATTCGGGAACCAACATGGACTGCCTCCACCTCCTCCTTGTTTACTCTGCCCCGGGAATCACAGGCTCCGCCCTACCAGGACCAGAAGCGCAGGCCGCCCCCACTTCCGCCTGGCGTCTATACGTGGGGTCTAGGATCCGAACTCAGGACCTTCCGCCTGCAAGGCGGAGGCTTAACCCCTGAGCCACCTCTCCAGCCCTTGAAACCACTTCTTGTGCAGGAAAATCTAGATTTATTAGAAGAGTTTGTATAGTCTTCATCATCAACACCCTTAACAAAGCAGAATGCATAGAAAAAGGATTGCACAACATTCATGGGAATGTAAACGGAGATGGTCACTATCAAACACAGTAGAAGAGTCCTCAAAATATTAAAAATATAACTAGCAGATGACCCAGCAATCCCTCTAGATACAGATCCAAAGGAAATGCAGCCAACATGTCAAAAGACATCCGTATTTCTATGTCTTTAACAGAACTCTTCTCCATAACTAAGACAGGGAAATAACCTAAATGTCAATCTACTTATGAATGAATAAAAATGTGCAGTGAACACATATCATATTTGGCCATAAAAATAATGGAATCCTGTCATGTGTGACCACATGGATAGAATTGAAGATTATTATGGCTTTTTTTTTTTTTGCCATTTTATACCTTTTAATAAAGAATTCTGCAGTAGCTTTTTCTACTCTGGAGAAGATTTTACAGAACTACTCACGATGAAACCCAAGGCTTCACACATGCTAGGAAACCATTCTATTTCTTTTTTTAAACTTTATTATTCAAAATAAAAATTTACAATAGGAACAGACTTTGCAACATTTTTCAGGAAACGAAATTCCCAAATTGTAAACTGAAATGCAACATTGCAGAGACAGAAATTCAAAGCGACCCCACAATGTCCAAATGAAGATGATTATCATAAGTGAACAAACCCAGGGACCCAAAGAAAAGTCACATGATCTCACTTACATTCAGACTCTAAAGGCTGAGCTATAGAAGTTGAGAGATGGTTGGTTGGCATAAGCTGGATAGAGTGAAAGGGGTGATCATCTATGCCTCAAAGCTGTAGTTACATAGCAGAAAAATGTTTTAGCCATTTCAAAAAGTGAAAAGAAAGGATTTTCAAACTTTTCATTTTGAAGAAATGATACATGTTCAAAGAGATATGTCTATTTAACCTGATCTAAATATTACCTATTGTATACACATATGAAAATATCACCTATAACCTTATAAATATGTACATCTTTTATACATTTGATGTACCAGTTGAAAATAATTTTAATGTGTAAGCTACAAATCATGATATAAAAACTCCTTCAGCCAACTCTGACCAATTTCTTCCTTGAAGTACATTTCATGTTAAATTCTCTTGGGAGAACTCCACTATGTATCTATCAATTTTCACAATCTAAGTTGTCAAACATTTTTTTAAAAAAGCATATGAGAATGAATTGTATTATCTAGAACTTTCTTCACTTCCCAAAGTACAATGCACAGCACTTTCCCAACACTATGTTCAACCTGTGAAGAAAAGGGCATCGTGATAACTTCAAGACTTTTTCTTTGCGAAGAGACGGGAAGCCTTTCGTGGGACCGACCCCTACTGGGCGGTCTGTGTATTACCAACACCGTTCCTTCAGGACACACCTTTGTTCCCAAGCAGGAAGAGGAATGTGGATATGTACCCATCACTGCTGGTTTGAAGCCCATTCCTGGCTCACCTCCCACGTCCCCACCCTCCATTCCCACAGGAACAGCAGCTTCCTGAAACGTCATCACTTATGGATCTTACCCATGCTGGGGGCCTGGCACAATGTGCCCACTGGCAGGGACAGAATTTTTATTTCTTGCGATTCTATACCAGCTGCTGCATATTATGAATTTACCATATTCATCAAGGCTTTTTCTTTCCCCCTTCCTTCTCATCTCTCCCTTTTTCCCTCTTTTCTTTCCTCCCTCCCTTCCTCCCTCCCTCCCTTCCTCCCCCCCTTTTCCTTTCCTTCCCTCCCTCTCTTCTTTCCTCCCTTCCTTCCCTTGTACATAGCATCTCGCTGTGTAGCTCAGATCTGTCTACAACCGCTGTTTCTGCCACGCTGACTTGGACTCATTATAGAACCTCCTCACTAGCCTCAGACTCACAGAAATCCCTTCGCCTCAGCTTCCCAAGCTCTGGATTACAAGCATGAGCTGCTGTGCCTGGCTGACTACATCTTTTTGAAGCAATAAGCTTCAGTCCTAAATAGCTAGGCTAACTTCCTGAGACTTTTACAGGATGCAACTTAAAAAAAACCCACAAGCTTTACTCTTTTTCTGTTGTCATTTCTGTGACCTCACTGGAGAAAGTCTGCACCTTCACTTGTCAGATATGTGGCTGAGCAGCTCCACTTTTGCTGATGCAAGTAATCCATTTGTAACTTGTTCGCCACAAGTTATGTTCCATGGAAGAAGAGAGCTTGTATTAATCAGCTCACGCAAACCTATAGGGAAGCAACTCATAGCATAAAGGTGGACTCCTTTGATGTATGCTGTCTTCAGAATACAATTGTGATCCATAAACCTCATCAGAACTGGTCATATGCCTAGACTCTGAATCCTCTGCATTCCATTCTACATTCAAACACCCCCATATTAGACATGTATGCAAAATATAAATGCTAATAAAACATAAAGTGGAAGGGCACAATAATAAATAAGAAATTCATGAATAAATAAACTCATGAATAAATAAACTCAAAACCTTTACAACACAATGCCCTTCTCTTCATATTCATGCTGTATCATGTTTGAAAAAAGTTGCAAGGTAGAGGAGAAGACATGGATAATTTGATGGTTGTAAAGATTTTTTTCTAATAAAAATTTCCATGAATTTTCAGTTATATGAGTAAAGCTTGTTTCTTTTTAAATACATACGCAAATCAATAAATGTAATTCATCATACGCAAATCAATTAAATTTATTTTTATTCTTTTAGAGTTTCATACACAAATGCAATGATGTACGTCATTCTCACCCTTTATTCCCTATCCCTAATCTCACCCTTCTCACCTTTTCCCCCTATAAACTCTCTCCCTAACAAGTCTCCCTTGTGTCCTTTTTGCATGTGTGGCCCCCTGAGTTTTACCTGGTTTGTCTTTGATGGCAGGTACCTGATCTCTTGCTGGAGCACAGATGATGTGTCAGTGGGTGTACTGAGAAAAAAAAAGGCAGGTCCACTCCCAACCCGACACTAACCCTCACCTGGAGGAGGTCGAAGAGCTAATTTGAAAGAGAAACCCTGAAGTCATGAGCTTATGATCTTAATTCTTCATGGACCTCTCCACTCATCAGTTATTGATGGTCCCTTATTTATCCACCACTGATAATGGACACAAATCCGTCTCCAAGGTACTACTGTGCCCAGGTGGGAGTCTGAAGGACGTCTAATGAGGCAGTCAACAGGCTGCTCTGTCATTCCTGGTCACTATAAGAACAACACCTCTGTGTAGTTCAAGTTTCAATCTGCCTATTTTGCTCAGTAATGTGCTTAAAATGTCTAAGAGTAAGGGGAATCATGAGGGAAAATTTGACAACAACCATGAAATCTGCAAAGTCTTAAAGAAGGAGAGAGGGAAGAAAAACAAACATGAGAAATCACATTTTTCTGTTGCCCTTTTTAACATTATATTTTTTAGCATTGGTTTATGAGAGCACATGTATTTTCCCCATGTTGACTTATATCTTTATGATATTTCCAGATGAGAATTGCAATATATGGGTATAATAATATGCCTAAATAGGACATATGGTGGCAAGTAAAATGCTTGTGAGTATTTTCCAATACTCATGTCACTTTGCAAAGGGATCTCGCTTACTCATGTGTAATTAAAAAAATTGTCCTGCAATTGCTTGGATAAGTGTCTCCAGTTTAAGGTCCATTGATACAAGCATGTCCTTTTAGCAGGGTCCTAGTGGAGTCTTTAAGAGGCAGAGTCTAGTAGGAGGTCTTGTAGTCACTGGTCTTCAAATATGTGTCTTGGCTATTTTTCTTACTCTCTTTCACATCTACCTTTCCCGAGGTGAATGAACTTTCTTTACCATGTACTTGTACCAAAGCAATGTAGCCAATTAGTCACAGATCCAAATCCACAAAACTGTGAGGAAAAAGAATTTTTTTTCTGTTTGGTTTCATGTCCAGTATTTGTTGCATGAATGGAAGACTGACTAACATGTGCTACATGCATATGTGTTCATATGTTGTATTTTGCTTCATTCCATATCTTGAATTTTAGTTTTTACCCAATACTCATTGCAGCTATGAGAATATGTCTCTCAGATCTCCATTTATTGGTAGCACAATTAAAGGAAGTCCAGCCATTGCCCTGTGAAATCCATTATTACATTTACCTGCCCTTGCCAAGTTGGGAGCTGAGTGTGCAAAGGATGCTGGAGTCTGAGGGAGTCTAGCTTGGTTCAAAGATGTTTGATGTCCTCATGCCACTTTCTAACCGTCTAAATTTTCTCCTCTACTTGTAGTACTACCTGCGTTTGGGTCCAACAAATCTTGCTGCGTTCTCTCACCTTCCATTTTTCTTCACAGAAAATAATTCTTCATAACTGCATGTAATAACATAGTTAATGCTTCTAAAAGGATCCAGAAAAAGCCAATTCTGTTACCTTGGCAATGGTTCTCTGTTAATGGGACAACGGAGAAAATGGATCTTTCACACATTGCTGATAGGAACCCAACGTGTAGCAATTCTAGAGAAAACCAAAGTGTACAATTACCACAGAAGCGAGTGATCATGTCTATCTCATCACAAAAATTCTGCACATAATTGTTTATAGCAGCTTTAAAATTTCCCCTAAGTGGAAACAAGCCACATTGAATGGATACTCAGCGATAAAGAGAAATAAAAGAATACAGAACAATGTACACATCACCTGAGCTTCTAGGTAATTACAAGGAGTCAATTGACAAAAGTCAATTACAGGAGACTAAATATCAAGTAACAAGATTGTTAAAGTGGAGAGCAGATTGGTATTTGTGTGAGTTAGGGTGAGTATTGGTGCGGTGTCAACCAAGATATGACTATGAAAGAGTCACACAAGAGATCCGTGGGGTGGGGAACACGTTCTATATCTGGAAGCAGCATCTCCTTCCTTTGACTATTCTTACATGTTTGCCAAGTTGTGCAACTGGATATTCCCAATATTCCTACTTCCCAACATCCACAAGGTAAATTTATATCACAATATTAGACTTTTTCCAATCAGATAATACATAGTGATATCACTGTGAATATAGCTTAAACATGAACATTTCCTCCTGTTTGAAGGTCATCTGCGTTAGTTTTTCTCTGAGCAGTTCACAAATGTTTCTAGGATCCTTGATTGTGGAGAAACTGCCTTAAAAAATGACACATTCCTTTGATGGCTTTGCCCTGCCTGGATGAATCTTCACACAGAATCTGTTTCTCCCTTAGGATTATGAGACAGCTGGTCTCTATTGTCAGCTTAAGTGGATTTCGAAACTCGTAAGCAACGTTTCTAAACACCCAGAGGTGTTTCTAAACACCACCCAGAGGTGGTGATGAAAGGCTCTGGACGTGTCTGTGAGGAGGATTCCAGAAAGGGATAACCAACGAGGAAAGAACAGTCTGAACATGGGAGGCACTATCTCATGGACGAGAGCCCAGGGCTGAATAAAAGGGGACAGGGAAAGCTGGCAGAGCTTAGACTCCCCCCCTTCATGGCTGCTATGGGATGGGCTGTTTTCTGCTCTCCTTTTCCCACCATGAGGGAATAAATTCCTGCCATGATGGGTTGAATCCTCTGAACTGTGAGCAAAGTAGTCTGCCAAGTATTTTGTCATAGTGTCACAAGAGTAGTGATTTATCAAGTGTTCCTAGTTTCATAATTGAATTCCACCTGTGGCACCTCTTGAAATATGTAAGCATGTGGTAGACTTTGCTGTCAAAAAGCAGTTTCTTAAGAATCAGTAGCCCTATTTGGTTCTTCCATATCTCACCTGCTACATTCTGGAGTAGCACAATCCCGTGTGAATGATCAGGATCTATTTACTGGCAGCTACTTAGAATATATATGAGAGAGAAGAAACACAAATTCATGTGCATAGATGGAGAAGGTCGGAGGACAGCCTTGGGAAGTCAGTTTTCTCCTTGCACCGTGCGGACTCAGGTCTCCAGATTTGGGAGCAGGTGCCTTACCCACTCAGTTATCTTGCCCCTCTGGTGCTAATTTAAAATGAACACAATCTGCCATTCTTCCATTGAGCCAAGAGCCACTGTGTCTAGAACTTAAAACCTCCATTTTCCTGGACACCCAGATGTTTCTCTCCAGCCCTTGTTGTGCATTCCCTCCTCAGGAAGCCACAGCGTTGGAACTTACGTTTCTTCTTTTCACTCCTTCTGCGAATGTTTTTCAAAATCGTTCTAGTCCCTTAAAGGGCAAATAGTTACATACAGAGCGATGCATTCTGGGCTGGGATTTTTGACCTGGGAATAGAAACTGCATGTTCCTTCTTTCGTGACATTTCTGGAGACCTGGCCAGATGGGAGCATGTGGCAGCTCAGCACAGGGACTATTACTGCTCCTGGCGAAGAGAGAAGCTGGAGCTGCAGCTCCACACAAAGTACCAAGGTGGCAAGTGGAACGAGCAACTGCAGATCCCTGTCTGTCCCGCCATAGCTGTGGCTATACAGTGATGCGAAGGGACTCGCCCTTCCATCTGGGATGAGACCCCAATCGGATATCGTGATGTGCAGAGGAAACCACAAGTCCAGCTGACAGTCAAGACGAAGAGGCACTGGCAGATCTAAATCTTCATGTGAACATGGAGGAATTGAACAAGGCATTCATGGTGGACAGTGAAGAGCTGTGTGATTCTCTCATGAACTGTCACTGGTACCTCTGGATACGGTTTACTCTCACATCCCAGATGTGATTTCCAGGGTGCAGCTGGGTGGTCACCAAGCCTCTGGATACTGTTCACCCTCATACCTTGGATAGAACCTACCCTGCCCCCAGAATCCAGGTGGCCACTAAACCTCCCAGCACCGTAATAATTGCATCACATCTTTGTTTTTGGAGAGAAAAAAATCTTCCAGCAATAAAGTGAATTCTATATGCGCTTTTTTGTGGTACTAGGGATCAAACCCAAGGCCTTATACTTTACCATTGAGCTGTGTCCCCAGCTCTTGGATTTTGTATGTAAATAAAACATAACTTCCAGGACTTATGTATGATTGACATGATAGAGTATGATATGAATAAATGTCACCAACGTGGTAAAAAAAAAGAGTAATGTAACAAAACTGAAAGTTTTGTTGTTGGTTTGGAGGGGGCCCATCCCATGTCCACTGGTCATGGTCTTCTGAAAGATTTGCTTCTGGCGAAAGATTGGTGAAGTGATTCACATGAGGTGTGACTGATGGGTAACCAGTCCCTTGGAAGTCTGTGAGCTGCTGTGCACCTGAAGCTAAGGAAGGCAGCTGTCATGCTGATGTTTAATGATCCGCATTGGAAGGGTAACCAGCCAAAGGAACATTTTACATTCTAGAAGTTGGAACTTGGAAGTGGCGAGCATTCTTACCACTCCTTCAGGTGAACATGGTGAGTTTCCAAGCAAACTAAGTATGAGGTGAGGGGGTCAGTATGACCCACATCACAGACAGACACAGCCAGGGAGGTGGAAACATACCATTTAAAAATTTCCCTTTCCAATGATTCTTATTGGGCCAATTGTAATTTTTTTCTCCATAAAACAGAATTTAGATATTAATTTATAGGTTTCTGTATTTTTACTAAACAGTATTTTTATGGAAATTTATTACAACTAAAGACGGCACAGCAAAAGAATAATTCCATGATGTAATACATTCTTTCGGGGCTTGGGGAGTTAACACAGTTGTTAAAATGCCTTCTGCACAAACAAGAGGACCTGAGTTCAGATTCCTTGGACTGTGTAGAAAGTCATGTGCAGAGGTACATACCTATAATCTCAGTTCTGGGAAGACAGAGACAGACAGAACCTTGGGATTTGCCAGCAAGCCAATCATTCACTCAGTGTATTCCAGGTTCAGTGTGAGACTATATCAAAGAACAAGGTGGTAACCGATTTAGGAAGACATCAAATATCAACCTTTGGCCTCTATATGCATGTGCACAAGCATGCACCAGCACACACACACACACACATGCATATGAACACACATGAATGCACACACACACACAAATACATACATATGCATTATAAATACATTATATATTATATACAGCCACAAGTATTAATTGACTGTCAATCCATTTTGGCAGCTCTAACAATATAGACTCAGTGGTTTATAAACCACAGAAACTTATTTCTCATTTTCCTAGAGGCTAAATCCTAGATCTTGGCACTGGTATATTTGGTGTCTGCTGAGGATCTGGTATATGGTTCACAAATAGCAATTGTGCCAGTTAGATTTAGTTGTTAACGTGACAACTGAAGACTGAACTGAGCTCTGAGCACATTCGTGGAAAATTAGCAGTTAAGGGAAACGGTGAGCAAGTCTGAGGGAGGTTATCTGGTTGATGTGGGAACACCTAGCCCACAGTGGGTAAGACAGATCAGGTTTGGTACAATTTGGCATTCTTCATCATACTTGGACAGACACGGTTTTGAGCAAATGAGTTTTCTCTATTTCTCTCTCTCTGTGTCTCTCTCTGTCTCAGTAAGCTCTATAGATATGGCATGGCTAGCTCCACCCACTCCTGGTGTTGTGAACTCTCCTGCCAAGTTGGACTAAGAACTGTAATAGAGATCGCAAGAAAGAACAAAACCCTCCGTTCTCTTAAGCTATTTGACTGTGGGTTTATCAGCAACACGCAGGCAAGCTGCAGTAGTGTGTTCTCGTACTATCCTCACATGTTGAAAGCAGCAAAGAGTCTCTCTGGATCCTCTTTTATAAACCAAAAACCCGTTCATGGTCTAATCACTCCGTATAACTTCCCACTTTCTAATACCGTTACCTTGTGGGTTAGGATTTCATCACAGAATTTGGGGAGAGGACATACCCACTCAAGGGAACATAGGTTGGAATAGTCTCCCCTTCTCTTTGTTAGGAGCTGAACCTTCTTTTCCACCACCCACGCCTCCCGCTCAGCTTTAGCTGATTTTCCCCATGATGTTTTCCTATTTCGGTTCATCTTCCATTGCTCCACTTTCCAGATGTGGTCCTGCTTTTTATTTACTCACAGTTTTTTTTCCTTTTAAAAAGCTGTTTATAAAAAAAAAATCACATCAATTGCTTCTTGCTCTTTGTCTCCTCCAGAGAAATTGTAATTTGCAAAGGCTTAATTAGCATCTTTCAGAATTCAACGTGCTTTAGGAATTTAAGTTGTACCGTCAGCACAGTACAATCTCCAGATTTGTTAACTCTAAATTTTCCTTTCCTGAATCTAGTTCCTTCATGTAGTTATGGTTTCTAAAAGCCTTTCTTCCTGAAAGAAATCTGCAAAAAACAAACAACAAAAATAACCAACCAGATAAACATTGTTATTACATCAAAGTTGCAAGCTTTTCCTGCACCAGTATTTGGCATTGTGGTTGATTTCAGTTTTTAGAAAAGCAAATGTTGAAACTCCTGGGATGTCGTTTTCATAATAAAAGCCATTTTAATGATCACATATGTTGTTGTTTTAAGGGCCCATTCTGTAATTGAAAGAATATACTCTGGACTCTCCTGGGGATTTGATTCATGCAATTCCTTCCTCATTATGAACTAAGCTGTTTATTAATCAGCCAGTCTACACGGTCTGTTTTCGTTCACTTTGATTTCTTTTGTGCTTAAAGTTCAGGGTTTAAATTTTTAGTACTCAAAATGAAGATGACTGCTTTTAGTCGTTTGTGTGTTTATTACTCCAACTTGATAGCTAAGCATTTCCAGGCTGCAGAGGGAAGAAAGGAAGGAAAAAAAATGAGGATGAGATGTTGTCAACACATTGGCTTATTATGTGGGGCTGCACAAGGGGCAAACTGCACAACTGCCTGGTACAGGCCTTTGCTCTGCAGTGTAGATTGCTTTAAGAAAGCGTGGGGCCTTTTCCATATTGTGAATGAGATTCTGGGGTTTTCTCTGTTTTAGTAGTCTCCTCTCTTGCTGATGATCTAGGAACACACACACATTCGTACACACACACACACACACATACACCATGAAAGTTTCACCTGTTTATATCTCTCTGATGTAATTTAATATTTCTTCTCACTTCTTTTCCAGATCTGACATACTCATTCCTGGGCTTCTCATGCTGGGTGATTTTTGGGAGGCAGGTGCTTAGCCCCGGCAGAGCAATGGAGGAGGGCGCCTCTCTTCTTTCTGCCCACTGGGTCGTCTACAAAAGGAAAATATACCTGTCATAGTAAGAAACATCACAAGGCTTTGTTCCTTCGTGGCCGGAGAGACCAAACGAAAACGGAGGAAAGTACAGGAAGATTCTGTCTTGGTTGAGTTCTGAGGACCTTTGAGGTGGCGGCCAACATGAATCAAAGACAAAAATGAAACGTGGAAGTTGTCCAGTGGAGTCTAAAGTGGAAGACGAATGAGAGGTTTTGACAGTGTCTCTCCCTGCCTGTCACTCTGGACTTGCCTTCATAGCAACACCACCTTCCTCCTGCCTTTATTTCCACGTGTAGTAGGTTTCATTCACTCATTGCTGCATGAAGGGAGAAGGGACTGCAAGGCCTTTGTCTCTTGGCCGTTGGCCTGACCTCCCGTATTAATCATTCCTTGGTATTGAGGTGAAGAGAGGGAACATTCAAAACCACCCAGTGCGGCCTTTGGGTGATTCTGTCATTCTAGTAATATTTAAAAAGTTTTTCACTCTCTTTGAGCATCCTTTTAGAGTCAAACAACGTGCTTTTAAATACGTTTTATTCTCTTTCAATTAATTAATTTACTTACTGTCTCATCAATGATTATAGTGAAGTTATGATATCTTCACACCTTAAACCCCGATCCCACCCCCTTCCTTTTTTCATGACCACCCTCCTTCCTTCTGGCCAGTCTCCTTCCATCTATCGTGTCTTTTTGCGTGTGTGACTCCTTGAGTCTCATCTGGGTTGCTTTTGATAGCATGTTCCCCAGCCCTCGCTGGAGCATGAGTCACGTATCAGTGGACACGCCCTCGAGGAAAGCAACTGCCTTCCCTTCATCAGCAGTAGTCCTCATCAGTCTCTCAAGGAGGGAGGGGTGGGGCCTCTTGAGGTCTATTTCATTTGAGAGAGAGACAGAGAGGGGGGGAGAGAGAGACAGAGACAAGAGACAAAGAGATGAGAGACAAGAGATAGAGACAGACAAGAGACAGAGAGACAAGAGACAAAGAAACAAGAGACAGAGAGACAGAGACAGAGACAGAGAGATAGAGAATCTGAGAGCAGGTGCACACATGCTTAGTCATCTTGTAGGCCCCTGTCTTATTTTACTTTGTTGGCAAGCATACTTTAACAATGACAAAGTTAAAAAAAATTAAAATTGTGGCTTTTAAGTGTCTGAAAGTTTACAAAAGAACACAAATTTATTTGTAATTGTACATGCCTGGATGTTTCAGAGCAGGATATTTGGGTGACTAATAAAAGCACAATTTAGTATTGCATATTAACTTTAAGATTTTGTTTTTCTTGTTTTCAGCAGAACCATTAACTATGTTGTCATGACCAAGATCACTGTGATCAGGCTCCATTCGTAACACCAAGCCAGACAACCTTTCCTTAATCACTACAGTGCTGTATATTTTTCTTTTATTTCAATTTGCAGAAATCTTGCTCTGTAAAAAAGAGTAGCAAGCAGAATTGTCAATAAAACATTTAAAGTACGATTTTAGCATATGTGCAAACATATGCATAGACTCATAACTTCTATAGTCATAAAATTGTTACTAAGAAAATGACTCAATTTTATCATGTGAATATTATTGTGTTATTCATAGTTGTCACTATTTTCTTCCATATAGATTATGTTAAGTTTTCTTTCTTTTAAACTTTTAATTCTTGTATATTATATATACATATATTATATATACATATATACAGCTTATTGTCCTGTTTCAATTTTCTTTTCATTTCAATGTCACAACTTTGCCCTATTTCACATAATTTCCTTCAATGTTGAGATTTTCCTAAAGATTTTAAACATATTCTTTAAAAAAATAAAATAACAGTAAGTGGCTAGATTTTGTTTTTGTTTTACTAGTATTTAGAGCAGACAACAGTTCAGAAACACTATGGTTTGAAAATGAATTTTATTTTCCTCTAGGAACATGAGTCAGTGTTTAGCAGACCACTTTTTTCTCTATCATATGATTCACTTAACATTATGCCCACTAAAGTGTTTGTAAGATCAAAGTTAACTTGTGTTCGAAATTCTTCCCCTGTCTTGGCCCTACATGGAAAGTTCTGCATATAATCTCTGCTCTGACACGGTTGAAGTCCTGCCTCCACTTGTCACACACATCTGTTGAGAATAATGAGCCTGTCCCTGAATTAGAACAGGAAGAGGAGCAAGAAACTGCAATGAGTCCTTTTGGGACAGTCATGTCCGATTCTTGCTGAAATGGATTTTGTGTACCAGGCCTATCGTCTGCCAAGATCTGCGTATTGTGAGGGCGCCATATGATGATTTCCTCTCAACAAAAAGCTGCCATTTTGCTCAAGATTATTAAGGCTGGTCCCTCTGGCCCCTTAGAGACAGAGGGACTGGGGGAGGATGGAATGCATGTGACCATCCTCAGGATGCTAGCCCTTAGGCCTGGCCCCTCCCTGATGGTCACCTGTGCAAGTTATGGTGACATTTCAGCCCTCTCTGAGACACGTTCCTCCTCTCTGAGATTCTGTGTGTCCCAGCGACCCTCTAGCTTAACATACAGGCGAAAAACTTTCTAACACAGAGGGCAGGGTTGGGCTTCCCTTCCAGAGTTTCTGGTTTCCTAGGTTGGGTGGGCTGGGGAGGGACTGAGGGTTTTCATCTCAGACAGGTTTCTTGAACCACAGGTGGAAAACAGTCCAACCTCAAGCATGGCCACCTGGCTGCCCGTCTGCAGATGGTGACCTCAGACTGACCAGGGAAAGGGTATTGAATGAATGTCCGTGAAAAGGCAAAACAGATAGTAGTCATTCTACACTTATTTTCTGAACTGTTCCTTTCTTTAGCAACTCACTGAAAAGCACTAGGTTTTTCTTCCTCGGTATCCTCGGGGAATCTGTCTGAAGATCCCTGGAGATACCAAACTCTGATGCACACTCCCTTCTGTAAAATGACATCATATTTGCACATCTGGCTTAATATTCGAAGTTGTCATTAGGTAACTGACAGTGTCTGTTGGAATTGTTGTGCAATGCTGTGCTGAACACGTTTGCTACAAATGCAACGCTTTTCTCCAATGTTCTTAATTTGTGGTTGGTTAGTTCCTTGTTTGTGGAATCAATAGATAGGGTGAGCTGCTTGGACCAGTTTAATTCAAGCAGAGTATCACTATAAATTTTATTTTATTTACTATTGTTACTTTTGTGCACATTTCTGTGTGTTCAAATGGACTCTTGAGTTGTCTCTTTTCCTTCTTTAGCCTCTAAGTGCTGGTTATAGGGCATGCTCCAAATGGACTTCATTTTCTATTAAAGATCCAATGCAGAAATTTTTATTTTATTTTATTTTATTTTTTAATACATTTTTTATTATTTCCGCTCATACAAACTTAATAGGTAGACCAGTTCCCTCCCTCCCTCCTCCTCCCCCTCGAACTCCCTGCTTTCCCCTCCCTTCCTCCCCATCCCCCAGTGCCTTCCCCCCCCCCATTCCCAGAGAGTCCTTTATTGTGTATGCCTAACTCTCCTCTTGGTCCTCCTCTCCGATGATGTACAAGGACCCAGTGGCATTTCCCTGAATCCTTTCTCATGTTCCCCTTAAGCATAGGAACACTACTGTGGCTGTCAATCCCTTGCCTCCAAGGATCTTGGTGCCTTTAGCTGATGTTAGACTTTGTGAGGTCAATAGTGTGTTGGACATTGCTCAGGGCATGCAAAGTCCTATTATGATTACTTCGCCCCTAACTAGTGTGGAGAATCTTGCAAATCATTGCTCCTCCCATCCTTTTGCTCTTACAATCTTACCGCCCCTTCTCCCGCAAATGTCCCTGAGCTTCAGGATGGGGGGAGATTAGGCTGGCCTAGTTCTATGTGGTTGATATAGAGTCTCTGAAGTTCTGAATTGTGGTTTGTTGATTTTCTTTTGCAGTTTTGCTGCTCCCAATGCAGGAATTTTTATCTTTGATACTGTGAATATTGAAATACACATTTTTTACAGTTGTGACTATATTCCATGGCTTCCTTCCCAATTTTCTGTAGGACAGAATGAGAATGTATTTAATGTCTCACGTGAAAAGATCTTTATTCTTGACATCAAGTGATAAATGATCATCCTCTACACATCTGGAAATTTTATTGCATGACTTTTGAACACCTCTCCAACTTGCAAATTCTCATCAATATGACTTTGAATTTGAGTCACAATAGAGTCTTTCATTGTCCCAAATCTTCAGCTGTTGATCTGGGATACTGAAGAATACTTCACATTTTAGGAAAGCAAAGGAAAACAGAAAAGCCCTCAAATGCCTAGCCATTGTCTATTACAGTATTTAACTTTCAATGGAAGGTATAGGTTTGTAGGTTCTCTCTTAATTTTTGTGGAAAACTTTTGTTAATTTTGAACCATGTCCCAAATGCTCAAAAGAGTGGGGTACGGAAAAGAGGGGAGGGTCGGCCCCCCCTTACCCGCCTGGGGGTCCTGCTCCACAGCAGGTGCCCAGCGGGCGATGGCTTCACCCCTTTCCAATGCTCCTCAGGAGAGAAGTCTTATTTGATCTTTTTCTAAATCAAGAGGACCTTTTACTTCCATTTGAAATGTTAAAAATTTGGGACTTTCTTTTATCCCATGAGAGATTATTAAATAAAGGTATGGAATGGAATGTCTCAAGTTGAAAAAAAAAACTCACACTTTTAAATCTACTGAATTAAAGTCGGTGTCAAAGAATTTCTCCTAGTGACCCCCAAAAAAGTAGTGGGGAAAAGATAGCAAGAGATAATAGTAAAGTCAGGGAAGAGAACAAAGGGCCCGCATTTCTGTCCAGAGGGAACACCATCTTTTAATACAGTCACTTAAAAATACACGCATTGCCACATTTTTCATTAGCCTTAATTTTTTCATCAATCATGTTAATTTATACAGAGGGCACTTAATAATAGCTAATTAACACTTATGACTTTTGAAATTAAAAGACCTTTGGAGAGATTGCTGCTGATTGGGGGAAGGATTTTCTTCCCTGTTCCTCTCTTTTTGAGAAAAGAGAGAGAGAGACATAGCAAGAAGGTATGAGGCCTGGATGTGTTGAAAAATCTCCCTTCTGCCTAGCTGATTGCTCAGCAGGTAACGTGATACTTGGCCCGTGAAGGCCAGAAACGTGCTTCGGCTACAACCCTAAGTAAAACAGCTCTAATCAGAATTTTCTTGAATTAAATTTAAAAATTATTAGGGACTTGGGAGATGGGTCAGTGGTTAAAGCCTTTGTCGTGCAAGCAAAAGGACCTTAGTTCAGATCCCCAGATCCTATATAAAAATGCTAGATGATTGTGATGGTGGCCTGCACTTCCAGTTGTGGAAGGCAGAACCTGGAAAACCCCAGAGCAAAGCAATAAGGAGGAATAGCAATCAAGGGTGAGTTCTGATGTCACTCTTGGACCTCCACCAGCACACTCTCAAGTGATATGAAAACACATGTACATCCACTCATATACAAAATACACACACACACTCTCTCTTCTTTCTTTCTCTCTCTCACAGGCATGCATATATGCATGTATCAAAAGAAAATCAGGCTACTCTTTAAATAGACTGAGACCCAAGGAAAATTTATAAAGGGCCCAGAATAGTGATATCCGTAAACAAAAGAATTTACAAAGTTGAATTTTACATGAGAAACAGACCATATATTTACTTTATCCAACTTATGTTTCTATTACTCTCTGCATTAAACTAATTGACTGTGTATAACCATGACATTTCTTTCTATTTTACGGACATTACAAAAATAGATTTAAAAAATTATCTAGGGGACAGTGTCTCACTATGCTGCTCAAGTTGGCCTTAAATAAACATCTTCTGGCCATGGCCTCTCAGTGTTGGGATTTTAGGCATGTGCCACTATACTCGGCAAGAAAGTAGGTTTTAACTGTGTCTACAACATGCTTTTCTTCAGTACTTGCTTTATATGATTAATTAGAGTATATGTGCAATAGGTATAAATACATACATATTTGCATACATATATACAAACACTAGATGCCTACTAATATGTGCATATGTAGAATTTGTGTATATAGCATTATAAACATAGAGATGTATAGATTTATATATACACATGTGTGGACGGAGAGATGGCTCAGGGGTTAAGACTGCTTAGGAGGCCAAGCAGAAAGCCCTGAGTTCAGATCCCAGTACCACACACAAAAAAACAACCAAATCAAACCAAAATAAAACAAAAAGACAAACAAACACCAGAGGGAAACAGCAGTGGCCTACACTTCTAGCCCTGGTTAGCCAAGATGATTCCAGAGTCACCTTTGGTCCTCCACAGGGACACACATTGCCCTCTCTCTCTCTCTCTCTCTCTCTCTCTCTCTCACACACACACACACACACATACGCGCGCACACACACACTCAAACATACACACATACACACATAACAATAAAATAAGTAGATATATATATGTGTGTGTGATCTTCCACATATTTTCCTCTACCAGTAGACGTCTCTGTTCTCTGACCGAAGGCCCGAGTTTATGTGACTGACTGCCTGAGGTTTTCACTAAGTCTGGCTTTTTTTTTTTCTTTCAGTTGTGTTTTTGTATGAATGGAGAGAGCATCTCCTATTCATGTTAATATCTTAAATCCTCAGCATGTATGTTGTTAAACGTTTCAATGGAAAATTGTCTCATCGGGCACTCTAAGAGGCACATGACAGATTTTCATCTCTTTCAGATCTTTTAAATTTTTTCCATTGTGTCCAAAGGTCATCACTGGGCCCAGGATGTGCGAATCACTTTCTTAAAGTAACTGCACTGGTGTTTAGAGCAAAGCTATGTCTGCTGTGGGTTATGACCTCACATGGGCTCATGTAAATGAACAGGAGTTACAAAATATTAGGAAATAGCAAAATGTTTCAGAAGACATGCTGTCATAGATACAGTTGTCAACTTGATAACTGAAGGCTCAAGCTCTGGGCATGTTTATAAAGAATTGGCAATTGAGTTTTTAACTGTGAGTGAGCCTGCAGGAGATTGACTAATTGGAAGGCCCAGCCCACGGTGAGTGGGACTAGCCTTGTAAGGTGAATAAGATGGATGGAACTGGGGCTGGAGAGGTGGCTCAGGGGTTAAGCCTCTGCCTCGCAGGCAGGAGGTCCTGAGTTCAGATTCTAGACCCCACGTATAGACGGTGGGCAGAAGCGAGGGTGGCCTGCGTTCTGGTCCTGGTAGGGCGAAGCCTGTGAATCCCGGGGCAGAGTAAACAAGAAGGAAGTGAAAGCGGTTCATGGTGGTTCCCGAATTCGTCCGTGGTTCTACACACACACACACAGACACACACACACACACACACATAATACACACATACATACACACATGCACACACTCATACACACAAAATTTAATAAATAATAATAATAAAAATAAAAAAAGATGGATGGAACTGGTTGAGGAAGTTGGCATCCTTCTGCATACTTGACCAGACATGCTTGTCTGGCCAATGAGCAATGTCCCTCTCTCAGCAGTCCTGTGCTTTTTGTATGGCTAGTTCCCTCAATACCTGGTGTTGGTGTGAGTTTTCTTGGCAAGCCAGACAAGGAGCTGTAACCAGACATTCGTAAGTCAAAAGAGACTCCCCTTAGTCCGTTTGGTTGTAAATTTATCAGTAACCATGGAGGCAAATTGCTACACCTACCCACCAAAAGTTAATTTAAAAAACAAATGTATAATGTACCTGAGGTATTTCTGACTGTTGACCACGTGTGACCTCACACTTTTGTTCTGAAGATAGCATGTGCACTGCACCATATATGTGTGTGTGTGTGTGTGCGTGTGTGTGTGTGTGTGTGTGTGTGTATTGCCACACCAAGTAATACCAGTGGACATTGCCCAAAGCACATTAGCTCAGACTGAGACTCCTTACTGTATGCTGTGTATTACAGTCTTTTTAGATTTCTGATCCTGCAGAAATGTAAAGGTTTATTTTATTTTTCATTTTTGCATGTGTGCCTGTGTGTATTGTCTCTCTGTGTGTGTCTGTGTATCAGAAGGCACTATATACGTCTGTGGAGGTCCAAAGTGAACTTCGAGAATCACCCTGGATATCCTCTTTGCTTTGCTTTGGAATTTCCCAAGCTCAGCCTTCTAGGGTTGGAATTACATGCTGCTGCTATTTCTGCCTGTCGTTTTCACATGGGACCCAGGATCCAAACTCAGGATCTTCTGCTTGTGAGGCAGAGGCTTAACCCCTGAACTATCTCTCCAGCCCGTAAAGGTTTAATTATAGAAAACAGAGTACTATCATTTTTTTGAGCATGTATTGAATTAGTGTATCTTTGATTGTATTGTGTTAGGCAAACAAAAACATCCAGTTCAGTTAGTGAACTTGCTTTCATTTTTAGTTAATGGTAAAACTGTACACCAAAGAATTGCTTAAAGATGAAATTCTTTATGATTTATTACCAGCAAACATTTGATTTGTATTTCTACTTTATATGCACATATACCTAGAGGTAATCTAAAGCTCCTTTGAGGAAAAGAAGTCATAATTGGAAAAATAGTAAGAATCCCTTGTTAAGGTATGTACAAACCTAAATGATCTAAAATACAGTTAGGGGACACAATTCTGAATTTCAAGGCATGCTTAAAATTATAGTAGTTTAGCTGTATGTAAGAACAGAAATGTTCACTCACCTTTTGAGAGATTCTTTACACTAATAAATGAGTTTCAGGCAATTTTCAAAGATATTTATGATCATAGTTTACTCTGCAACGTCATGGTCAGGTTGGAACCCGAGTTTACTAGTTGAATGCCTTTGAGAATATTCTAAAGCATGTCCCTATTTCCTTCTTTGTTTTATTTCCTTGCCACACTGGCCGTATTAGTTCTCAGCCATCCATTTGGTTGTGCATGACAAACGGCGCCACTGGTACTGGACTGGCAAGGGACAGCATTGCTCTCCAACCATTTTTGCAACAAGCAGCAGTATTAATGATTGCAATAGCGAAATTCCCAAGTTTAGATTCTTTGAGTACCTAAGTTATTTATTTATTTATTATAAAAATTTCATTTATTTATGAGAAGGGAGAGAAAGAGAGAGAGAGAGAGAGAGAGAGAGAGAGAGAGAGAGAGAGACAGAGAGAGAGAGCGATTTTCTATGGGGCACACAGTGGAGGTCAGTTATCTCTTTTCACTACCCAGGTTTTGGGGATGGAACTCAGGTTCCAGGTTAGCAAGCAGGTACCTTGCTTTCTGAGCTGTCTCTCCCACCTCAAGTGTGGGTACTTCAGAAAGAAATACTGGTTTATTTAACTTGTAGTTCTGGTGGCTGGAAAGTACCCACAGCAGAGCACCAAGATCATGATGAGGGTCCACTGACCACAGCATGGTCTGTGGAGAAACCCAAAGAGAAAGAAAGGGTCCTGTGTGGAACGCGGCAAGCAGGTGGGTGACCTCAGTTTCCAACAGCCTTCTTTAGGGGAGCTATCTCTCTCTTGTGGAATCCAGCCCATGGTGTGAGATATGACTGATATATTTTAATCTCCTCCCACATCCCACATCTCAATGATTCTTCCACCACCATACCATGCTGGAAACAATCTTCTGGCACATGACCTTTGTGGGACAAACCATATCCAAACCATATTTTGTGGTTTCTCGCCTCCAAATATTGATTACTGTAGGTATCTTGGAAGCACGATCTTCTCACTTTCAATTAAAGAAAATGATGCCGATAAATTAACAGGTTCTGGGTTATATATTTTACGTTCGCAGTTAGAAAACTACAGTGGTGATAATTTCTCCCTTTGCCACCTGGTTAAGTTCCAACTTTGTTTATGTGTCTTTAGCCACAGTGAGACAGAAATGTCACCTTCATCCTGAAAAATCTAAAGCAAACTCATCTAATGAATAATTTTTATTTACTAAAAGAACTGAGGGCTATTTATTCATGGAACTGGACACTCAAGTTTTTATTAATCTGTAGAGTCAGTAGAGCTGATCAAGGGAGAAACTTCTAGAAGGACAACCTTTCAATATTAAGTGGTATTATTTAGATAATAAGCTTTGCTTTATGTAGCTTTAAGCAGCTTTCATTTCATTCTGGTCACTTGATTTAGCTACCCAATTAGGACTCATTTATTCACACAGTAGCTGTGGTATATGACCATCCATTTCCAACATGCTTCCAAGAATCTTTCCCACCCAGCTAGGCTCCTAACACATTTGGAATTACTCCTGTTAGTAACAGAAACCAAAACTAAGTTTTTTGAAAAGCATTATTTGCTTGGTGGCACTACTTGTCTGCCCACAGAGAAGTATACAACACAGCTTTGATTCATCCAAGGTTTATTTCATAAAACATTTTAGCAGCCGAAGTGTTGAAGGGTTTATCTGTTTCATATTCCAAATGTGCCAAATATAGCACATAGTATATAACAGTCCAAAATTCATGTGGGTTTAAATTTTTTTGAGCATTTCATGACAGACCTTTAGAGTCACTTTCCCCAATAATGTAACTTTCAGCCATATGTAGCTATTGAAATTCAAATCAACTAGACTTCAATGAAATTGAAATTTCAGAGTGTTGATCACTTTGGCCACATATCAAATGCTCCATAGGTTCATGTGATTAGTGGCTACTGTATTGGATAGCACAGATTTCAAATATGGTAAATTCTTTTGCAAAATGTAACTTTTGGAAATTCATAGAAAATTAACTATAGTTCTGGGACCACAATTTTGTACCACACAATAGTTGTTTGATTCAGAGCCCAGGACTCTGCGAAGTGGTCCAGTGGAACCAGAAGAGACCTTGGAAGATGTCTGAGATGAGCCATTGGTTCACAGATGTAATGAGGTAATGGGCTAGTAAATCATTGCATCCCATAACTGGTTTCTGGTATGTAGTTCATAATTTTATGATATGCTTTTCCTCACAAAGTTGATTTGCAAATTATCCATAGATATTTTAAAGGTGAAATGCTATGGTAGGCATATAATCACCTCTTTTTATTCCTGTTCTTTATTACCAGCCTCTGAAAGTCTGCATTTGATTTTTTCCTGTGGAGTCTCTGAGCTGTGGCCTCAACTTTTACTTCTATTAAAGTTCTTCCATGCTGTCCATTACATCTTGGCCACCAAATCCAAGGCCTTTCCTTATTTTGCAGAAGAGATCTAGCTTTGAAGCATCGACTAGCTGGAGGTGTCCCTTTTGCCTGGGAATCTATTTTTCTCTCACATCATCTTTTTCTTCTCTGTATATTCTGCTCCTCCCTTTCTTGGTCTACTTCTTGGATTTTTTTCCTTCGTCTTCTAAGTGGAGATTTGGGGGGACCTTCTGTTTTCCTACTTGCTATTCTCTCTAAAGTCTCCTGGATAAGCTTACTCACTTTTCCAAGCTATCCGCTTCACCTGTACCTGTAACTCTAAGCTAGTCCACTGTGAGCTTGGATCCTATGACCAGCTGCCATATAAAAACCTCAAAGCCAACATGCTTATAGACATAGCTTGTTACTTTCTCCCTCAGTCTGCTGTTTGGTAGTATTCTAGACTCATCAGAGACAAGAGTCATTTTCCAAGTTACCCAGAATTAAATTCTTGCTATGTCACATCTCATGACGGTAACCAAATTGTACTGGTTTCTCTGAGCTGGAAATGTCTCCCACAGTGGTGCTGTTAACACTAAAATCCATTCCAGATGATCACCTAGGTTGCTATTTTTTTCTGCTCCCATATCTAATACATTACCACTTTTTTTCCGGCAGGATCCGGTTTACTCTCCTTGGTAGAGTGGTCCTGAGAGTGGCAAGTGCCACCCTGTCCTGGGCAGAAGGAGGGTCCGAGGGCCAATTAAGGCCAATGGCAGGAGGAGGGGGAAGGGGAGCATATAGCCCCTGGAATGAAGTGAGGCCAGGCTGAGGGCCAGAGGCATCTGTGGTGGGCCAGGTCGGGGTACCCCTGCCCCCCAGGGTGGAAGACTGTGACTGGACCACTGCTATAAGGCTATGGACCTAGGCCACACGGGCGCCCTGGGCAAGTGGGGCACAGGGACACATGACACAGAACACGAAACACAGACATGTGGCTCACACATAGCACATGAATAAATGGGCGCAGATTAACGACCTAGAGGGGACACCCAGCTACATGTGAGGCTGGACACACAAACACAATGATGGTGCCACATACAGAGGAGACACAGTACTATGAGACACATCATAATCACTGCAAACAGACCAGGCCACGGAACTTGAGGGACAAGGGAAAGGGTCTTTTGGCACCTCTGCCCTGGATCACGAAGAGTGAGTATGCAGTGGGCTGGTCTGGAGGAGGTGGGCACCCTGCTGCACCCTCTGGACTTAGTCTGTCTTACACTTTGTTGAGCACCTTCACCATCTCATCATAGATCACAAACACGATTGTCACATCCATGCAGACCCGGACCAAGTAGGGGACAGTGCCCTTGTAGAATGCCTTAGGCCCCTCGTTCCTCAGGATCTGTAAACCGTAGTCCAGCGTGTTCCGGTATCTGTGCACCTCCAGGCCCTGCATCCGGGTCTTGGTCACATCCAGACGTGGGTTCTCAAAGACACTGGCTTGCGCCAGCGATAATTCCAAACACCCCTGTGACCAGTGGGTTCACAGACTTATTAGGATTGTCCCCTCCGTACAAGTTGCGCAGGGCAGTCATAACGAAGAAGCAGATGGCCTGATTTGAGCCCTGCTTCAGCACAGTGGCTGTCAGGCCTCAGTATCCCCTTCAACCCTTGTTCCCGTATAATCTCCCTAACCCCAAGGAAGAATCCTCTGTACTTGGGGTTGGGGGTCATAGATGAGCTTCATCTTGATGGTCCCCATTGGGCACACTGCCAGCGCAGCCTCGGCCACTCCAGCACCCAGACCGCACAGCAGCCCTGGAGTGCTGTCGAGCTGACCCTGGGAGAGCTGACCCTGGGAGTCCCGCATGTGATTGCCGAGGAACATTCCAAACCTGACAGCTGATTTGGGGAAGGAGCCGTAGAGCAGGGAGATGAGCAGCGGTACCGGCCCAGGGTCCAGGGCTGCAGACAGCTATTCACACAGTCCCATGCCCTTGCAGCTGTACTTCGTCGAGAACATGATGCAAATTTTGGTGCCTCCTGCCAGGATCGCCTTTTGGTGCATCAGTTTGGTCTTCCCAGGGGCTGGCGCAGCGGCCGCCAGAGCGCGACGGGAGCGGGGAGCAGTCACAGCGGGAAGGAAGCGGGGTGCCAGGTGTGGGTCTAGGGTCCGAGTCTCCCCGGATGAGCACTGAGGAGGAGGTAGGCTGCAGCGAAGGCAACCAGTCCATTACCACTTTTAAAAACGTTCTGGGCTGGAGAGGTGGCTCAGGGGTTAAGCCTCCGCCTTGCAGGCGGAAGGTTCTGAGTTCGGATCCCAGATCCCACGTATAGACGCCAGGCGGAAGCGGGGGTGGCCTGCGCTTCTGGTCCTGGTAGGGCGGAGCCTGTGAATCCCGGGGCAGAAGGAGGTGGAGGCGTCCATGGAGGTTCGCGAATTCGTCCGTGGTTCTACACATACACAGACATACACACGCAGACACGCACGCACATACACACGCATATGTACACGGTTGAATAAATAATAATAATAAAAAAAAATAAAAAAAAAAAACAAAACGTTCTAACTCCGTGACATTTCTCAAATTTCCTCTTGCTCCCCTCCTGTAAGCTCTTGGCCTTCAAGTCTCTTGTAATGTCTTCTTAACTTGTCTCCCCATTTCCAGACATTCTTTCCTTAATCTCCCTCAAGTCACCGAGTAGTTCTGCTTTATTCATAGTTGTGCTTTCTTTTTTTTTTTTTTAACATTTTTTATTATTATTTCCGCACATACAAACTTAATAGGTAGACCAGTTCCCTCCCCCCCCAACCCCCTGCTCCCCTTCCCTGCTCCCCTTCCCTCCCTCCCCGTCTCTCAGTGCCTCCCCCCCAATTCCCAGAGAGTTCTTTATTGTGTATGCCTAACTCTCCTCTTGGTCCTCCTCTCCGATGACATACAAGGACCCAGTGGCATTTCCCTGAACCCTTTCTCGTGTTCCCCTTAAGCATAGGAACACTACTGTGGCTGTCAATCCCTTGCCTCCAAGGATCTTGGTGCCTTTAGCTGATGCTAGCACAGTCGTGATTTCTATGATTTCACGTACTCACGATCAACTGTGATCCAAAGAGAGTAAATGGAAAATTCCAGAAGTAAAGGATTGACAACTTTTAGATGGCCAAGTATACCAAGTAGCTGTGATAATGTACCGTACCATCCTGCTCTATCCCTCCTGGGATTGGGATGGTCACTTGTGATGTGTGTAGAGACAGGGAGAAAGGAGAGTAATACCTTCCCATGACTACATTAAACACTGTTGTACCTTGTTGTAATTACTTTATTATTAATCACTATTAGCAGTATATTATGGTGCTTAATTTATAAATTAGCCTATATTAATCGTATGAATAGGGAAAACATAGGTTCTATAATATTCAGCACCATGTATAGTTTTACGTGCCACTGAGGGTCTTATATATGGAGAAACGGGGACTTTTGTACCTGCTTGTCTTTCTTCAACCTTATCTTTCTTCAAGGGTATGTAGTATCTCTGACGTGTCCTGTGAAACAACAGAGAGCTGTTTTTTTTTTTCTCTTCTGGGCCTTTTTTTTCATGTGTAGGTGTGGGTGTGTATATGTGTGTAGAAGAAAGCACTCTGGGTGTCTCTGGAGGTGCAAGGATGACTTTAGGAATCATCCTGGATTGTTCTACCTCCTTATTGCTTTGCTCTGGGGTTTCCCAGGCCCTGCCTTCCAGAGCCAGAAGTGCAGACAACCGCCATTTCCACCCTGCATTTTGACATGGGATCGGACATCTGATTCAGTTCTCTTGCTTGCAAGGCAAAGTCTTAGCCCCTGAGCCATCTCTCCAGCTTAGTCTTCCGGGTCTGGAGGTCGCAGGCCTGGGGAATGAGGCCTCGCTTCAGTCACTGGTGCAGGAACTGGGGAAGTGACGGACTCCATGCTTGTCAGCTCTGCTGGTGTGCGTGTCTCTGTCTTGGTCTTACCTTTGTTTTTCTTTCTTGACTAGGGATTCTCATTCCTACACATGACTTGGCCTGGAAATCTGTTTTTCTCTCACTTCATCGAGAATTGTTATTCTCGAATATAGATCAGAATATAGGTCAACTGTAAACCCTGCCCCAATCCCATCCCTATTATCGTCTTCTCCTATTGCTTTAAATGGCAAAATCCTCAGCTCATGGTTTAAGGTTGATCATGGCAAGAACCAAACAATCTTTTCCATCTCTCTATCTCATCCAGGCCACTGGGGATGCAGCCGCTATACCTTCATCCCTGCTGCAGTTCACCTGCATGGTTGCTGATAAACACCATGAAACAGCTTAAGGGAACAAAGGTTCATTTTCTCTTACAATTGTCCAGTTACAGTTCTCAATCCAGCTTGACAGAAGACACGCACCAGCACCAAGGCCAAGGGAACTGGCCACACCATCACCACATAACAGCTGAGAGATGGACAATCCTTACTTGCCAGACCAGCATGTCTGGCCAAGTGTACACAAGAATACCAACTCTCTCAACCAAGTTGTCTGTATTTTATTCAAGGCTCAGTCTCACCCTTCATGGGCTGGGCCTTCCCCACTAGCTAGACAATCTCCTGCAGGTTTGCTCTGTGTTTAATCAACCATTAATTCTCTACAAATGTGCCCAGAGCTCAAACCCTCAACTGTTAAGTTGACACCTGTGCCTAACTATGACAACCACCATTTCTGCAGACTCCATCTGCTCATGGTTCAAATCTGAGCTCATGTTCTGTCTCCTCTACTCAGTCTATGCCGTGGAGCACAGGGACTCTTCTTTCTTTTAATGGGGATTGCAGTCTTTCGGAAGTCTGAATTGTAAAACACTTTTACAAAGATGCAGCAACTGTCCCTGTCACCTCCTGCCACAGGTGAGTTCCCCAAATCATGTGATTGAGAAAGTTATAGATTTCGGATCCTTTGTTGTGGGGAGTGACCACAGTGTAGCAGGATCATAAACGGAACGTTCAGCATCGGGGCAGCCATGCTGGGAAACTGACATAAACAAGGCTCTGTCAGGAATAGATCTGGACTGGCAAGGCTGCAATTGGAATCTGGCTAAGGGTACAGTCCTGTCTCCTTCATTCCTCAGATAAGTGTTTGCTTGCAGTGTTGAACTTGTATGGAGTACCTGGTCTGCTGCTAAAAGATGAAACATAGCTCATTTTTCATGTCCTGTGACATTTACTGATGTGGGCTTATTGTTGGTTTATCTATATAATAAATGTTTGGACTGATCTGGGTTGTGCTCATGACTCCATCTAAGCTCGTCGCCCACCTGGGCAGCTTTACTGTATGGGTCTTGTCTTTTTCTTCGTTATTGCGTCATTCCAACAGAGCAACGCTTTGTGGGTCTGAACACTTTGTCACCCAGTTGCACGATCTGATCCTCTGCATTTCTAAGATGGTCAGTGTCACAACATGTTCTGAGAAAGCAAGTCATGCTAACTTTTATTTCAGCAGAGTAGCTTTGCATCCAGTAAAAGTTAGAAAAAGGAGCTGAATTCGAAAATGATGATCGATTGACCATTAGTTCCTTGGTGCACGTGCTTTCTGTCCTCTAGAGTTCTGTGGAGCTCTATGTGTATGGTTCTCATTTCCTCTGCTGTCTACGGCACACCATTCTGTCCACATGTATCTCCATTTCTTCTTCATATTTCTTTTCCTCCACTTGATACCTAAAGCTGGAATTTCTATGGTTCAGCTCTGAATCCTTACTTCATCTCATTCTGTCTTTTTCTTGCAATAATCTCACTCTTGCCTGTCTCCACAAAGTATGGATATGTAGTGACATCCAAATTTATATCACTGGCTTTTTTATGGTGAAGCCTATATATCTCATTGCTTGCCTGCCTTGAATATCACATAGTGTCTCAGATTTAACATTTTTGACACAGTGTTGTCTCTTCTGGATTTGCAGTTGCCCCACTGCCCACATCTCAGTTAATGAAGTAGTCATTTGTCTGTTAGTATCTCAGGCTAGAAAGCTGGGAGTTCTGTGTTGTCAGTCATGTGGTATGTGGAGATTCTAGGTTTTGAAATATATCTTGAATATGTAGTTCCAATACCAATATTACTATCTTTATTTCTCACTTAATCACACAATGTTATATATTGAGTTTCCACTCCTGCTTGTCATAGGAGCTTCACTGTTCATGTACAGAATGATCCTTGTTGGTAACTTTATGCTTAATGATATGATGATCATGTGTTTTCTCCTCATTGTTAGCAATAAGCTCTACTTACTTTTGCCTGCTGGAGACAACTCCAAGTTTGTGGAAAGCACTTGGTAATTGAATGAGGGCTGTCATAACTAGATACTAGTGTCGACTTGAGTATTGAGGGCTGGAGCTCTGAGTACAGTTGCAGAGAATTAGTACAGTAGAGAACAAACCTGCAGGAGATTGTCTAGTTGATGGGGAAGGCCCAGCCTAAGGTGGGTGGACTAGGCCGTGAACAGGTAAATAAAATGGAGGGAACCGGTTGAGAAAGTTGGCGTCCTTCTATATACTTGTCTGGATGTGCCAGTCTAGCAAGTAAGAATTGTTCCCTCTCAGTCATTTTGTGGATGTGACATGGTCAGTTCCCTTGGCCCTGGTGCTGGTGAAGACTTTTCTGCCAAGCAGGATTATAACCAGGCTATCGTAAAAGAGAATAAACCTCTTTCCCCCATAAACTGTTTTGTCATTATTTTATCAGCAACAATGCAGGCAAACCGCAGCAAGGGCTAAGGGTAGTATTTCGTATTACGATGTGTTTGTGACTGAAAAAAAGTCTCCTCATAACCTTTGTGCCACAGACAGCAATCAAAAAAGTGATAGTCAAACGTAGAGAAAACCAGTAAATAGTGCATGGCGTTCTCTGCTTAATGAGTTGTGTGCTCTAGTTTTGGAGTCTTTGTTTTAGTTAAACATAACTGAGCAAAAATATTTATTCATCAGAAAACTTCACTTTGTAGCCTCTACCACATCACATTGTTTTATCACCGTAAACTAGGAGGTAATTAAAAACACAGTTGGAGTCTAGAACAACTTACAAAAATAGAGCATCATGTAACAGTGAATTATTTCCTGTTTAGATTGTACATGGGGCACGTGTTGCTCTGACTTCCTGTTGATCTTCTAGCGGAGGGTTCAGATGGGACTGTCAGTCATGAGCTTCCGCTCCTCCCCGGGTGAATGCAAAATCCACAGGAAACTGAATAGGTTCTCCTTCAGGAAAAATCTTCACAAAGGGCTCTGCTAATCTTGTTTTCCCTACTTGTTAACTGCCCTAGTCTCAGGCCTTCACTATCATACCTTTCTTTTTTGTCTCTGTGGGTGCGGCTATTCATGTGTGTAGTATGTGCATGTGTACATGTGTGGGGGCATGTGTACAGGAGGGTACTTGAGTGTGTGTACCTGTGGTGGCTCAAGGGTGACATCAGACACCATCTTGGATTGCTCTACCTTCTTATTGTTTTGTTCTGGGGTTTCCCAGGATGAAGTCATGTCTGCCCATCATTTTATGTGGAATCTGGGGAAACAATCTCAGATTCTTTTGCTTGTGAAGAAAAAGTGTTTAACCTCTGAGCCATCTTCCCAACTCTCTTCCCAACTCCCTCCCTCCCTCCCTCCCTCCCTCCCTCCCTCCCTCCCTCCCTCCCTTCCTTCCTTCCTTCCTTCCTTCCTTCCTTCCTTCCTTCCTTCCTTCCTTCCTTCCTTCCTTCCTTCCTTCCTTCCTTCCTTCTTTCCTTCCATGTAAAAGACCATGAGCAAGGTACAATTATATTCGTTCCCTCTTTACAGATGTTAAAACCAAGATATGATGAGGTAAGAGGGTAAGTAACTCACCCCAGATCATATGGTCAAAGCTTTTTAAGACTGGCTTTGAGAACTTAGAGTCCATATTATTAAGCTCCAGGTGCATGGGAATTATCCACTGTGTAAAATCTGAAGGCACACTGTAATAGATACAGAAGGTATTCTTGGGACAGAAGCTCTGTGTGCAAAGCATAGAATTGTTGAATGAGAGCTGTCAGTTGAGATCATACTCATGAGAGAAAAGGCTTGTGAATAAATACATGGAGAGCAAGGTGAACTTGGCTGTTCGCCCATATGACATTAGTCACCTGAATTCTATCAGGTCAACAAAGAGTCCAAAGGTCTCAGTAGTGTGTGTGCTGTTGTGTGAACCCTGCCCCTAGTCAGGGACTCACTCACTTCTACAACCTGCTCTCAGCTCCTCTCAGATATGTTTCTATATCTCCAGGCATACGCTTTCAATACAAATCCAAATCTTGCATTTGAATTCAGTGTTGCTCACATTTGCAATCATAAAAGTATCAGTGAAATTAGAAGAGAGAAATTTGTGCAAATTCCCGTGTTTGGACTTTATTCTTTTGAACCCAGTATATTTAAAACTTATTTTTAAAAAGTGGAAGAAAAAGATACCTGTTCTTTGAAAAGGGTTGGCGCTGTCTCTGATATTTATGTCCCCAAGGGGTGGTCGGGGCTTCTGTCCACTCTGTTCTGAGTGCTGGTGCTCCTGGTTTGCAGGTCCTCTGCCCATCACACACACTGGACAACCATTCTGACAGATCTGCTTTTCTTGTGCACGCCACAAAGTCAGTTTCCTTTGTCTACAACCAAAGAGCCTTTCTGAAACAACCAAAATGAGTTCACAATAGTTTTAGCTATACTAATAGCCAAGACTGATAATTACTCTGCACCTGATACCGTGGCATTTTACATGTAAATGTAAAATTAACTATGTGTTTGTGTGAATGTGCAGACATTTTATAATTGTTTGATACAGAAGATATACACAATGAAAATCTCATAGAGTCACCACTACTAATCTAAAGTTAACGACAATCAATACAGTGGAATTTTTTTATTAATGAGGGGCTTCCATAAAAAATGAGCTGGTACATTAAAGGATGCTCCGGGGATGGGAGGGGTAGGCACTGGGGGATGGGAGGGAAGGGGAAGGGGAGGGGGGCACGGGGGGTGGGGGGGGTGGGGGGAGGGAAGGGACCCGTGTACCTGTTAAGTTTTTATGAGTGGAAATAAAAAAAAGAAAAGATAGAGAAAAAAATGAGCTGGTAGAGATTATGGTTGAAAACAGCTAATACAATTAATAAAAGCAATCTGTTTTTTAACTATAGTTTTTGATTTTTACTGACATTTGCATTAAAAGAATGGAGACAGATTACACATTCACTTTCTTTTTTATTGAATACGTGTTTAGAGTACTATAAAAATCTATCAATAAGTACTTCCACTTTCATTGGAAGCAGAGTAAGTGCTTAACCAAACAATTATAAGAAGGCCAAGGAAAGCATTAAGTAGTGTATTAGTCTAACATTGCTCCTTAGTTTACAATACCAATGCAAAGTCTGTATTTTGTGTTCTATGCCACTGATAAAGATTTTGAAGCTCAGAAAGCAATTTTTCTAAAGTTGCAAAGATGTTTGGTGCTGGTAGGCCATCCTTAGTCTGTGCTTCATCTGCATGATACTGAGATTTCTCAGCGTGGTGGGACAAAGCAGATTTTGTGGTACAGGTGTAGGGAGGGATGTCTTCCAACCATGGCAGCTTAGCAAGACTTTGAGGAGGAGAAGGAGGAAGTGGGGACTGGGTTCAGAACTTGAGAAAGTTTTAAATTGCAGATAAAGAGAAGAAACAAAGTCAAGGCGGCATGCAGATCACAAACTTGAACAAATAGACACGAATAAATATCACTGGGAACAATACATATTGTAAGAGAATTCAGAGGAAATGACAAAATAGTTTAGAATGAAATCTTGGAGGACCTTGAGTGTTTGATACAGAAGCAACTCTTCTTTATTGTAAACCGTTGAGATCCTCTAGTCACATCTTTCTCCACATTAAATATGAACCCACTTTAAACAAAATCGTGGCAGTTGGTTGAGGATACCAACTTGACAATTGAAGGCTGAGCCTTCGGACACATCTGTGAAGAGTATAGCTAAGGCAAGTCTGAGCAAATCTGTAGGAGATTATTTAACTGATGAGGGAAGACTCAGTCCATAGCGTGTGGAATCGTCCTCTAGGCAAGTAGATGCAGTGGAGGTAGCTGGTTTGGCATTTAGAATTACTGGTAAGTGAGAAAGTATGTCCCTTTCTTGGTTCTAACTTTGAATATGGCATGACCAGTTGCCTCTGCTTGTGAGGTTGGCATGAACTGCCCTATCATGATGATGAATGTAACCAAGAACTGTAAATAAGAGTAACCCCCTGTCCCCCTAAGTTGTTTGGGTTATGTGTTCATATCACAATCGAAGAGCAATGGAACAGAATTTGCTACTAGAGAAGCAGGATATTGCTGATAAATTTGGCTATGTAGCCTTTATAGTGTTTGAAATGTTTTGTTGGAGAAGTGTAGAAACGTTTGAAGACTTTTAGGCTGTGGGCTAGAAAGAACATTGAGCAGAGCTCAGTGGGTCATTTGGAAAACAGTAAAGCTGAGAGAAGAATGAACTATTTAGGCCCTGCTAATGATATTTGGAAAGGGAACAAGGACTTTTGTGAAAATGAACTTAAAGACAGTAGACAGGTGGAGGAGAGCTGTGTTGGTAGCCTTGAAGTTCCCGTTAAGCTGCTTTGGTTATGTGGTTAGTTATCAGCAACGGAAGAGAAGTTGGAACAGTAATACTATAGCATTTCAAGATACACTGTTAACTTAGAATAGTTATGGATTTATATTGCTCTTCACCCATGCAATCTCCTTTAGCCTAGTTTAACTTAAAGTTGGCTTGTCCATCCATTTCATTCTTCATTTATCTGTTCTTTCAGCATGAACAAGCACCTGCCACATAGCCCTTATTGAAAGTGGTGCTATGACTATCATTATAACAGATTCTCTTTACCTTCTGGAATTGGGCACACAGCTGTCAGAAACTATGATGGATGCTGAGAGACGTGGACAGGATATTGCATGAAACACACCCACTAACGACAAGATTAGTTACGTGACCTCCTAACTCTATTTCACATGGTCAAATAGCCCAAACTCATGACTAAAAGTCTGTCTTAATTCCACATTGACTCAATTTTTTAATTGGTTCACACCTGGGGGTGCTCTCCAGCCTCTTGGAGGGGCTCAGTAAATGAGCAGAACAGTGCGGGGGGAGAAGGTGGTAGAGGCCAGGCTGAGCAGATCTTGGAAAACACGCGTGTGCAGCGTTTGTGTAAATCTGATCCGTGAGAATCTGCTGTCCTGACGACTCCACCAATGAAAAGAAATTGAGCCTGGAGTTCCTGTCAGAAAAGATGCACGAAGCCCTGATCCTTGGCTCACTTCCGGCCGCACTTTCAGCTAATGATCTAACATGATTGCTTTTGACATTTCAATAAAATATAACTTATTCTGAGCTCTAAATTCTATTTTAGCCTCCTTCAGGTACTAAAGCATGGGATAAAATCTCATAATTTGCTTTTCTTACCCTTGTCCTTAAGGGCCATGGCTATTTTTTTTAATTTTGTAATTTTAATCCCTTAGTTTGCTTTTCTTTTCATTGAGGTACTGACTCCATCTTATAAAGTACTTAAATAGTACTGCCTAAAGAGTACTTACTCCATACATACCTCACAACATATGTGTAATAATAACACTTAATATTTATTAGGATGATAAAAAGAACTGCAGATTCCCACTGGGAAGCAAACCTCCCCCCAAAGAACTGGTTTCTAATAACAGTGAGGTTTGCAGGGTAACATGGCAAATTCTATGCCTAACACTTCTCTCTCTTCTTGAAATGCCTTTTATACATGCACCTCCCGTCCCTCTTCCTTTTACTTGCAGGTACTGTACATGGCCCCTGGGCTGTGGTGGGAGCTCAGCCTCCAATAAGTTCCCCTCTGTATCGCACTGTACCTGCGCCACCCTGAGATGTTTTCTCCAGGTGCAGAAGAGCAGGGCCTGTGTGTGCAAGGATGGCTCTCCATGTCTGTGCTCCAGATTGTTCCTCCTGACTTCCCTAGGGCTTAGAGTCTCAATTATTTATCTTATCAATTATTTCTCTTAACCTTTATTCTGGGGCTTGCAGTGTATAAAGCATTCTGGTTTCTTCTTATCTGTCTGTAAGTTTCCAACTCAGTCTGTTGATTGGTAAAGTGTCTTTTTATACTTTGTAGATACATACTCAGACTTATACCATATACATATACACACACATATACATATATACATGCACCTAGTCATAACATATATATGTGTAAACACATATATACATATATACATGCATCTACTATAGCATATACATAGGTATATACACATATATACATATAGACATTTGCATGACACACATATGAACATATACACACATATACACATGTAAATATACACATATATGCATCTATATGGATATATGTAAACACATACACATAAAAATACACCTAGATACATGCACCTGCACATACACATGTACCTATACATGTATATATACATATTTACAAAAATACATATATACATTCACATACATATACATGCATACACATACATGCATACACATACATGCATACACATACATGCATACACATACATGCATACACATACATGCATACACATACATGCATACACATACATGCATATACATACATATATACACATGTACATTCATATACGTACGTATACATGCAATATACTTATACAAACATGCATACTTCAGGTCTCTATATATATAGGTAGACATATAGCAATCTAGATAAGTGAATGGATGAATGGACAAGATTTATTTATCTAAAATGATTCTTTTCCCAGAAGTTTCAGCACACTTCAGACAGTACTGTCCTCTCTTCTCCAATTTTTTCTGAGCTTGTGTCTCTCTGTGATTCATTTGCAATGAGCTCTGGCATTTGACAACTTCTAAATGACAAATTCAGGGGGGATCTGTTCTTCTTAATCAACTGAACTTATCAGTAGTTTCACTGTTGAAAAGAGAGGGCAACAAAGTCTTCTTAGAGCAGCAAGGTCTATGTTAGACCAGATAGTGAGTAGATGGTCAAAAAGACAGATTGTTTTGCCAACATGATGTCTGGGTTTAAATACCAGTCCTGCCACTTAATTCCTGTGGAATTTGAGACAAGTTACTTCCTTTTTCTAGGCCATAACTTTTGCACCCATATAAAACTCATGGAGATATCAGAGACATTAAATGAGTTAGCACAGATAAAGTACTTAGTTTCCTTGTTCATTTACTCTTTCTGGAAAAAAAGCTTCCTCAATGAAATATACCATCATCTAATGAATGAAGAAACAATCAAACTAAGATACTCTAAAGTATATATAGATATACATACATTATATATAAACACTTACTTATACACTGTGCTAGTTACTTTTCTTTTTGTTGCTGTGAGGCATTGCTCAGACTCAAGCAACTCAGGGGAGAAAGGGATGTTTATTTGGCTTATGGTTCTAGAGGGATATAGTCTGTTATGGTGGCACAGCTGAAGACATAACTGGAGGCAGAAGCATGATGTTGATTTAGATAGCTGCAGTCATCAGGAGGCAGAGAAGAAAGAGAAAGAGAAAGGGGGAGAGAGAGAATGAGAGAGAGAGAGAGAGAGAGAGAGAGAGAGAAAGTAGGTGCAGGTTACTAAAGGGCTAACCCCCACTTCCATCCTGTGACTTTCCTTCCCCCAGCGAGGCTGCACCTCTTAAAGCTGTCATGACTTTCCCAAACACTAACATCAGCCAAGATTCAAACACATGAGCCTGTGTGTGTGCGTGTGTGTGCGTGTGTGTGTGTGTGTGTGTGTGTGTGTGTGTGGACTTTCATTCAAACAATGACTCATACAAAGTGACAAAACACACAAGTAAAAGCCTTGTATGCTCATCTTTATCTTAATAGCTTCTAGAATATTCTTCTGACCTGATCCAAGCAGCAAAACAGAAGTCAAGTGACCCTGGTGAAAGACTCATTGTCTGAACAAGGACAGAGAATCTTTACCCACAAGAGCTTCCTCTCTGTCCTAAACCTATGCAAGCATCCACTTTGGCTAAGTAGTGCACACTTCAACAGTGCCGTGCTCCAATACCTGCAACATCTGCTATATAAGCAATGAAACTGATAATGTTGGGTGAAGATACGCCTTTCGTGGTGTTCATTTGCTCAACAGTGCCTGCACTGTCCACAGACAAGGAGCTGCAAGAGTGGAGTAGTGGGAAGGGTAGAACTTCCAACTCTTCTTTCCAGCGGTTTAGGAGAGTATCTGTACCCAAAACTGCTGAGTATAGATAAAACACATTGCTGCTCTTTAAATCACCCTAATCCTGAAAGCAATTAACTGAGCTTTGATAATTGAATTGATTTTCCCTTCCTCATTGAGGAGCCCCGACATCGACTGGGGAGCCAAAGAAAAAGTCTCCTGAATATATTAAAAAATGAGCTTTATTGAACACTTTAGTGGATATTTCAAACATTTTTAAAGGCAGACTTACAAAGCTAAATAAAAATTAGGAAAAGATTAAATTCAGTCAAGTGTGATACTGCCTTATAATACCATAATTAAAAAGACATGAATAATTCTGTATTTTTTAATAAAGGGAAACTTTATGGTATTTATTTATTTATTTATTTATTTATTTATTTATTTAACAACCTGCACTTTTATTTCCCTTCCCTCCCTCCCTCCCTCTCTCCTTTCCACTCCTTCTTCTTCCTTCACCTAGATCAAAGACAGGTTTTGACAGAAGGGCGCTTCTTGCTGGAAAGATCTGGATGGTTATAGTGGATGGCAAGAATGAATCGGTGCCACCATGTAACAATCAGGTTACTGCATGAAGTTCAGCGATGCGACCAAAGTGACTGCTGTTGTGGATCAGATGGCGAGGATTGCTGAGAAATCTACCACAAATCTACCAGTTCAGTAAGGCTGGTGCTGGACTCTGGGCAGAAATGTTCCATCAGGGAAGAAAATTGGGTGTCCCAGACCCATCTTCTGATTCTCTGGCTTCCTTTAGGCTCCCTCCAGGGGGGCGTGGCACCCTTTCAGTGAACCTCCGGGTTGTGCCTGTTTCTGGTCTGTCTTCCCTTCCATAGATCACATGATATTTCCCTTTCAGCACCAGCCTGAGACACCCATGAAACCCTTCATTGAAAGATGACGAGGTGGGCGGCTGGTGCTGAAGACAATTTTAAATTTACTTGTTTTTCACATCGGTGATCTTCAGACAATATAAGATTTTTATTCATATTATTCAGCCACTAGATTTCCTAGTTCCTAATTATTCCCGATGTCATTTCTGCTGGAAACGTTAAAAATTCCCCTCTAAAAAGTGAAATTGCATGGCTATTGAGCACAAAAAATATACATTAAGGAATTTAATTTAAGTTACCCATATTAAGTGATCATTTCCTCAATTAAATTTTATAAGAGAAAGCTACAATCTAGGGGGACCTCTTTAATAGCTGGGTATCTTCAAGGACTGGGTCAAAAGCAGTTGAATGCATGTATTCACTTTGAAAAGAATTGTTCATCTTCATTGACAAAATTCGCTTAGTAGACATTTATGGTCACATATGGCAATCACTCTATGGTATGCTATAAGAAAGAAGGAAAGTTAAAAGATCAGAACAGGGTAATCATTATACCCTAGTATGTGCCAGCATGGGCAAAGCCTATAGGGCGGGGCCAACATGACACTTCATTGTCTGAATGACCTTGGGCATGACATACAACCTGTGCCCAAGGTCACACTCACAGCATAGTGCAGCATTGCTTTATCTTACAGGTCTACAGGAAGAATGAAATGGAAGAATGCATCTACACACGGGACTTAATCAGTGACAGTCAACAGTATCTCACCTAATATAGTCACATAATGGCTTCTGCCTCCCTTCTCTCTCTTCTCTCAGCATTTTCTATCAGAGGAACAGAACCAATGGGATGGATGTATCTATAAAGAAATTTATTAAGTCACAAAATGAAATCAGCATAGTCCAACAGTAGCTGCCTGTAGCTGATGGTTCTTCTGCTGAACATCTCAGAAGACTGAAGCATTCCTGCAAAGTCTCAAACCTCAATCATGCTGGAGGGCTAAGGAGGGTGGGCTCCAAAGAAATGCAGCGAGGGCAGAGATGCCCGAGTTCCGAGGTCAGCAAGGAACAGCAGCGAACCAAACATGCTGGGCTCTGACATCAGCAATGAACCACAGCAAGGCGGGGCTGGGCTGTGAAGGCAGCTGAGAACCAGCAGAGGTCAGAGAGGCCCAGCTGTGGCCAGTAAAGAACACGGTAGAGAAGGCAGCAGCACACATTAGTGGACTCAACACAAGTCCGCAAAGGGCAAGAAGGGACTAATCCCTCCTCCCTGCATAGACTTTTATCTGATCCACCGCTGGAAAGCAACGCCCACCGTAAGCTGGGTTTTCTGGATCGATTAAACAACAACCTACAGACTCGTTCAAGGGCTTGCCTTACCTACCCATTCTTCACAACTGTGCCCCAGACAGCCTGCTGTCAAGTTTACACCTGCATCCAACCGCCACAACTAAGGTCCATCTCCAAGCATGTAATGTTTCCCATCTGAAAAGAACTTTTTGTTGCCTTACTTTTCCCTGTGGCATTTATTTTATTTCTTAACTCAGTGGTCCCCAGACTGGACTTGGGTGGACTTTCTTTGATCTGCCATCCTTAGTTTTTCAGTGAGCATAAGTGAAATGACGCCTGTACAACCCACCCTTTTCTTTGATTTATTTCTGAATTCTCCCTCAAGAGAATGTTAGCTAGCTCCAGGGACAGAAAGCACGTCCCTGTTATTTTTTTTCCTCTTTTACCCTTAGTATGAAAGACTATGCCTGGCATATATTAAACATTCATTACACATATGTTACAATGACTGAAATAAGTAGGCAATGAGATATTCAAGGCTTTAAAAGGTACATATGTGTATTTGAGGTTATAAAATATAGACCTAGGGCTGGAAAGATGGCTTGGGGGTTAAGACTCTGTATCCCAAGCCAAAGGTCCTGAGTTCTGATCCCAGGTCTCACATAAAAGATGCCAGGCAGAAATTTGGCCTGCACTTCTGGCCCTGGTGGTCAGAGCTTGGGAAGTTACAGAGGAAAGCACAAAGGACATAGAAGCAACCAGGGTGATTCCTGAAGTCACCCTTGGTCCTCCACAGGGACACATGTGCCCTCTGAGACACACACACACACACACACATTTTGCCGCCACATTTTTCTTTTTCTTTTTTTACGTGTATATGTGTGTGTGTGTGTGTGTGTGTGTGTGTGTGTGTGTGTGTGTGTGTGTATCAAAGAACACTGTGTGTCTCTGTGAAGGCTCAAGGGTGACTTTGGGAATCATCCCAGATTGCTCTATCTCCTTTTTGTTTTGTTTGGGGTTTCCCAGATTCCGCCTTCCAAGGCCAGAAATGAAGCTACTGCCATTTCTGCCTGGCATTTTCATGTGGGATCTGAGATCCAAACTCAGGTCTTTTTCCTTGCAAGGTGGTAACTTAACCCCTGAGCCATCTTTCTAGCTCTAGGACATCACCTTTTGAGAGATATCTCATATGGTAATTTTTTTCATTGCTGGAAAAGGATAAGGCAGACAGCTACTTTTTAAGTTCAATGTGGGAGGGATTGTTATGGTTACCCTATGACTGACGTGATGGTTGTCAGTGGCAAATTATGCATGCTATTCCAGCCAATCGGTGAGAAGTCAGTACACAAAAATTGTGTTTCAGTTCAGCAAAAGAAAAGGATGAATCTAGAAGCCAGTGCTCATGGGAGGCAGGCTTTTGACTGATATTTGTGGCAATGCTGAGTTTTGCTCCTGTCATTTTAAACCTTGGGCACATTTCCATCCGTCTATCAGGAGACATAATGGGCCATATCTTCTTCCTGTCTGTAGGATGGGAGAGAGCATGGAAGAGAATACTAGAAGATGCATTTCTACACAACTGAACACAAACATTGCTGTTGTAAGGAAAATGAACCTTCTGAGACTTCTGCGTAAGCCCACCAAGGACCACATTTACCCAGATCTGGACGCTGCTAATAGGGAAATGGATTGAGGCTTCCACTAATTCGCCGAGGCATGACGACCAGAAGCAAGAAGCTTGGGCTGGGGTGTTTCATTGGAGAAGTCGCCTATCCCGAGGCATGCATATGCTTAACAGAGGCTGGGGCTGAAAAAGCAGAGACCAATTCCCAGGGTGCACCTGAGAGTCAAGTGTTAATTGCATAGCCATCCTGGAGGGAGCACAGGGCGGGCGGGCAGCCAGAGTCCAGGACTCAAGCCCATCAGACAGAGAAAGTCTGTCACAAAATTTCAGTCCCGAGAACCTTATGTTTCTTCAAAGGCAAAGGCATGCTCAGGTTCTTTGATTTGAAAATGAAATGAAATGCACCCCTCCCTGCACACCTTATTACAGCGAGCCGCTCCATCCCTTCTGCTTCCCATAACAATGGGAGGTGTCAAGATGAGTGATGTCGAGGTGGTTATTGGAAAAGTGCCATGTAGTACCAGCGTGTGGTATTGTTAAAATGTAAATCAAGTCAATTCATTAGAATGCATAGTGACTTCGAAATCAGACAAGAGTCGTCTCTAAGATGCCCGGCTCAACTGGAAGAACAGTTTCCTCGCGCAGCTGTCCCGTTCTGGCTGATCAGGGGGGAGATGGGATTTGGATAGAGATTTGAATATATCGAGCAACTGACAGCTACTCTCAGTACATGCTTTATATCAGTTTTCCACATTGGAAGAACAATTTTCATTCATTCTACCGGCCTTGGAGAGAATGCCAACTCTTGTAGCTCAGAACGCAGTGGAAGCATGAGATGCGGCAGTGTCACCTCAGCCTTGGGTTTAGATAGGGAGAGCTGGGCACAGCTCTGAGTACAGAAGGAGGCAGTGGGATTCTTCTTACTTTGCAGGAGCCTTAAGGCTTATGGTTGGAGTAGTACAGTGGAGTCGCTATAGTCAACAATGCCCAGATCCCGTGGGGGCTGTATCTTGTTTAAATTAAAAAAAAAGAAAGGCCATCTCCTGTCTGAGTGAGAGCAGATCTATAGAGGTTATGTGGGCCAGCATCTACGGTATATGCAAACACTACGCATCTGAGCACATGTGCACCCATGAGCACATTCAACACAGAAACAGAAAGAATGTGATAGAGATGGGGTAACCAAAATGGTTTAAACACATGAAAGTCCAGCTTAAGGGGACTTATCAAAATATCAAGGGCTTTTAAAAAGTAAAGATAGAAAACATTCAAAACAGGCTCTTGGATTTGTCAGTTGGAAGATGGTCAGTAATTTTAAAACAAGCGTGTGTACCATATCTGCACCTGTCTCTATGTGGTCATAAGCTAGGAAATGGGTAAGTCTGAAGTATTTAATAGTGATAGGTCAACAGAACCAGTGATGACAATACAATCTCTTGTGGCTTAGAATCCCAAAACATTCACTATATATGAACCTGTAGAGAAAAGAGTTAATTTCCTCCATGATTTTAGAAGATAATCTGGTAGAATGAAGTAAGATTAGAAGAGCCATTTCATTATGAACAAGAAGGAACTTACCAGCATCTCTCACTGCTTAGTGATAGAACCCAGACCTGGTAGCAGGACTGCACCTGAGAGTTTCTTGGGAAGTTTTTACATAAGCAGAAGTCTTGGTCCTTACCTCAAGATAGTCCAGGCTTAGTAACTGGATGGACTGTAACGGAACCTGAACTGGTATGCTTTTTTAGAGGAAAGCAGTGTTGCAAATGAGTGTGTTAACCTCCTCTTGGAAAGTTTTCTTCAGCAGTCTGGAGTTCAACGGACCTTGAAGCAATTTTCACTGAATTCAGTCAAGATAACTGTGACTGCTTTCACCATCAGACAACATCAGTCAACAGAGGGTGGAAATGTTATTGGGTTGTGAAAGTCAAAACCCAAACCCCTGCAGATCCAACAGCTAGTCTCAGCATCTCACCCTGGGTTTAACATTAAAGAATCAAGTTAGTAGTGAAAAAAGCACAGGAAGGAGCTACCAGTGGGTTGGAGTGCTAATGTGAGGTTCAGGTTTAAATAGAGGGCAAGAAGTACTATAACTAAGCAGCCCTAGTCAACATGTGGCCCCACTGTCACTGTCTCTTAGCTTTGTCCTGTAGGTGGTCTGTCCCGCAGGTGGTCAGCAGTATGTGAAAACTCTTTCCAGGAGATATGTTCCTCTTCTAGCCTTTCTTTCTCTTAGTACCTGGTTGTTGGAATTAGAATTCCACAGAGTCCTTTGTCTCAGCATTCTGATAGCCCACAGGAGGTACACGCGCGTCTCTCTTTAGAATACTTGGCTCCTGCCAGGATCATTACAGCAACGTTGGAGGTCATCTAGTCAATCATCAGCTACTTACTGAGCAGATATACTTTATAAGGCACAGCAGGAGGAGATTGGGGGTGAGATATCTTGAAAATGTTGAGGAAATAGCCTAAAAGGTCAACCATTTAGGCTCTACAAGAATGGGAGCCAATCAAGATTAGGGAAAGAGAGATAATGGATGGAGGATAAATAGATGAATGGATGTGTAGCAGGAATTTATAGCTTGTCTTTGTTAAAATCAGTGGGTCCTATAAATGCCCAGTGGGTCATTATATACTGGAGAAAAGCTTAGTCATTCAGCTTTCATTTTTGCCTGTGTTTTCTTTGGCTTAAACTTAGGGTAAGAATCCTGCTCAACTCTGCATGTAGACTTATCAACTATTCAAGTTTCATTTAGAAGTATTCTCTTACCCTCTCTGAGGCTGAAGACGCTGACATAAGAATAATTGGGGAATCTTCAACACTTTCATCTACTATCTTTTACAACTTCTTATTCTAGACCCTCCAAATACCTAGAAATCACAGGTCAGTGCCTTAAACCTTCCAGCAGGTAGATCACTCCACAATGAAGCTTCCCCTTTTCAATTAGAAGCAATCATCTCATTATGGGAACCAAACTGTTCCTCAAGCAGTGATAGAGGAGACAACTTCCTCAGAGTCTTGCAGACCGTTCCTTAGATAGATCAGTTTGACCAAGACTGCATGACTGTGAATATCCCCGCTCCCCCCATCTGCATGTGATCTTGGAGCTCTTCTTTCCAGCTTTCCTAATCCAACTGTAATGACTGAAGTTCCTTTTCTGCCATCACAATCACTTATCTCTTTTACTGACATTTTTGAGTAATGGCAGAACCAAACTGTTGGGATTCCCAAAGTCAGAGCCTTCGCCATGAAGCTCTGGTAGGAGATGGAATATGACTATGTGGATGAGCAGTGAGTAGATGAATGGATGGAAAATGAATGCATGCATGTGTAAATGGACACATGAGTGGTTAAATGAATAGATATGCAATTCAAAAGATTTAGGGCAGGAGCTGACTTAGTTGGGAAGAAATTATTGAGTATATATGAGAAGAGAAATACGAAAAGAACCTTCTAGCTGCAGCTCACTATTGAGAAGATTTACACCAAATAAGAACCTCGGTTGTTTTTAAGGAATGTATTTAATCTTTCCAATTTCCTTTAATAAATGGCATTGCACTCATATTATCTGAGACAATATATTTATTTTCTATTTCACCTAAATAGTCATGTGGACAACCATCCTATCATTTTATGTTATACTTTTCCACTAAAATGCATCCTATCCCAAAGATAAATGTTTGAAATATACTTGTAATGTATTTGCAAATGGAGGGGCTCTTTAAATATGCAAAAGCACAGGTTTTCAAGCATTTTCAGAAGGTCCTTTCAAACATTTAAAGAAATACTCTATCAAAAAATTTCATTTCATGGAAAACTTTTCATTTCTATTAAAATTATATCTCCATGGCAGGTAGGATGAGGAAGGCAATAATGGGAAAAAATACCTTGGGGGGTGATGAGGGAATGGGATATAGGAGGAGCAGAAGAACTTAAAGACTGGGGGGATGGAAACCCATAAGAACTCCCTATGTCATTAATATGTCAAAAAACATTTTTTTAAAAAGGAGCAAGAATGGTCAGTCTTCATGCAGAGGAGCACAGAAACAGGAAAACAGCAAAATTAAAAAAAAAAAAACCCTGAGCTGGTCCACTTAGAACACAGTGACAATTAAAACTATACTGGAAGTAGCAGGAATGTTGGTCAAACAGATCTCAAAGGTCCCAAACCTCACCATTGCTCTTGGCTGCCCTCCAAAAAACGGACAGAAAGACCTTATTACTGAAGATGGAACACATATGGCTCATAGGACATGGGCAAAATGCATCAACTGGAACTGGCTTGAGAGTTTACTTCTTGCTAGATAGCTTACACAGTTCCAAGGAATGCCGTAGAAGCTACTGCAGGAGAAAAGCAATCAAAAGCCTCATCAACCTATGAGTTCTACAAGTTACAATAAAAAAAATCATCATGGCAATAGGTGACCCAGTGTAATAGTGGCATGACTATCAAGAAGACAACCAGCAGCTTTCTGATTGAGTTAAAGAGCTGTTTGTCAAAATGGAACACATTCTTGTTAACTAGAACAAGAACCTATAAAAGGGAAGGAAATAGATCATTAGGGAAGAACAGCCTATGAACCTCAGTAGGAAGACAGTACACTAAACTGCTCTGTATATATCTGCTATTATACCCATAGATCAGAAGAGCCCTCAGCACTCAACCTAGAAACCTTCTTCTGTAACAAGGAGAGGATTTCAACATCTAGACAGGACACAGCCTAGTGCATGGAAGAGTAGTGAAATATGCAATAGCCAACCAGAACCAGAGTACCTGGGATTTGCATTGCTCACCCGAAAGCAGGCCAACAAAATCTCTCCCCATCTTAAGGCTTAGAGAACCTTGCAGAGGGGGCAGTAAAATTGTAAGAGCCTAAAGACGGGAAGGTCCATTGCTGGACAAGACATGCTATCTGGGAAGGGAGTTGGCCTGTCCCTGTCCACTCGATGCAGGGCTGCTGCACCCAGGAACTCACTGCAATGAGACTTGTCCTTACTAGAACTGCATAATGGCTTACATATCAGCATGCCCCCATAGACTAGCGAGAGTGTCAGAAGGAATAATTACATGCAGTGTAATCCTTAGGACTAGGGGCAGACAGATGAAGGGGTGTGCCCCTATCAGTGGGCCTGCCCAAGGAAGGGCTATTTACTCTGTCACAGATGCCTGAACCCCCACTAGAGCAGATGATCCAGAGGGAACCCTGTAACTCATAGAAGCAGACAGGAAGGTGGGAGGGAGTGGGATGGATTGGTGAAGGGTGGGGATGGAAATAGGGAGAGAGGAGAGAAGGAGTGCAGCAGGGATAATATAAAACTAGGAAAAAATAAAAATAATATTTAAAAATTTAGTTCTTTTCATATGGTATTTCTTATTTAAGGTTTTGAAGACCTCTGGGAATAATAAGCCACATAATTAAAAGTTGTTCAGTTTTTATGGTTAAGACATTTTGGTGATATAAATTTAGAAACATATCCAGAGAAATTATGGCTTTTTACTTGCTTATAATCAATCCTGTGTCTAAAGCAGACTGAACTCAAGATCTTAACAGATATTAATTCTGGCACTTGAGTCCATTCGTTAAAATGGCACAGGATTTTCATATGACCCATGCATATCCTTTTGTAGACTTCAAATTATCTATAGATCACGCAGAAAACAGTGTATTTATATAGCATTGTGTAGAAAATAACTAGAATGAATACACGAGCCAAATAGCTCAGAGGATACTAGTGGAGTTATAGCTCATTATTATGGTAGGAGAGTTCATAGTAAATTGGGAGCCAAGGGAATTGGCCACACCAAAGCCACAGGAAATTCTGAGAGAGGAACATACTTCCAATTTGCAAGTTTACCAATCAACTAACTCTCTTTCCATAGTAGCCGGGGTAGCTAGCTTACTGGTGTCAACTTGTCGATTGAAAATTCTGGGCACATTTGTAAAAACTTAGCAATTGTATTAAACCCTGAGTAAATCTGAAGGACATGGGGAGGGTCCAACCTATAGTGGATTAAATGGTGAAAGAAGTTGGCGTTCTTTAGTATACTTGGATAGACATGCTCTCTGGGAAGGGAGTTGCCCTCTCTCCGCTGTCCTGTAAATATAGTGTGTCCAGTTTCCTTGGCCCCTAGTGTTGGTGTGAACTTTCCTGCCAAGCTGAATTAAGACCTGTAAATGGACAATCATAAGCCAAGAATAAAGTCTCTTGTGTCTTAAACCATTTGATCATGGATTTCTCAACAACCATGCAGATGAACTGCTACAATATCCATTTACCCAGTAAGCAACCCTACTCACCATGGGCTGGGGTTTCCCACACCAAGTAGAAAATATCCCCCAAGCTTGATTGGAGCTTGCCTTAGCCAAACAATTCTTTCTGGGTGTATGTCAAAGCTCAGTTCTCAGTTGTCAAGTTGATAACTAAATCCAACTGGTACATCTTCTAATGCTTCCAAGCTGATGTTGGTTGAATCCAAGAATGTGCAAACTGGGAATATAGAGGGCTAACTATACCTTTTGTGAGAACATTTTTGTCTGTTTAATAATAAAGCTAGCATTGTCTCAATAGAACAAACACTGCAGAGTTTGATAAGTACAAATTTTAGGGTCACCCACTCTTCTGCAGAGTGACCCTCTGGGGCAAAGATCATTGATGTGTTGGCTTGTAGGCTTCCATACTCTCTCAAGTACAGTACATTCAGTCAATACTTGCTTCCTTTAAATCTGCCCATAAACCGTGGAGGGCCAATCTCATATTCTCCAAGAAAGAACTTATCCTCTATTATCCAGTGATATTGCCTGGTCAACATGCACCCTGGAGCTGCTAACTGCCCACACCCCAGCTCCATGACTTACTGAATTACTTGGGAAAGAGATTTATCTTTCCTGTGACTCATGTCACACAAGGACTATTATGTCAATTAAGAAATTATTTCTTTGTAGCATGAATAGCACTTGGCAAGCACCAAATGGACAGAAGTCCATTTTCTAATGGGAAGCATACAACATCAGAAGTAACATTTTAGCAACTCAGGATCTAACTGTGATAAGCACAGTTGTAAGAAACAAACAGCAGCAAAAGTTACGCTTTTGTGAAAATATCTTTATACACTGTTAAAAAGAAGTCACCATACTAGGTCCAGTCAACAACTGGTAGACACTCAGGTTGTCTCAGGCTTGGGCTATTATGACTAGTTTAAGCATATTCATGTATGTGTGTTTTGCTTGAATGTTTACATGAGGAAGTGTTGGTCATTTGGTAAATATATTTGATTAGATGTCTTTCATTATAGGGATATAATTTCTCAGGAATCCCTTTGTATTTTGGGGGGATGATAAGGGACATTAATAACATTATGAACATAAGTTTTAAATTTTATTAAAATAATCACAGATAACCAAAGTCACCCATTTTAAATGTGCAATTCCATGTTGGTGTTGCATTGAGCTGGACACCCATCCCCACAAGCCAGTTGTAGAAACTTGAATCAACCTCATCAAATAACACACATGAAGTTCCAGACACCAGCAGTTTACATTCTATTTTGATGATTGTTTTTTCTGGATATTGTACGCAACTGTGCCCACATTATGTGGTTTCAGATGTCTGGGTTTATAAATGCATACACATGATCACATCTGTAAGTATTTATCCTTTGAATTGATGAATATTTTTCCATTGCATGGATTTACTATACTTGCTCATTTAATCATTGATGGATATTTGGAGTATATCTAGCTTTTGATTACTACAAATAGCTCATGAAAATTCATACAAGCATTTTTTGGATGGACTTATGTTTTCATTTATCTTGAGTGGACAGATAGCACTTGAAATCTTAGTCATATTTATATTATTTATGTTTGATTGATTTAAAAAATAATTTAATATTAATGTTTGAGAACTACATATTTGTGAAAAAGTTTGACCCATATATACATTATATGAATAATAGGGTAACAAGCATGTACGCCTTGAAGCTCTCTTATTACTGTATGGACAAACCCACTCAAAATCCATCCTCCTAGCTATTTTGAGATCTCCTATGCATTGCTGTTAATTGCATTTACCCTACCGGGCCACAGGACATCATAACTTATTACTCTTTGGGAGGAGTGGAGACAGGTTGATCACAGTTACCACAGGACAGTTATATTTCACCTTTAGTATAAACTGCTCACCTGCTCTCGCAGTGACTGCATGGTTTTACATTCCCACCAGCAATGCATCACTGTGCTACAGACATAATTTTAAAAGGTCAAAAGAGAAAAATATACAAATTGAAATGCTGAATTTCCATTTTGCGATATTAATTATTGCTATGAGGGTCCTCTAATGAAAGTTCAGGAGAACACCAGTGCCAGGATTCTCATTTTCCATATTTTGCTGTTTGGATGGAAGGAGGGCTGTCTTGTCTTATCCAGCCCTGCTCAATCAAAGAATATAATGTGCTCCCTGTTCCTAGCCACTGTAAGAGACCCTCTCTATGTGAAGAACATTTAATCAATGAACATTTAATTCTGGGCTCTGGCCAGAAAGGAGTTAATACAGTTTGCAGCAATTATTGATTACAAGACCTGCAAATGATTGCATAAAATTTCTAAAATATGCCTGCAAGCTTCTCTCATTGATGTGGTGCCCCAGGCGTGCACACATGGGTCTAAGTATCTAAACTGTTTTATTAATTAAATTGCTACGACTTACCTTTCCCATGTTAGCATTTATAGTTTATGAAACAGCCCTATAATTAGAAAATGATGCAATAGTGTTGCTTGTTTACTTTGTGGGTGAAATATTACACATGTACAGACACACACATGTCTACACACACAACACACACACACACACACACACACACACACACACACACTGTTTTCTCTGATCAACCTTCACAGGCTACTTTATCTCTAGTCCAATTAATAGACAACCTCCAGTGGTGCATTAAATTGCTTTTTGGGGGAAGAGATGATGTCTGAGCAGTTCACTGCTCCTGCTGAGGGACATGATGTTTTCTCTTGAAAGACAAAAAATTTCAATCATAAGAATTGATTACAAAAAAGAAATCTGCCCGCAATAGCTTTCAGATACCTAGCAAACATTGAAATCATAGATTTGTTTTGCTTGTACAGTCTTCTATGCATTCCACGCCCCCCTTTGAAGGTATATTTAGGAATATGTAATATAAATTACCCCTACTGATCAACAACCTGGAGTACCAAGTACTTTCTGTGTGTGTTTAGTTTAGACTTATTTATTCATCCCACAAATGAGTCAAATGCTGGTGCTGAATACAATGTATTTTTTTTTATCAATTTTCTCAACTGTGGGCAATATCTGACTTTTAAGTATGCTAAGTTATGACTCTAGTTCAAGCATATCAAGCGATTATTGAACTCTAGAAGGGAAAAACTTCAGAGGTTATAGATTCATGCTTTCCATATTTATGTAGCATTTCCATGTTCCATGGGAATCAATCGCCACTGCCATTTAAAATCTCTTTATATGGAAGCAAGGAACGCAATAGTCCTTTCTTGTCTGTTGAGCATAAAGTCCAAGACCTGAAGGGCTTCTCACTCCGTGGAGAGAACAGATTACTGTACTAAGTCTTTTCTTATACATGCCGCCTATGCAAAACTTGATGTGTAAATTAGACATATAAGAGATACATAAGCCTACAATAATAATACCAAATAAGCCATTTTACTATTTGGTATTAGAAGTGATACAAAAGTGTAAGTTTTACATTTCTATAGTTTTCCATTTAATATTCTTAGATTTAATTGAATTGATTCCATGAAATTATAGAGAGCAAGACCACAGATAAGGGGAAATGACTGTCATTGAAAGAAAATATCTATGTTTTAGAGATGTGGGTGGGGTAAGGATGGTAAAATGAAATAATAATCTTTAAAGTATATTAACACACAGGCAGGTTTTATGGGTACATAAAGTATCAGTTCATTTGTAATCTGATGATGGAAAGAAACATATGAGAGTTCCTGTGAATCCAGGGCAGAGTGACATTGCTCTGAATGCAAAAGGCTAGGATAGATTTGGCAGGTGAAACCAAACCACAGGGCAGGAGATAAGAGAAAGTTCCACAGGACACATGCCTCAGGCACTTTTCAGTGTTTCATATACCTGACAAGACAAATATTCAAGAACCAAAATCGCATCTGGTGGTATACCACATGCTTGAGCAAACAGAAAAACACAGTCAGTGACCTGTGGGGGCCGCAGTTTCATTAAAAAATGTTTTGTTCCCAGATATAAAGAAAGTGTGGAGTGTCAAAAAAGTAGTCCCCAAAGCAAGCATCATATTCTGGTAAAAAGAAGAGAAGAAGCCCTTCTGCTTGGGGTGGGTGCAGAAAAGACTTCTTGGAAAAGATTGTATTAGGGTAGGGGTTTAACACACAAAGAGAATTTTAATAGATATGAAATATCAAGGACAAGTCATTTCAGTGGGGGAGAAGCATGATATGCATGAAAGCCTAAATTAGAAAAAAATCTATCTTTTTAAAGTGTGTGTGTGTGTGTGTGTGTGTGTGTGTGTGTGTGTGTGTGTGTGTTCGCACATCACGGTGTGTGCAAGGTCAAAGAATTATTTTCTGGTGTCAGATATCTCCTTCCACCATGTTGAGGCAGGATCTCTCTTCCTGTCTGTACTCCAGGATGGTTGGCCTGTGGACATCTGGGTGATGTTCTTCTGTCTCTGTCTCCCATCTTTGGCGTAGGAGTACTGAGATCACAGACAAGAGCACACAGCTGTTTGTGGTCTTAGGTTTAAACGCAAGTCTTTAGACTTGCAGGGCAAGCGTGTACCTGAGACCCCTCTCAGCTTCAGAAAAACCCATCCTTGATAATCACATACACAGAGAAGAAAAAGACACAAATACAGAGTCACTGTCAGTTAACAGTCTGCGGGATCAGACAGGGTTTCCAGTGGGTGGGACTTGTATTGGTGTTTCTGATTTCATATTGACAGTAAGTCATGGAGGGTGGCAGCTTAAGTTAGCAGACTGCAGTTGCATGAGGTGGGTAGTCGAGGTGAGGAGACATGAACATCTTAAAGGGTCTGGTCACAAAACTGGCAGCTGTGTACAAAGAAAAGCATGAGTGAGTGTAGGAATACTGGCGATGCAGTGTTTATACTAAATTATCTTGAAAAAAGAAAAGGACAGCATTGAATTATGGTTGCAGATACTCTGCATTATCGTTGATAAAATCATGACAAAGCAACTTAAGGGAACAAAGAGTTTTATTCTCCCTTATGATAGTCTGGTTACAGTTGCTTGTCCAACTTTGCAGGCGAGCCCACCCCAACATTAAGGGCTGAGGAAACTGGCCACACCATATACATATTGTGGCTAAGAGAGGGATGATCTTACTCACCAGCATGTGACCAAGAATACAGAAGGATGTCAGCTTTCCTAACCAGCACCCTCCATCTTATTCCCCTTCTCAGGAACTAGTCCTGCCCACCAGGAGCTGAGCCTTCCCATCGACTTGACAATCTCCTGCAGGTTTGCTTAGGGTTTAATTCAACTTCAATTGCCTACACATGTGCCCAGAGCTCAAGCCCTCAGCTATCAAGCTCACACCTGTATCTAACTATGACAAATATCTAAATGCAGTTTTCATAAATTAAAAAGTAAGGTTAGTAATAGTACATGATGGTGAGAGAATTTTTGTGAGCAAAATTAAGCAAACATTGGTATTTGTTTACAAAGTCATTTTTTGATATCCCTGGGGGGATGATATCAAAACCCACAGACACTTTAACAACTTAAATAAACTGCATTGTATTGTGTAGAACTTTTTTACAAGGATAAGTATTCTTCATATCATCTCTAGATAATTAGTAATACTAATATAAATGCTATGCAAATTGTCTTAAAATTGTATTGTTGAACATAGACAATGATGGAGTCAGCATGCCAAAATGTGACAGCTACTGATTCCCCAGGCTGTGAGGATTTCTATTTTTTTTTTAATTCATGGCCAAGTTCCTTCCTTTTTTCATTTTTCCTTCTCTTTCTTTGTTTCAATTAGTTTCTATCTCCATCTCTCTCTCCATCTCTCTCTTTCCTCCTTCTTTCCCCATCCTCCATCCTTCCTCCTCCTTCCCTCCTTCCTTCCTTCCTTCCTTCCTTCCTTCCTTCCTTCCTTCCTTCCTTCCTTCCTTCCCTCCTTCCTTTCTTCCTTCCTTCCTTCCTTCCTCCCTCCCTCCTCCCTCCCTTCCTCCTTCCCTCCTTCCTTCCTTCTTTCTTCCATCTCTCCCTCCCTCCATCCTTCTTCCTTTTTTCTTCTTTCTTTCTTTCTTTCTTTCTTTCTTTCTTTCTTTCTTTCTTTCTTTCTTTCTTTCTTTCTTTCTTTCTTTCTTTCTTTCTTTCTTTCTTTCTTTCTTTCTCTCTCACGTGGATTAACTATTACTGCAATGTTTAAGCCACCTAGTTTGTAGCACTTTAGTCTAGTTAGTACTTTTGATGGACTAAGGCACAGCCCCTTGGGTTTCCCATGTACTGGTCTTTTCACTCCACTCCGGTCTCCGCCTCCCATCCTTGTTTGCCGGCTCTCTCTGCCTTGTGACTTCTTGTGCTTCCTTCCTCTGTTCCAGTAGACAAGCGTTCATTTTTTTCCCTGTATAGGGTCTCCTTCTGTCATGTCTTCACAACCTAAGAGACATCCCATGGCTGCCTAAACCATGTCTGTTCACTGCCCAAATCATCCTAGACACCCTTATGACATACCGTGTGTCAGGCATTGTGCCAGGGATTTGGAAACATAACCCTAAAGAATCCCCCAACAAGTCTGAGCACGAAGCATTAGCATTCCAGTGTACAGGGCCTTGGGAAATGGAGATAAGAAAAGTTGCTTTATGTCCTCAGAGTCTTTACCAGCTTTCTACAAATCAACAGCAGCGATGAAATGAGGGAACACACAGACTTTGCCAGCAAATCTCTTCTCTGCACACCAGAAGGATTGCAACTCAGTGCCAACCTATGCCTTTGGGTGAACAGACAACCCTGCTTCAAGGACCAGCTCTTTGAATTTATAACTTGATCCTCCACCAGCCAGAGTCCCAGTTATATAGTGGAGATCAGCAATAGCTTCCTGGTCACCATGCTAATGGTTGTGAAAGATCATACCCAGCACATGTCTCTCAATACAGTTCGTTGTGACTATTGTCATATGATTATTTCAATCCTGATGTGACTTCTGCAGTAACTTTTGTTGGACTCAGAGGACACCACACCATTGAAATTTGGCTATTTCCTTATTTTGCTTTGGGTTATCATGACAGCTGGTACTTGAGAGTATTTGTCCCCATTCATTTACACTTACACCCCATTCATTGCAAGCAGAGACCCAGAAACTATAGTCACTCGTGCTTCCAGGGTCAGGAGCTTGTCATGTCATGCAGAATGGCTTGTGAGACGTGTCAAGTAGTTTAGCAGCGGTAGGTAGGGGATTCAGGTGAGCATCGCTGTGGGATCTTCATCCATCCTTGGGAGAAAATAAAGAAGACTCTAACAGAAATGCTTTTGCTTTGAAAATTCAGAAAGGTAAATTTCTCAAGGTCTGCAAAAATGATTCTTGTCTCTTGTATTGATATTTTCCCCTGAAAAGCAAATGTGTTTTTGCATTATTTAAACAGCATATACTCAAGCATTGAGGGTTCTCTGCCCCCAGCATCTAGTGTACACTGGTGACTTTGTAGGCCTGGAGGGTTGTGGATAGGAGAGAGAGAGAGAGAGAGAGAGAGAGAGAGAGAGAGAGAGAGAAACAATAGAAACATGAGACCCAGGGTGGAAGAGAGAAAGGAAGTGTTTAACATTCAGAATTTGTCCACAGCCGATAATTTATTGGAACTCATCTGTAACAAGGCCTGGCACTGATTTATAAGTTGATTTGAAAAATAAATAAAAGTGATAGAAACCTGCATTTGGTTTTAATGATAGACTGCTGCAGCGTGAAGAGTAAGGATATGAAACATTGGGAGGAAATTAGATCTTGTGCCCTGCAGACAACTGCAGCTACCAGCCCATTAATTGTTAGATATTTATTATTAAAAATTTCTTTTCATGAGTGACTGCAGAATATTTGTGCTACTCAAGCTGTGGAGTTCTGACATGAATGAAGGGCAGGCAGCCCATTTGTTTCTCTCTCTCTCTCTCTCTCTCTCTCTCTCTCTCTCTCTCTCTCTGACTCTGTGTGTGTGTGTGTGTGTGTGTGTGTGTGTGTGTGTGTGTGTGTGTATGTAACTGACAAAGCAACAGACCAAAATAGGGGATAGAGCTCTTGTTGTAGCAGAATACAGAGAGCGTGCCTTTTAAACAAGGTTCCTGAAACACATGTCTTTTCTGAGTTTGCCACCATCAACACCCACTCCTGTGCTACAGCCACTGCTATATTTTAAAATTTACTGGGGTGTGGGAGAGAAGGGAATATATATGCACACTATGGTGCCCAGATGGAAGTCATTGGGCAGCTTTGCAGAAGTCAGTTATCTCCTTCCACCTTGAAGACTCCTGGGATTGAACTCGGGTTGTCAGATTGGGTAGCAGGCTCCTTATCAGCTTAGCTGCCTTGTAGACCCCATCGTCATCATTTTTGACTCTGGTGCAAATCTAGCTGAAGCATAAGTGAGATCTTCCTACATTGGAAAGCACGATTCAAATGTAACTGGCCACAGCATCTCAAGAGGACGCACTTAGGAAATTTAAAGGTGATGCTGTTATCCCTCCTCTGTGTAACACATCATTGTTTGACTTTGGCTTGGAAAGTCTTAGAGGGTTGTCAGTTGAATATGGCAGTGGTTTCACCTATCACACACAATGGATGCACCTAAATAAGGAGCAGCTCTTCAGCTATATCTGTCTAGAACCACTTGCTTAATGCAAAGGCAATGCAAAAAATGCAAGGTAAAAAGGTATTTATTTTTCAATGAGGAAACAATTAACAGAGCAGGTCTTTGACCAAAAAAAAATATACTCCGGCTCTGAATGCATTTAATTTTTACTCATATCTGAATTATAGTTGTGTTTGCTATTTGATAAATATGTTTGGGATGAGGATTTTTTTTGAGAGATCTCTATTTTGATATGTAATTAAGTGGCTGTGATAGCTAATCCTGGTTGTCAACTTGACACACCTGGTATTAACTAAGATCAGCTGAGACCACACCTGAAAAGATCAACTGAGACCACCTGAAGGAATTATATCCGCTCTAGATCCCATCAGGAACCTTCACAAATCTCATAGAACTTCCCAGTAGTGGACCATATAAAAGGGAACCACCAAAGAGAAGAGATGCTTTTGTAGCTGTGCTAGGAATTGCTATTCCTTCCGGTCGCCTGGTTTCTTCACTTCTTTGACCCTCTAGCCTTCCAACCTTCCAAGTTTTCGACTAGACTAAAGACTCTAGGAATCCACCAGCCTTCAGCCATCACCCACTTGATTACTGGACTGAGCAGCTACCGGAAGCCATCATTGGACTACCTTGGCTACATCTGTAAGCCAACTCAATACATTTCATATTTATATTCACTGTGTTTATTCTGTGTCTCTAGAGAACCTGACTAATACATGGCCAAGATACATCTATCTGGAAATCAAAAGGCTCTCTATAGCCATCTTACTTCATGATTCAATAGGACTGTTTTCAGTTTAACTTTGTTGCACAATAGGAAGTGCATAGAACTCAGCTTCATTGTGCAGGGTCGGGATGCAAATGATTGTTTATGCTGATTGTATATTGTAAGAGAACTATGGTGGGCTGGAAGTGAAATTAATATACTTGCCATCATTGATATCTAATTAAAACAGTCTATAAAGCATAGTCTGATGATACCCAGCTTTGCTATCAGGGGATCTGCACTTAGCATTACAGGTGTATCTAGTGTGTAAAAGTCTGATAAAGTACTAAAGACTTGGACTCAAATCTTGGGTGAATTACATGCTCTCTGAATGTAAGACTATGTTGATACCCATCTTGTGGCTTTAAAGCCTGGCCCACTACGCCGTGTTATCCCACTGGATATACTAATTTGGATCGCATTATGTTCCAGTGGCAGCCCCTGTGCATCCTAAATAAAACATAAATTGCTAGTGAGATCACAAAATCACTCTTCTTATTCATAAACTGGGTCCTCCTAAAGAGCTACTTGCTAGACTCTCTTTTTATTTCTTCCCTCCTTCTCAATTTCCTTCCCTCCCTGCCTCCCTCCTTCCCTCTTTTCTTTTTCTCTCTCTCTCTCTCTCTCTCTGTCTCTCTCTCTCGCTATGTAACCCATCCTATCTTAACTTTGTGATATTCTTCCTGTCTCAGCCTTGAAACTGCTGGATTACAGGCATGAATCATCATGTCCAGCTTATGCCAATGACCTTTGATTGCCTTTTCACTGTTTAAAGGTCTAACTTGTCCTTATCCTTGGGTGCACACCTGAATCATAATGATGATAGTCCTGCTGCTGCTGCTGCTGCTGCTGCTGCTGCTGCTGCTGCTGCTGCTGCTGCTGCTGCTAATGATTATGATGGTGGTGGTGGTGGTTGTAGCTGGAATGGCAGGTACTCCAGACTTCCTTGCTCTGTTATTCGACAATAATTGGTTAGTTTGCAGATTCTGAAGGCTTCAATTTGTGTCTATGAAAAACCAGTGAAGGAGCATTTCCTGTGTCCTGCTCTCCTGCAAGGAGAGATTTCCTGGGCTACAGATGCAAGAATGCGGAGCATGTGCTTGATAACTAGGCTTGCATCCATTAGAATGAAACAGTGCAAAGATGTGCACAGCTGCTCAGAATTTCTGCCCACTATTCTGCTCTTTCAGGTTTCCTAGAGCTCTAAACCCAACTCCTCTCCACTGAAACCGTCTCTGAAAATCACCAGGATCTCCCAGTTCTTTGACAATGTGGTTATTCTGATCTCTGCTCTGTGCCAATTAGATACAGGTGTCAACTTGAACTCTAGCATATCTATGAAGAATTAATAGCTAAGATAAGCTCTAAGCAAGCCTGCTGGAGACTATCTAATTGATGGAGGAAGATCCATCCCATAGCAAGTGGGACCCTTTCCCAAGCAAGTGTATAAGATGAGGAGAGCTGGCTCAGTACTTAGGCATACTTTGGCATATTGGCATGAAGGCATTCTGGCAGGGGAGAAAGTTTGTCCCCTCTCAGCTATTCATGGGATATGTTGTGATCTGTTTCTTAGGCTCCTTATGTTGATATGAACTCTCTTGCCAGGCAGGACTATAAACTGGTTGACTATAAACTGTAACCAGTTTATATTGTAAACAAGATTAAAGCCTCTTGGTCCCCTAAGTTGTTTGGTTGTATATTTATCAGCAACGTGAAGAGAAACTGGAACAAACATTCTTAACCTCTAGCTTTCTTGTTTTAAACTATTTTTTATTCTTTGACAGTTTGATGCACGAATACAATGAATTTATGTCCTTTTTCACTCATTATTACTTGATCCCACCTCCTCCTTCTCTGGGGGCCTTCTGCCTCCCAACAAGTCTTACTCTTACACTCAAGTCCCTTTGCATGTGTGACTCACTGGTTTTCATTTGGGATGTCTTACTGGCACTTGGTGGAACGCAGGTGGTTTATCTCCTCACGTGCAGAATTAACCCTCAGCAGTCTTTCAGGGAGGTGTGCCTCATGAGATCTTCATCCTTTCATTGTGAATTGTCGAGAGGCCCCGTCTTGTTCAGGTCCTATAGAATGAACACAGCAACCGTGAGTTTGTGGATGCCTCGGCCTTGCCATGTCCAGAAGACCCTTGTCTGGCAGCACTCCTTCCCACCTTTCTGGTTCTTACACTCACACCTCCCTCTCTTTCATGATTTTCCATGAGTCTTGCTGTGTGTCGTGGTTTGAAATGTGAGTTGCTCCCCCCACCCCACTCTTGAATCCTAAGCTGTTGCCAGTATTTGGAAAGATCATGGCACCTTTAGGAGGTGGAAGAAGGCAGTCACAGAATGGTTAGCCTCGTACTGCTTGAGCGAGTGAGTCTGCTGTTGAGTTTGCGCATAGCAGCTCTTGGCTTCCATGATATCTGAACTGACCCAGTCCTTCTCCAGCTTCCGCAGGTTAGCCTTTCCTTTTCCTCTGAAAGTTCCTCCTCTGGAAACACAAGCTGGATAAATGTCCCTTTTCTTCCTTAAGCTGTTTGCACCTCAGGGGTGTCTCACAGCAACAAAGAAGGGTAACACACTGGAGAGAATGTGCAGAGACAGGTGATGTAGATGTCCTGTTTAAGACCAAGAATTACATATTCACTTATTCTGTGCTCTTTGACCAATTGCAATGATCTGTATTAAATAAACATCTTCCACTGCAAAAGGAAACTTTTTGGTTGAGGGCTGAGAGATGCTCTAATCTCTGGGTATAAGTGTTGGATGGTTGTTTGATCTCATAACCATACAGAAAAAATCACTTATAGCACTAGTCTGTTTTCCCTGCAGAAAACTTGCCTTCATTCAGTCAGAAAGCACTTGGTTACCCCTATAATTTTTGTACTACTATTGCACCAATGGACGCCTCTTAACAGAGCAGTTGCTATTGTATGTCATAGAAATCATAGATGATTAAACTTTTGATGGTTTTTCTCCTCGCAGTAGCCCGAATGGTACTTTTTGCTGTTGTAAATGCCGGCCAACAAGGAAGAAGCTTCTGGATAGTTCTAAGCTTGTTTTTTCCATGTCTTGGGATAAATATGCATGATGTCTTCAGCAAGAGAGTCTTGATAACAGGTCTGCTACCCTTAAAGCAGGGTGTGCCATCTCTTCTCAATTAAACATCCCTGGAAATACCTTTATATGTATGTGTCCACAATTTTATCTCCTAGGATTCTAAATCCAGTCAAGTTGATAATGAAGATTGATCATCACAAGGTTTTGCTTTGTTAACTTGACACCTAAACATATTATTTTAAATCACAGCATTCCACTTGTGGCCCCTAAAGCTTTTCTGCTCATCCCATGATGAAAATACCTTTAGTTCATTTGTAACAGTCCTCAGAATCATAATAGTTTTAATATTGTTCTAAAGTCCAAAGATCAAAGTCTCTTCTGGACTTGAGGCAATATTTTACTTGTGAACCATAGTAAATACACAAAAACAAAGTTACATATTTCAATACACAATGTACACAGTAAACATTCCCGTCCAAAAGTATGAATGGGGGAACATTGGACCAAAACAATAGCAGAACCCAACACATACACACACACACACACACACACACACACACACACACACACACACACGTATACATGTATATATATATGTATATATATGTATATATGTATACACACACACACACCTCTGCAGATCCATGTCTAGCCATAGGGTTTACTTTGGAGTCACCAGGACTCCAGCATCCTCGGGTAGCTACCCTCCATCTCTGCTGCTCCAGGCATGGATGACTTGCTTTTGTTTCATGATGCTTTGCTATAATTAATACCTGACCCATAAGACATAGGTGAACATGAGGTTTTATTCTAGCTCACAACTTCAGGAGGATCATGTCAGTGTCAGGAGTCAAGAGCACTGTCCCATCCCATCCACATCAAGAGCAGAAGGGAAAACAAGGCATAGCCCCCAGCTTCCTGCAGTCCACCTACCTCAAGAATATTCCCACTCATAATGGAAAGATCTTACCACTTCAGTGAACAGAATCTCTGGTAGTCCTTCCCAGATGCCTGCCTTTCTAGATAAAACCTCGTAAGTGTGCCTAATAATTTACCTAGATGCTAGGTTGGCACTGGAAGACTATCTATTATATTTATTCAATTATGCGTGTGTGTGTATGTGTGTGTGTGTGTGTGTGTGTGTGTGTGTGTGTGTGTGTGTGTAGAACCATGGGCAAATTTGGGAACCACCATGGACTGCTTCCACCTCCTCCTTGTTTACTCTGCCCCGGGATTCACAGGGTCCGCCCTACCAGGACCAGAAATGCAGGCCCCCCCTGCTATAGACCGCCACCTGGTGTCTATACGTGGGGTCTAGAATCTGAATTCAGGACCTTCCACCTGCAAGGCAGAGTTTACCCCTGAGCCACCTCTCCATCCCCCTGGAAGATTATCCATTATAATCTCTCTCTTGTTCCAAGTCCACTCTGTGTCTATAACTTTCCTTTGAGGTTGTTCTATGGTTCTGGAATTTCTATTACAGCTTAGGCTTCCTTTTCCAGATTCCTACAATGACTTCTCAGGGTCTCCTCACAGGAAATCAACCCTGAACTCAGTAACTTTCTTGACTCTTACTCTTGTACCATAGTGTTTGCAAAACCAGGATCACAAAGAGGATGTTGCAAGTTCTGGTGTCAGCTTGAGAAGGAGCTTAGACTCTTTGGACCACAGTTATGGCAGCTCTGTGTTCCTTCAAATCTGCCCCTGGGGTAGGAAGGATATCCCTAGGAGGCCATTTGGATGCAAGAAACTCATGTGATAGCATTGTCAGTTGAGGTATTTTCTTTTCGAATTAGCTAGCATTGCTTAGACCACTGGATGATTTGGATTTTGCTTGCAGGACACTTTTCTTATTGTCACAGCATGGAGTGTGATAATTTCCTTTAAGGATGTAATCTCTTTATCAGTTACAGCTACTTTTTCTACATTTTCCGTACCTGCAACCTTAAACCCACTTAATCTCTTTTCCTCAACCAAACCCAAGGCTTTCCATGTATTTTTGCTCTTCCTATAAATCTGAATAAGAGCAGTGAGTGGTGACCACGCCACAGCCTGGTTATTATGCCGTCTTGATATTTCATGTAAAAAACAACTTAGTGCATTCCTTCTGAAGTCATCATCATGTAAGTTTTCTGGATATTACAGAAATCTGTGAGATTTATTTTTTTTGCTAGAGTATGACATGAATGACCTCTAGAAACCTCATGGGAGTTTCTATATGTTCTACTGTCCATATGTTCCTAGGTCTGTTGACTATCCAGACTTGCATTAGAATGGACATTCAAACTTTTTATAGCATTCAAGGCTTTAAACTCTACTCTTATATACAGCTACCTCTTCCTCTGAACTCTTCCATAGCTCTAAACTCTTCCACATTCTTCTAAAAAGCCAGTCCCAGAAGCCTATATGCCACATGGTTATTCCAACGGAGGTCCCAATGCCAACCCTCTGTGTGAGTCACTTTTATCATCACTCTGACCAACAGCTGGCAAAAGCAATAAGAACAAAGGGCTTCATCTTGGCTCACAGCTGGAGTGTAGACTCTGCTATGTCAGGAGACGTGTGGAAGGAACGTGAAGTAATTATCCACATTGCATCTGCAGTCAGGGAAGCAGGAGAGATGAATGCTGGAGCTCAGCTCACGCTCTCCTGCTTTTCTTTTTATTCAGTGTGGGGATGCAGCTTGTGGAATTGTGCTGCCCACATTCAAGCTGAGTTATTTCTCTTCAGGGAAACTACTCTGAAAATTCTCTTTCCCAGCATTCCTAGATGTTTGGCTCATAAGCGACCCTAAGTCCAGTCAAGTTAAGAGATAAGATTATCTGTTCAACCCCATTTTGTCAAATACTTGTTCTATAAATCTTCTAGTGCTGTCTTGGAAGATGCCTCACATCCTGCCTCAGGCATCTTTCTGTCACTATAATAAACTACGCAAGGCAACCAATTTATAAAGCAAGAAGGTTTATATTGTTTCACAAGTTTGGGAATTCTAGTTCATGCTGTGCTAGGGGGGCCAATACCAAGATTGTATATCATGTAGGAGCGCATGGTGGAGAAAACCTTACAGGAAGCAAGAGCCAGGAAGAAGAGTCAAGGGTAGCACAATCCCATTGAAGGTCACTCTCTCAATGATCTGGAGATGTTTCACTAAGTGCAATCTCCTAGAGGTCCCACCACCTATCACAAATATCACAAACAAAGGTATTCACTATCTTCCATGATGCAAATCAGAGAACACTAAGTTTTTTATAAAGGGCCAGATAGTACTATATTCTTTGATTCTGCAGTTTTTCTACTGCAAAGTGTTTCATGCAAGTGAAAGCTACCACTTACAATACAGATAGACGTTTCCAATTGCTGAAAGGAGGTTTATTATCTAACATATGCAACATTTTATTGGTCTTCAAGGGTGTATCTTCTGAATCATCCTACCCCTTCTTCTGGGGACTGTTTTAGGATAGCTGGAATGAAGTGACAGTGATATGTAAAATTACTTGTGAGGACAATATTAATATGTTTATTTCATAGGCTATGGTAACCGTGCTGTTGCAAATATACTTTCCCATCATCTAAAGCTGCTTTCCCCAGCGTGGTTTCTTAATGAAAGGCTCACGGTCACCATTACTTCTAAATGACAAGCATGACCATTCATGCCTTTGAAGCACAAGCCCTGGAATGCTGAGATCCGAATGAGCTCAGGGCCTGAACGTGAGGCATTTAGCCTCCATCTTTGCTCACGTCGCCACTCTCGCTCCGTGCACTGTATCCACAAGCCGAATCCTGTAGCTTTCAGCTGTTCTTTCCCTCCAGCCTATTCTGCCCGAGATCCCATCTCTGGCCACCCTGGAGGTTGTTTTTTTTTTTTTTTCTTTTTCCAGCAGTGCCCTGCTTCCTAAATGTCAGCATGTCTCTTTTTCCTACAGAGTCAATTCCTGTGGACTCATCTGGAAATCTGCATGCCATCTGACCAACACTATGGAACAACGATCTGTTTAATCCTATTAAACTCAGTAAGAAGCATGTTACAAGCAGACATGTTTCCATTGTAGCTGTGGCCTGAGTCACAGCAAGAGTTATGTCTTCTTAAGAACATATTTCCACGCTCATGTCTCATGTTTCTTTCTTTCTTTCTTTCTTTCTTTCTTTCTTTCTTTCTTTCTTTCTTTCTTTCTTTCTTTCTTTCTTTCTTTCTTTCTTTCTTTCTTTCTTTCTTTCTTTCTCTCTTTCTTTCTTTCTTTCTCTTTTTCTTTCTCTTTCTTTCTTTTCCTCCCTCCCTCTCTCTCTCCTTCCCTCCCTTCCTTTTCTTTCCTTCCTTCTTTCCTTCCTTCCTTCCTTCCTTCCTTAGTTCTTCTCTCTCTCTTTTTCTTTCTCTCCCTTTCTTTCTTTCTTTCTTTTTCTTTCTTTTCGTCCTTCCCTCCCTCCCTCCCTTCTTTTCCTTCCTTCCTTCCTTCCTTCCTTCCTTCCTTCCTTCCTTCCTTCCTCTGTCTCTCTCTTTCTTTCCTCTTTTTCTCTCTTTATCAATATACTTCTATTCTTTGACAGCTTAATATATGAATACAGTGATTTATGTCATTTTAACCCTTATTTCTTGATGCCACCCGTCCTTCCCTCCACTGAACAATCTTCCCCTCCGAGTCAATGTATTTCCTACCTTCTTGTCTTTTTGTGTGTCTGGCCCTCTGAATTCCATCTGGGTTGCCTGTGTTGGCATGTGAATGAACACTTCCTGGAGCATGGTTTATGTAGCTGTGGATAGACCTTGGAGAAAGTGGCTTTGCTTCTCACATGCAACATTACCCAATAGTCTCTCAGGCAGGTGTGGCGCCTCCTGAGGTTGTCGCCATTCCACTGGGCAATGCTGACAGACCAAATCCTGTGCAGGTGTTGTGAGAGTGTATGCAGCTGCAGTAAGTTCTTGGATGTGTTAGCACTGTCCTGTCCAAGAGATACTGACTGGCAGGATCCCTCTCTGTCCTCTGGCTCAGTGTTTTCTTAAGAAAACCTAATGTTAAAATTACAATCTGTTGGCTTGGAAAGTGAAAAATAAAATCCTACCCCAGCCTCAAAATAAAATTAAAAAAAGAAAAGAAAAGAAAAGAAAAGAAAGGTTAAGAGACTTTACTAAGGACTCCAATTTAGCTAGCAGTCTAGCACACCAAAGAGGAGACTTCTGGGGCTTTTCAAGGGTCTAGTCCAGCATGGGTTTTTATAAGAAAAAGTGATTTGCATCTCATTCACCTTTTAAGCACTGCAAGAAAAAAGAAAGAAAAGAAAGAAAGAAAGAAAAAAGTGAACCAGAAGACATAAACTCCAGAGCTTGTATATGAACAAGTCAGAAACTTATTTTTAACTCTCTGTGCTGTATGCTCCTAGATTTAAAATAAAAAAAATTGCTAGCAATCTCCATAGAATTTCTCTCAGGAGAAACAACCTCCTTCAGCTCACATTACTCCCTGTACTAGCTTGAGCCTTGGGAATTACCTTGTCCATGTACTTTCGTTCAGAATGGATGCTTTAATGTATTTCTTTAATCATTTGTTGCATCAGAGAATATTGTTTCATGCATATTAAAGAGCTGAGCATGTAAAAGACGGGTGTTCTGACTAATAAATGCACTCAAAGCACGCCACTGGTCTTATTGCTTTTCTTAGCTTCGGGATAGATGCGTTTTATTTGGCAAATAATAATAATAATAAGGAGGAGGAGGATGACAACAGCGCTTCTATTAAAAAAGGGAAGCATTTCGTTTTGGTGTCACGGCCTTGTTTCGACCATCATTCTTTTGAAGGAGTCCATGCTATACCTTCTCCCATAGAAGGAACTCAGAATTCATGTTCTTGCTCTGGCATTGATTTTTCAGAGGTTCACGTGATGTGAGTCATGCGCATGAAGACAGTCAGCATGACAAGTCAGGGTCTGTGAAGGGAGACATCGAAATCCACCTCTCTGAGTGAGCAAATAGCATATAATAGTGACACTGGGAAGTCAGTGTGATGCTTTGGATGCTAACTAACTTTTCTCAAATAGCTAGCTTTGCTCCCATTTTGGATGGGGTTATTAATTTTGTCTATTATGTAAAGAATACATAAAGAAGGAAGAACAATTGTAGCATAACTTCAGCTCAAAAGAACCTTACTTTCATAGTTAGACTTTATCTGTATTTCGAATTCCTATTTTCAGATTGAACCCAGACGTGAATATGTGGATGAGAGACGAGTAAGTAAAGGGGCTTGTTGGGATGAGCCTGGTGATCTGTGTTCAGTCAGTCTGTAAGTTGTCCTTTTACCTTCCACATATGTTCCGTAGCCCACGCACACCTGACATGCATACACACAAATAAAAGTATTTAAAAATGAATATTTGGATAACTTTTAATGAGAAGGTAAATGGAAATGCACAGAAGAAAGACAAGCTGTGACATATTTCATTGTGGTTCCTTTACAGGATTTTGAAAATAAAGGCACACAGTATCGCTATCCTGCTTACCAGCCTGTAAAATACCTCTCAGGCTTTCCGTACTATCACTCTTGATGCAACCAATGTCTATTCTCCTTACTGAAGGATTTACGGATGATATGGGATTCACTGTCATTTAGAGCTTTCATTTAGTTCAAGAATAAGCAAAGCATGGTCCATGTGGCAGCTTGGCGTGGTGGCACACACCCGTGGTGGCATTACATGGGAGGTAGAGGTCCAGCCTGATCTATACAGCAAGCTCCAGGCCAGCCTGGATATTGAAGACCCTGTCCCTAGAATTATTCTCAGCACAGATGCGTTTATGCCTCAGAGCAAGGTTTGGTGATGATGAGAAAGGAGACATGAGAATCTTTCTAGCAGGCTCAGAGACAGTAAACTGAGCTTTTCAGAGAATTCCTATGAATAAGGTAGAAGGAAAATTAAACCAATTATATATAATGGAATATTTATATAACAGGAAATCAGCCTTTTTCTCAAATTATCTTTTTACTATTTTTATTTTATTTCATTTATTTTGTGTGTGTGTGTATGTGTGTGTCAGAGGGTACTGTGTGTCCTTGTGGGGGACCAAGGGTGACCTCAGGAATCATCCTGGATTGCGTCTATCCCTCTTTTGCTTCCCTCCTTCCCAGGTGCTGTCCACCAGGGCAGGAAGTGCAAGCCACCACTGTTTCCCCCTGACATTTTTAGTTGAGTCTGAGACCTTCTGCTTGTGAGGCGGAGTTTTAACTCCTGAGCCATCTCTCTAGCCCAAACTATTTTTGTTAACATTCATTAAATACACATATTGATAAGGTTTAACAAAATGCTTAAGGATTTAGGAAAAGCAGATGAAATATCCCAATTTGACGGATCCCTCAAAGAAACTGTTAAGAAAAATATATAAAAGTTATCCAATTAGAAAGTGTCACATCCAATTAGAAAGTGAGATAGGAGATAAACACACTCTCACCATTCTAGATTATTAAAAAATTCTGACCAAAGGTTTTATTTTATAAAGATATATACACAATATAGTCTTTGGGTTTTTTAATTTTTATTTTATTATGATGTGTGTGTGTGTGTGTGTGTGTGTGTGTGTGTGTGTGTGTGTGTGTTGGGGACACATGCACCGTGGCATGTGGAAGCCAGAGGACATTTTGTGGAATTAGTTCTCTTCAATCTTCTTATGGATTCAGTTTATCAAATACAGATTCGTTGGTCTTGGGCTGCAAGTGCCTTTGCCAGCTGAGACATCTCATCAGTCTACTTGCTCGATATACATGAGGCTCAATCTCTAAAATGGGAAATAGAGGAATAAATAAAAATGGGATTCGAGAAGGAACAGAGACTCTTAAGAATATGATTTGTGCTCTAAACATCTGCCTGTTATCTCTCTCGTTGGAGATTCCTTGTTCTGGAGTTCAGATAACATTTGTACCACTCACAATCACTGGACAGTCGCATGCATTGCGTTAGTCGGCCGCGCCGTCTCAGTGGAATGCCGGCAACTGTGGGGTTTAGCCAGCTCCTGTTCTCTCCCACTTTGCAGGATGCTTGTCCATGAGGAAGGAATTAGCATAGATCTGGCAATCTCTTTCTTCCCAGTCACTTTGTCACTTTGTCTTCACGTGAGCTTTCCTCTGTGTGGAAAGGGAGTGAGCGCTTGGATGACTCTTCCTCTTCTCCTAAGGACACTGGTACTATTGGGTTCAGAACCAATCCCCTCATGGGCCCTGTCTCTGGTTACGGTCACTAGGCTTGAGGCTTCAGTAGTTACATGTGGGAGGGGAGGCAGGTGGCACAGTTCAGTCCCTAACACTCACCCGTGTCATCTCAGAGAACAGCTGAAGTATGACTCTTCCGTAGTTACTGAAGCACTTACTGAGAAGAATCTGCTGCAATCCTATATCTTTATTTGTAAACACTTTTGTGTTATTAATCAGCATACACGGCATTATTTGAAAATTCAAGACAAATTTATGTGAGTAGCAGAGATGCTGAAATCTTCCTGTGGAGGTTAAAGGAACATTCTCCATAGCAGCAGATAAACAGCCTGATAGTCAAGACCCCTAGGCACGAGAGAGGTTTGGTAAAGGAGAGACATCTAGTTAGATTGTGATCTGCAGTGTCAAAGAACGACAAGCCACAGACTTGGCTAACAAAAGCTCATCTTCTTGCATAAGTGCACACTGTGTGTGTACATGCGTGTGATCATGTGTTCAAGAGGGTATACTTGAGTGCGTGTGTCTGTGGAGGCCCAAGGGTATTATCAGGAATTATCTTGGGTTGTTCTGCCGTATTGCCTTTTAGGGGTAGAATTACGACCACTGTCATATCTGCCAACATGTGTTACATGGGATCTGGGATCTGAACTCAGGTTCTTTCAAGCTTGTGAGGAAAGATTTTCATCACTGAGCCATCCAAAGCTCACTTTTAACCGTACTTCCCTTGTTCAAAGTTTCTAAGTAGGGAAACATGGTTTCAGAAAAGACAGGTTAGCCAGGAAAATATGAAAACCAAATTCTGCCCAAGCTCTGCTTTTAAAGTAATTCAGAGTAAGAGAATAGACACTGTAATTCTCAGTGCACTCAGCTTTCACTGTTCTAAAACGGCAAATCACCGTGGGGTAGTGTTCCGTGTACCTGTCTGGCTCCTGTGACTTCACTATCTGTGAAACTGGTTTCACTTCTCTAGAACATTCCTTATGTACCCAAGAAAGCCTTCCTTCCCCTCTGAGATATAGGGGACTCTTCAACACCAAGCCTCACCCCAACTTTATTAAATTCTGATGTACAATCTGGAAACCACTATCATCTGAGAAGTAGTAAAGGAAGAAAAACATCCTACAAAACTCCAAGTTAAATAGTCTTATTTCCATGGTGCCATTAAGTAGTTTGCTCACTTATTTAGAAGTCGTTTAGTTTTAATTACCCCAATATGGTTTGCGTAAAGCTCATGTTAAAAGGGATAGACTAGATCTAAGCTCTGTGTGTTCAAGATAGAAGGTTTTCTTTACTAGATCAGAGTTTTATTTAGCAAATGTTGCTATTAGCTTAGTAGACAATTCAAAATATGCACACTGACATGGAAAAGTTTTCTACTGCACTACAGGACTTACAGGGTAGGGAAGGGTAGTAGCATCACACAATCACCATTCATATTGCTGAAGAGATTGCATTTGCAGCAGATATTCACCCAATCGTGAGCTTTTTCTGGTAGAAATCTGTCTTTCTCCCAAGGCTAGTTTTCCTCAGCTCCATCATTTGATATCATTTAAAGATGCTGAATGAGTTAATTTCCTCTTGTGATCAAATGACAAGAGCAAACTTTGAGGGTGTGGTCCATCATGGTAGGAAAACAAAGCAGCTGAAGTTTGAGGTATCTGGTCACATTGTATCTGCAGTTAGGAAGCAGAGAGAGAGAGAGAGAGAGATGAGTGCTGATGTTCAGCTTGCTTTCTCCTGTTAGTTCAATCCAGGACCCCCAATGTATGCAATGGATTCACCCACATTTCCTTCTTTTGTTAAACCTTTTTGGAATCTTGGTCACAGGCTCACCCAAAGGATGTCACCCATGATGATTCTAAATGTATGTAGTCAAGTTGACAATGAGTATTAACCATCACAGTTACTCACGTGACATAAGCTAAACTAATCTAACTTGACTGCACAGCTTCTTAGTTACTTGGATACGCTTGTGACTGCTAAGGCCATGCAGACATATGAACTGATGGCTTGTTTCAGTCTGTTCTTGGGTGAGAAGGAACAGAGAACAGAGAGAAAAGAGAGATGTGAGAAACACACATGCCAAAAGGGTCACAAGAACCTGCCTGGGGTACGTAGGGATTTCTTTGTCCTTTAAGTCCCCTGGGGAGTCAGCTTGCAATTTTAAGTCTTGGACTTGTCTGTAGAAATCATAATGCTCTGGTAATAAATCAGTCCTTCCAACCCCTCAAAACTGTTTAAGCAAAACTATGTGAAATAGGTTCAAACATGACTTTCTCTCCACAGTTTCTTTATCGCCATATTTTAATCTCCACAAACCATTGTACAATTCAGCCATTTTTTGAAAATTTTTTCCAGCCAGTGGTCCCACCCACAAAGCACATCTATATAACTTGCTCAAACAATTAGCAATATTGTGTTAATCTGGCCAAGAAGCCATATATTGAATTTTAATGAGAGTCTAACTTCAGTTCAGTCATCTGTCTCAGTTTCCAACATGTGCTGTTGGTTAAACACAGCAGGGGTGTGTGGGGGGGGTGGAAGTGTGTTGGGTTTCAGAGCACACATTTCACTGCAAATCTATCACCAGAAATTTAAATGAAAATGCAGAATGAGTGCAGGCCGGTCATAATGGTGGGAGTGAAGTTATTTGTCATATCTGTTAAATAATTTATACCCACAAATGCCTAACAGTGATTCCAAACCCCACTGAGGAAAGAATTACTATTGTAAGTTTTACTTCCTAATATTTTAGTTTTTAGATGTTCATTGATTTGTATATAGAAGAACACTTGTTTTTCTACATTGATTAGAATCTTATTTTCAATTACCAAGCTCCATGTAGTTATCATACATATTCTAGAATAGTGGTTCTCATGGTTGATTTTTAATATCACTTAAAGAATTTAAATATGCAAATATACACATTCCCGGACCTCATATCCCACAGGTTTTTAACCTACAGCTCTGGAATGGGCCAAGGAATTTGTATTTCCAAAACTCCCTGGACAATTTGGTGTTGATAAAGTTACCCACCAGTTGATTGAGATCTTAAGAGTGTGGGATCCTTGATGGAGGAAATGACTTTTGTTATATTTCTATTATATATCAAATTACCTGTGGGATGAAATGAAAATTTTTAAAAATCTACAGAAAATATTTTAGGGTAAATACTGATTCTTAACCAAGTCTAAAATCTGATTTAAATGCTAAGCAACATTCCGACGATTCCACTTAAAATATGACTGTCAGAAGTTCTCTATCAATTGCCTTCTTATACACATTTGTGTCAGAATCTTTGCAGAAAAGGGGGAAACTTCATTGATCTCTGGAGTACCTTTGTGCTATTGACTCTAATCAGAGACCATGTTTGTTATTCTTGAGATCATCACCAAATTTTTGAGTTTGGAAATATATGATATGTATATATATATATATATATATATATATTGAGGAAGAATTGAGGAACATTAATTGAATCATAAAAATTATACTTAATACATTTAATTACTAAACTTGTCATCTCTATGTTGGACCACTTGTAAAGTTTTTGTCCACACTTGAAAGTTTTGTCCACAACTTTGGCGAGTGGCAGGGCTCACATTAAAACTCAGGCCTTGCAACTCCAGGATGGGTCTGCGTTCCATTGCTCTGCTTCCCCCTAGAAGTTATGAGATGTATAAGCCATGGTGGTGTGCTAAATCACACCAGAGATGCCGGCAGTATTTCTTCTCTAAGCTCTGGTGCTGTGAAGCAGAATACAAGATTTTTAAATTAATTCTTACTTGGCACTCCATTATCATTAGATTGATTTAACTCAGCTACATTTTTAATATTTCAAAATCAGAAGATAGATGGCACATGATTTCATTTTCTTTTATGACTTTTTAAAATACTATAGAAATGAGGAAGGAAAATACTTGGTGTCATTCTTCACCAGAATGTAACATTCTCCCCCCCCCCTTACACTCCTGGGGGGATCCTGCACACTGCTATTTGGGGATTCTGTCCTTGAGGCTCCTCCTCAGTGCATGTGAGTGGATCACACCCAGTTGGTCTCACTCACTCAGTTTCTGCTGCATACTGGTGACTTCATCCCTGGCAACCATCACATGGGCAGAACTCCACATCCCATTCTTACTGGATGACTGGATGCCCCACAGAGCACTGTAACCCAACATCCTCCAAATAAACTTACCCCTTTCCCTCAGCTCAACTCTCTGGACAGCCGAGTTGCTCCCCCTTCCATATCCTAAATGGCTCCTGGACATCATTCATGGTGTCCACGTATTATTCATGGTACCCTGGATACATCATTCCTGATACCCTGGATACATCATTCATGGTACCCTGGATACATCATTCCTGGTACCCTGGATACATCATTCCTGGTACCCTGGCATCATTCATGGTACCCTGGCATTATTTATGATACCCTGGCATTATTTATGATACCCTGGCATTATTCATGATACCCTGGCATTATTCATGATACCCTGGCATCAGTCATGGTATCCTGGCATCATTCATGGTACCCTGGCATTATTCATGGTACCCTGGCATTATTCATGGTACCCTGGCATTATTCATGGTACCCTGGCATCATTCATGGTACCCAGGCATTATTCATGGTTCCCAGGCATTATTCATGGTACACAGGCATCATTCATAGTATCCAGACATCATTTTCAGTTTGCTTTTCTTTTTCCTCACATTCTGTTCAGCCTAATTGATCTTCTTCTTTTCCACCTCCCAGGCTCCTCTCTTCCACATCCCTTCCTTCCACTCCTCAGTAAATCTAATCTCCATAGATTCCTCCCCCTCCTCTCCTCACCTTCATGTCTCCCTTTCAACCCCAAGGCATGCTCCTGAATCATGCAGTTGCCGAAGGAAGGAAAACCTTGGCATGGTTTCTTAAACTCACTGAAGTCAAACTCAAACTCTAAGGCCCTTTCTTTCCTCAGTGGTCTCTCCCTGACTGAATCTGAGGCTTGGTTATGCCCTCTAAACCCTCTTTGCTCATGATCATCTGTAACCGACTGCTACATAGCTCACTCTACCTGACCTCTCGGTACTGTCTCTTTAGGTCTTTGCCTTTAAAGTCCTTGTTTTAAGAATTAATTATTGTTTATTTGTTTGTTTGTTTGTTTTGAGACAGGGTTTTCCATAAGCCAGACAGTTCTCAAACTCATGTGTAGCCAAGGATGATCTGAACTCCTGATTTTCCTGCCTCCATCTCTATGTGGTGGGTTTATAGATGAGCACTGCCACCACACCCAGTTTGCATGGATTTGGGGACTGAGCCTAGATTTGTGCATGCTGGACAAGCATTCTACCAATTGGGCTACATCTTCAGCCAGGAATGGTATGTCTTTTAACATTTAAAATGATTTTATTTTCATCTTCTTCTTTCTTTTGTCACAGTAGTCAAGAAAATATTTTAAAATGTAAACTTTTACATTTTTAAACATTTGTGTGTGTGTGTGTGTGTGTGTGTGTGTGTGTGTGTGTGTGTGAATGTATACACATGCACCGTGGTATGGATGTTAAGTCAGATGACAGCTTTCTTGAGTCAGTTCTCTCCTTCTACCATGTGGATCTGAGGATCAAACTCAAGTCTTCGCTCTTGGCAGCAAGGTCCTGTACCTCCTGAGCCGATTTCTCTGCTCAGAATCTTTTATTAATTTTAATTTTTCTACTTTTACAAGCATATCGAGTACTCATCCCTGCTTCCCTCTATTCCCCCTTCCTTCCATCCTTCCTCCCATCTCCTCTTTCCCTTCCTCAACCCCTCCCACTCCCTCCCACCCTCCTGCCTGTATGCTTGTATGGACCCCAGGGTTCTCGCTGGTGTTTATACTCTTGTGGGGGTTCAGGACTATGTGACGTACCAAGTTGTCTCTCTTCAGGCCATCCCACGAATTAGGGCTTTTAATGAGAATATGGAACCTTCAAAAAAAATAAGAAATAAGAAAATAGGGTTTTGCTGTCTTTTTAAAAAATTTCTAATATGATTCAGATGAAAATAGGAATGCTAAAATATTTAAGAAATTATTGGTTTGGTCTACAGAGATGGCTCATGGGTCAAACCTCTGCCTTGCAAGCAGAAGAACCAGAGTTGAAATCCCAGATCCCATGTAAAAACACAGGGCAGAAATGGCAGGTGTCTGGGAAACCCTAGAGCAAAGCAGGAGGTAGAAGCAATCCAGGATGATTCCTAAAGTCACCCTTGGTACTCCACAGGGACACATGGTGCCCTCTGAGACACACACAAAACACAAGAAAAAACAAAAAAAAACACTGAAGAAATAGATAGATTACTAACTTAGCTTTCCTCCCTCCCTTCTTCCCTCCCTCTTCTTCCCTCCCTCTTCTTTCATCCCTCCCTTCCTCCCTCCCTCCCTCCCTCCCTCCCTCCCTCCCTCTTTCTTCTTTCTTTCTTTCTTTCTTCTTTCTTTCTTTCTTTCTTTCTTTCTTTCTTTCTTCTTTCTTTTCTTCTTTCTTTCTTTCTTTCTTTTTCTTTCTCTTTTCCTCTTGCTTCATTTCTTCCTTCTTTCTAATAGTTGTCTGTAGACTTTACAGAGGTGTATTTTTTGATTGACAGATTAAGCAGGTGGTGTATACAGAGTTAAATTCAAACACCCCCATCCACCAAAGCATGGCAAATTTACTGTGATTAGTGTACCAACATCCACACATTTTCATTAACTACAGTTCACACTTCACATTCTTGTTGCTTGCTCCGGGAGCTGTGGTGAATGTATATGGGCTGTGGTGAATGTATATGGGCTGTGGTGAATGTATAGGAGCTGTGCCATTACAGGATCATACCGAGTAGCTGGCCCATAGTTTGTCTTTTCATCTTTCTAGTCCTTCTTCTCTCTCAATGCTTAACAACCATGGATTTCTTTAACTCTTTCAATGTGTTACCCCAACATATATTTTAAACCAATGTTTTCATCATCTCTTCTGGCAGACTTCTTTGTTCTCTAAGATAAAGAAAGAACATCTTCATGAAATTTATGTCATTTTGTATGGTCTAGAAATATTCACAAATTGAATTTTTTTTGTTAAAAGTCATTTCTTCCCAAGTCCAGTTGCATTTTCTTTCATGAACTCACAATGAATGCATCTTTTAGATATATTTCATATATTTGTTTATTATTTGAGAGAGGATAGGAAGGGATGGAAGAAGGGAGAAAGAGAAAGAGAGATAGAGAGATAGAGAGAGGAGGTGGAGCATGGGTAGAGGCTTAAGGATACCTTTGTTTTCAGAAGACAGTTCTTGCCTTCAACCACGTGGGCAATTAAACTCACATTGCCAAGTTAGCAAGCAAGCACCTTACCTGCTGAGCTATCTTGTCAGCATCGGAATAATATTTGGTAAGTAAAGCTATAGGAAGAACGACTCATGGAGAATAAATGTGAGTTCTAGCGGATGAAGAAATCCTTGGGGGGTGAGTTGGCACTGATTTATCCTGTGTTAACAGTGACAGTATTGACATTGAGTCAGGAGCTTATCACTTCCCTACACATGATGATGATAAGATGTTGGCATACAATCTAGGCACTAGGCCTGGGTAGCACAACAGCTCTTGGGTTTTGCCATCAGAAGCACTCACTCCAGTGTTTCAAACCCCACTGTGACTCATTTTCACATAGGCACAGCTCTTTTCTAGATGTCACTTCCACTTAGATTTGACAGGCAGCAAAGGATGGGGAGACAGCAAGGGATGGGATGTGTGCTCATTGCTGTTCACTTTGAATAACCGTCACACCGCCAGCAGAATCATGCAGCAAGGAACTTGTTCGATGACTCTGGGTGCTACAACTTACAGGCAGGAAGCAGCAACATATTAGGGGTTATTTCATTGAAAATAATTTTTTTCTCCAACATTTTATTTTTTTTCCTAATCACAAAAACTCTTCTCCTTCCCTCCTCCCCTACCCAGTCATCCCCCCTTACACTCTTCCTCCTTGCTCCCTTCCTTTCAACCCCCTCCCTTCCTCCCCTTCTCCCAGTGCCTCCTCCTTCCTTTTCTGTGCATGCCAAACCTCCCTCTGAGTCCTCTACCCTAGTGAGAATTCAGGACTCAGTAGAATAACCTGGAGCCCCTTCTTGGGCTCCCTGTTAGTATGGGAACTTTATTATGACTGTTATTCCCTTGCCTCTAAGGATCCTACTGCCTGGAGCCTTCTCCCCTGTGATCCATGCTAGACCGGGGGTTTGTTGACATGTCAGCCATTGTGCAAGTCGGGCAAAGTCTAATTCTGGCTGCTGCAGCCCTAACTTGTGTGGAGTATCTTGCATATCATTGGTTCTCCCCATCTTTAGGCTTTGTCATAGTTAAGCACAGGTGTCAACTTGACTGTTGAGGGTTTGAGCTCTGGGCACAGTTGAAGAGAGTTGATGGTTGAGTTAAGCCCAGAGCAAACCTGAAGGAGATTGTCTAGCTGATGGGAGAAACCTAACCCATGGTGGGTGGGATTAGGCCCTGAATAATCACAGAGAGCTGGTTGAGAGAGTTGGCATCTTTGTGTACACTTGGCCAGACATGCTGGTCTGGCAAGTAAGGATAATCCATCTCTCAGCCATTATGTGGTGATGGTGGCCAGTTCCCTCGGCGCTGGTGTTGATGCGTGCTCTCCCTTCAAGATGGACTGAGAACTGTAACCAGACTGTTGTAAGAAAGTAAATTCCTTGTTCCCTTAAGCCATGTGATGGTCATTTGTCAGCAATCATGCAGGCAGACTGCAACAGGTTCCTACGATCTTGCTGCCCCCTCTTCCACAAGGTTCCCTGAGCTTTAGGATGGGGAGAGATTTGGCTGGTCTGGTTCCAAGTGATCAATGTAGGGTCTTTAGTGTTCTGAATTATGGCTTGTTGTTGTTTTCAGTTTTGCTTTTCCTGCACTACCCTTGGCTGCATCCTGATTGGTATGGACTCCTAATCAAAGATAAAAGACTGTTTAAATGAAGATCTTAATATAAGAGGAGACTCAAAGGTAGATAGAAGAACAGGAGTAGGACACAGCAATGAGGGGGGTTCAGTGTCCCATTTGCGGGATGATTGCCATCTATCTGCCAGTCCCTGTACCCTCCCTGATTGGTGAGATCAAACCTGTTCAGCCTCAAGTGACCAGGAAGGGAAGTGAGAGTGAGCTGCACCAGATGTCTTGCTTCTTACATGCAATACTTGATGGTGACCTATTTTCTCTACTGAAGCGTGATCCCCTATCTCCTTTTTAGGGGGACCCTCCTTCCCCCTTACCTCCTGTTTAAAATCCTTTGTGATTACAGCAGGTATTACAGAGATTTACCTTTGAATATGTTGTTAAGTAGGTTTGGAACTAGGATCCACCTATTAGGGAGTACATATGGTGTCTAACTTTCTATGTCTGGGATACTTCACTCAATATAATTTTTTTCTAATTCCATCCATTTCATTCATTTATCTTTTTTGATGGCTGATAGTATTCCATTGTATAAATGTACCACATTTTCATTAACTATTTGTCAATTGTTGGGCATTTGGGTTGATTCCAAGACTTTGCTATTGTAAATAGTGCTGCAACGAATATGGTTATGCTCATGTCACTATAGTGAACTGCTGCATTATGGGGGATTATTCCCAGAAGTGGTATAGCAGGGTCATATGGTATTTCAATTTTTAACTTTTTTAGAAATTGCCATACTGATCACTAGAGTGATTGTATGAGCCTGCATTCCCACCAGCAATGTATGAGAGTTCCCTTCTCTCCACATCCTCTCCAGCATTTGGTGTTGTTTGTGTTGTGGATTTTTGCCATCCTGACCTGAGTGAGATGATATCTCAGGGAAGTTTTGATTTGAATTTCCTTAATGGCTAGGGAGTGGAGCATTTTTCAAGATACTTGTTAGACATTTCAATTTCGTCCCTGGAAAAGTTTCTTTTGCGTTCCAAGGCCCACTTTTTAATTGGGCATTTATTTCCTTGGTGTTTAGTTTTTAAGTTCTTTGTGCACTCTGGATAATAGAGCTCTATCAGATATGTGGTTAGTGAAGATTTTCTTCCATTCTGTGGGTTGCCTTTTTGCTTGATTTACAATTTCTTTATTTGAACAGAAGCTCTTTAATTTCATAAGATCCAATTTGTTGAGTGTTGGTTCTAGTGACTATGCTACTTAGGAAACTGTTGGGCTCATCCAATCAGCTCGAGGGCCCCTTTGTCAAAGATTAAATGGCTGTAATTTAATCTTCAACCCTTATCCATTGATCTACATATCTATTTTGGAGCCAGTAGCAAGCTATTTTTATTACTATAGACTAAGGTTTGGTATGGTGATACCTCCAGCAGTGTTTTTATTACTCAGGGTTGTTTTTGCTATCCCGGGCCTTTTGTGCCTCCATATGAATTTTGAGGTTGTTTGGTCAATTTCTATAAAGAATTGCTTTGAGATTTTGGTTGGTATAGTGTTGAATCTGTATATTGCTTTTGGTAGGATGGTCATTTTTATGATGTTGATTCTGCCGATCCAGGAGTATGGGAACTCTTTCCACCTTCTGATGTCTTCTATAATTTCTTTCTTTAGGGTATTGGTATTGTCCTCCTGGATATGCTTGTTCCTTTCTTCAAGCTTGAGTATCTTTTCTAGCATTTTCCGAAGGCCTGGTTTGGTGGTCATGTAAGCTTTCAAGTTGTCTTTATGGTGGAAAATTTTTCTTTCACCCTCAATCATGACTGATAGTTTTGTTGGGTATATCAGCCTGGATTGACATTTTTGCTCATTCAATACTTGAAATATGTCTCTGTCTTCTGGCTTTTACTGTTTCTATTGAAAAAATCATTGTTCTTTTAATAGGTTTACCTTTAAAAGTGACTTTTTTGTTTCTTGAAGCTCTCAGAATATTTTCTTTGTCTTGTATGAAGAGTGTTTTGACTATTATTTGCCTTGGCTAGTTTCTATTTTGCTCATATATGTTTGGGGTACGGAATGCCTCTTGTATTTGGATGGGCCTCTCTTTCTTTAGATGTGGAAAATTTTCCTTTATGATAATTTGAAAAATTTCCTTGAGTGTGGTAGTTTGTGATTCTTGTTCTGTATTCCATGAATTTTTTGTTTTATCTCTTATGTCTTTTTTTTTGTTTTTGTGTGTTTTTGGCTGAACCGAATTAGACAGTGTTACTACACTTGAATAGTCATTGCTACTGTTTGCCTTGGAATTGGGTATGCATGCTTGTCTGCTGTTCGTGTTATTCCCTAGGTGAGGCTATTGGACTGTTAGTACATCAATTAAGACAGGTTTAGTAGACAAGGAATGAAGATTAGTATGGTAGTGCACTTTTTAGGTTTGCTTCCTCAGTGACATGTGAGGGTGAATGGTATAGTCCCTGAAGTTGTATGGGTTTTTGGATGACTGTACGGAAATGTTAAACTGTAGCGACTAGTAATTGGGAGGAACAAGATGGTAAAAGGGGATTTACTTATCTTAGAGCTGGATGTGAAGATTCTCTCCTGTATGATGAGATGATTTTAAAAGACCGCAGATGAATGGTGTTGGTCCCCTAGCCCTTTGCTTGGGTTTTCTCTGGACATTGTTGAATTCTGAGGAGCAGGGACTGAGAAGCAGGAAGTCTGCTCTGGTCTGGGTCTGAGTCTGGGGCAGAAAAGGAAAATAATTTTAAAAGGAAGCTGAAATGGAAATATGGTCAAAGTGAGAGGAAAATTCCACTTAATGACAGTCAGACACTTTAAAGCTCCACTGTGACACATAACAGAAAAGGAATGACTTGTGTTGGAAGCACAGAATGGGTGGTACACCAGGTCTTAGGGAAGGGTGTGATAAAAAGCCCACCACATATTTATTCTTCCCCAATGCTTACTTTTCTAGGGGCCTTTTTCTATTTGGATATACACTGCTGTCATTAAATGTTGTTAATCCAATAGTGTTTTAAGATATTGAATATCTGCTGATGAGAGCAGTACTCTAGAATGACCAGAAATGATCCACTTTGCTATAGTGAAATACTTGAGCCTACACTTAGCTACACACAGTTCAGAAAGGTCCAGGATCAGTTTTATGTAGGCAGAAATGGAAATGCACATGCATCTTCAGTCTCCACGGCTGATGAGGTGGTTGCACATACATTTCCTACCACTAAGAATGATGATGAGGGCTACACACACATTTTTTTTTAATCACTGGGCCTGATTCCCATCAGGGTAGAAAGTAAAGCATATGATTCACAACCAGGGTTTGCTGCCTTTGAAATCACTTCCGCTCATCATACTGGCCACTTCATTATGGTGGCAATTAGAAAGGAAAATACAAAACAGTAATGGCCATATGAGGGGAAATTAGGACCTAATTTCCAAACTGTTTTGTTCCAATGGATGCCACTCTGGCAGGATTTTATACTTCAATTGCAAACTTAAGAATGATAAAGCTAGTGCTTTAGAGCTGTCTTCTAAATGGAAGACACTTAATGTAGCCCGTGGTGAAAAAGTAACTAATGGCTGAATACATTCCCCAGTCAAATATACTACTTCTGAAGGAAGGGTTTAAAATAAACATACATAGTTATATACAGGTGAAAATAGTATCTACTGAGTCAGTTGTTGCTGCCACTAACCAAAGACTGTAATCTATCAACATAGTGAATTATGTGGATTTTCCATATGCAGCCCCAATGGAGTTCTTTGTGTATCTCAGATTGATGGTGACATATCACATATCACTGACCTTGATTAACATTTTGTTGGGATACTTGGTAGATGGTTGACAAGTCACACACCTTGAGTTTGCTTGGGACTTACTCAGATGAAGAGCAAGCCCAGTTAGAAAAAAATACCTTTTTTTTTTTTTTTTAGGAAAACAGGTGGCTTTTATTATTACCTTTTTTTCCCTCCCACATTTTTTCCTAATCATACAAACTCAATAGGTATCCCCATCTTCTCCGCTCCTCCTTCCCTCCCCAGTCATCCCCCCTTTCACTCTCCCCCATTCCCTCCTTCCTTTCACCCCCTCCCTTCCTCCTCCTAACTTTGTACCTCCTCCTTCCTCCCTCCCATCCCCTGGAGCATCCTTTTCTGTGAATGCCAAACCTCCCTCTGAGTCCTCCATCCTAGCGAGGGTTCAGGACTCAGTGGCATAGCCTGGAGCCCCTTTTTGGGCTCCCTGTTAGTATGGGAACTCTATTATGACTGTTATTCCCTTGCCTCTAAGGATCTTACTGCTTGGAGCCTTCTCCTCTGTGATCCATGCTAGACTTTGGGGGCGGGGGTTGTTGACATGTCAATCATGTGCATGTCAGGCAAAGTCCAATTCTGGCTGCTGCATGGAGTCCAATTCTGGCTGCTGCTGTGTGGAGTATCTTGCATGTCGTTGGTCCTCCCCATCTTTAGGCTCTTACAATGTTGCTGCCCCCTCTTCCACAAGGTTCCCTGAGCTTTAGGATGGGGAGAGATTTGGCTGGTCTGGTTCAAGATGATTAATGTAAGGTCTTTGGTGTTCTGAATTTTGGTTTATTGTTGTTTTCAGTTTTGCTTTTCCTGAACCGCCCTTGGCTGCATCCTGACTGATATGGAACGTCACCTCTGAACCAAATATAAGAGACTGTTTGGTCTTAATATGAGAAGAGACTTGAAGATAGATGAAGAATAGGAGTAGGACATAGCAGTGAGGGGAGGGTGTGAATATCCCATTTGGGGGATGGTTACCATCTATCTGCCAGTCCCTATACCCTCCCTGATTGGTGAGATCAAACCTCTTTAGTCCCAAATGACCAGGAAGGGAAGTGAGAGTGAGCTGCACCAGACGTCTTGCTATTTACATGCAATACTTGATGGTAACCTACTTTTTTCTACTAAAGCATGATCCCTCCTTCCCCGTCCCTCCTGTTCATAATCCTGTGTGATTACAGTAGGTATTATAGATATTTACTTTGAATATGTCATTAAGTGGGTTTGGAACTAGAATCCACTATTAGAGAGTACATATGGTGTCTAACTTTTCTGTGTCTGGGATATTTCGCTCAATATAATTTTTTCTAATTCTATCCATTTCTCAGAAAATTTCATTAATTCATCTTTTTGATGACTGAGCAGTGTTCCATTGTATAAATGTACCAAATTTTCATTATCCATTGTCAACTGTTGGATATTTGGGTGAATTAATGGTGAATATATCTACTGATAATACACACTCTCACTAGCCTCTGAAATCAAAGAGGATTCTTTCAGCAAGTTACTATTCAGCTTTATGCTCAATGTAGTTCTTGGTATATACTTTGTTCTCTATTGCTACCTTGTTAAGAATATGTATTATGAGCTTATACTAAATAATGTTGAGTAGTGTTAATGCAGCTTACAGACCTTTTGTTTGTAATCTATCAATGTAGTTAATCACATGGATTTTTCCATGTGGAATCAGTTTGAATTCTTTATGTATCTCAGCTTGATAATGATATATCACTTTGTTAACTTAGCACAGAGTTTGGTTAACATATTTTTTATTTTTAGTCAACTGTGCATGTGCGTGTGTGTGTGTGTGTGTGTGTGTGTGTGTGTGTGTGTAGAACCATAGGTGAATTCGGGAACCACCATGAACCGCCTTCACCTCCTCATTGTTTACTCTGCCCTGGGATTCATAGGCTCCGCCCCACCAGGACCAGAAATACAAGCTGCCCCCACTTCCACCAGGCGTCTATACGTGGGACCTGAGATCCGAACTCAGGACCTTCCGCCTGCAAGGCAGAGGCTTACCCCTGAGCCTCCTCTCCAGCCCAGAGTTTGGTTAACATTTTGATAGACAAATCATGGCATTACTGAAATTGTCTACTTAATAAAACTCAAGATATTTTGAGTTTGGAACATTATAATTTCAAAGTATAAACCACATATTAACAAAACTATCATAAGAAAGGCAATTAGATCTAAGGAAAATTTTTAATCGATCCTTTTTTTAATGCAGTGAATGTATTGCATGAGACAGTTGAAGGTAACTCTTGTCCAATTACTGACAATAATCAGATTCTTAACTCTGGATTCTCTTACTTATTGTGCTTGAAGCTTTCAGAAGATTCACATGAAAGTCATCAAGTATAATTAACATCCCAAGTTGTAAAAACTTCCATTGCTCTTTAGTTCCTGAGTTCCCATTGGGCTTAGTCCTACCTGAGTCTCTTGTTGGAAAGATCTTTGTCTTGGAGGTCTCAGCTCAGTAAGCCAGATTTGCCTTGGTTTTTATTCTGTGGGAGCCTATATTCTGTCTGTTTCCAGATTAACCTTCTGCCTGGTATTTTATTTCCAATGATGTCTCTCTGTCTTGACATTTGCCTTGGCTCCTTGCTCAGTGCCTTTCATCATCAGAAATTGAGATGTGATTGAGTCAAAAATCAATTACTAATTGATTGAGTTCATATACCTGCCAATAGACTGTTCAAGGTAGTTACTGCAATATAAGCCAACTCCTTCACACACAGGTGGATCTGGCTGATCTAGGATGAACATCAGGCATGTAATCCCTGTGTATCCTCCCAAAGCAAGTGAAGAGACTGAGCTCCTTAGATGTATTGACAGACTCATCAGAACTGTCTGCAAGTCCCACTGAAGAAGCTCCACCCAGTATAAGTGGGCAAGAGAAGGCAGGCAGTGTAACCGTCCTTAGAAGGACAAGCAGTAGTTAGGTGTCAATCCAATTTGCACATATAGTACTGCAAAGGGAAAGGTCCAGGGATGGAGTGTTAGTTAGGCCTTTGTATCCAGACCCTTCCATACGTGACCCCCAGGTATATTGTTTATCTTCTGAAGCCCCATTTTGAATGTCTGTGAGTCAGAAAGGATTCTCCAGATATCTGCTTTACTGGGATTTACCACTGATGTACCAATAATGATGTATATATCGAAATAACAGCAAATTTGTGGACTCCCATATGGTATAAGAATAAGTGTCATCTCAAATAAGTTTAATAATGAAGGCTTTTTAAATTTCTAATAGGAACATGTATTAATACAAAAACCAGTATTGCCTATTACCATTGTATGAACATTCATATCTGTTTCTTACTGGGAGTGAATAGTTTGTTTCCTTCACTTATGTTTTCTCAGACTCAAAATTCACATTTAAATTGTAAAACATTAAAAATTTTATTGCTTAAATTTGAATTCTACCAGCTATACTGGTAAATGAGTCAACATCTCTAAAATAAGTTGAAACAAAGACAGCAGCCAAAAAGCTATCATTTACATGTATCAAAATGGAAAATCCAAGAATCATTATTCCTAATCACTGAGGCAAAGAGCAGAAATTTGCATCCCTAAACAGCTGCAGAGACACTAGACGAGAAAGAGATGAGAAAAGGAGGTGTTATGGTTAGATTCTAGTGTCAACTTGACAGTTACAGGATGTCTGGGGCACACCGTGGAGAATCAATGGTTGGAGCAGGCCCCTGAACAAGTTTGCAGGTATTTGTGTAATTAGTGTGGAAAACTCAGCCCACAATGGTGGTGCTTTCCATGGTCATCAGGTAACAAGAAGTACAATGCAGAGAGACTTGCTGTTGAGTCCTCTCTTTGAGCATTGTTGCCTTCTAGAGTGCCACTCCTTTCTTTGTTGCTGCTGCCGCTGCTGCCTCCGTCCTTAGCTGACTCAGAGCTTGGTTCTTTCCACCTTGCTGCAGTTCCCGCTGCCTTTGGAGCCTGGTCTCTAGGTCTTGCTGCTGTTTGCTGTTCATCACCAACATCAGAGCCCAGCTGTTCTTCACCAGTATCAGAGCCCAGCATCTTCAACCATCCAGCGAGATAAAGGTTTGTTCTCAGGATCCTTTGGCTTTGTGAGACATTCCATTCAGGAATGAAACAGCTAAGGACAGCTACTTGAAGAACATAACTTTTATTGTGAATTGATTTAATAAATATATATATTTATACATACACATGTATATACGTGTGTGTGTGTGTGTGTGTGTGTGTGTGTGTGTGTGTGCATTCTAGCAATGCTGTTCTTCCAGAGAACCCTAATACAGGAGGGATAGGAGGATGGGGAGAAATGTAGGGAGGAGGCAGGAGACAAGAGGAAGTGGGAAGGGGAGAAGAGAGGGAAAGAGGAGAGAGGACAAGTGAAAGAGATAATTCTGAGAGATAGATATACCTAAAGATCCCAGATTCCAGGACAAACCAAAGCAATGTAGATCGGAGTCCTGGGGACACTGATACCTAGGTGACGTGTATGAGGGACCAGACAGTAAAAAGGACTGGGAGGAAGTGCTGATGAAGGTGTATAATTATTATATAAAACATATAACTGAGAAAATATCTGCCATGGGAACAGAATGATTAGAAGAGAGTCAAGAAATTTAAAACAACAGTAGAGCCATGGAAATAAAGAAAAGTACTGTTAACCTAAAGCAAAGCCAAGAAATCAATAAAAAAATCAAATGGAAATATCAAGTATGAATATATAACAGTTGAAGTAGCAGAAGTGCCACCTTAGTCAATGGGATCCACGGCAAACTGGACAGATGAATATCGCAGTAGGATACTCAACCCTGGCACACACTGGTGCAGGCAGCCTCGCTGGACACGGTGGTCACATGCACAAGAAAGTACATGAAAGTAGGAGGCAAAGAGGTTGGCAAGATTTCCAGTGGAAGAAAAAGTAGGGTAATGTGGGCGAGAAAATAACAAAAAATTATTGTATGAAATTAAGAATTAAAAAAAATTAAAGAAAAACAAATTAAGACACAAAAAGAGCAGATTAAGAAACTCCCCCTCCCCCCCAAGCAACCAGGAATAACAAATGGAAACCATGAAAAGATAACTGAGAAACATGCACAGGACTTCCAGAAGAGGGAAAAAAGGACATTCAGATGATTGACCGACCAACCAACCAACCAACCAACCAATCACGCTTCTGTTTTCTCAGAATAACAAGCTGCTAAGAAATGAGTAAGTAATTTAGGAGGTGGTAGGAAAGCTAGCTGGAGGAATTGTAATGCATGACCTAGCTGGAGACTCTCATCCTCCTCCTTTGCCACATGAGCACAGATAGAACTCTCTGGGTCCAAGCAACCAAGTGTGTGGATGATGTGCAACACTTTCCTCCCATGCTTTTCCTGAATCCAACAGTGATTCCTATCGTTTAAAGACAGACATTCTCTATAGAGTAGAGTATTTCTCAAAACTCAACCTAGAAGTTTTCTTTTTTTAATGGAAGACATTGAATGGAAAACTACAACTGACCAAAGTGCAAAAAGTAGGCAAACAGTGGACTATTCAGCTCTAAACAGAATCTCTACATCATCTTCATCCCTAAGCTCAGAGAACATCATGGAAGAGGGGTGGTAAGGCTGCTGTCAGACAATATTTCTGGATGTGACAAGAGCGACTGCAACATGAAGTCGCTGAAGCTCTCTATTTCCACAAAACCTGCACAGGATTTTGTCTCTCAGTATTTCACTTTGGAAGAGGCAAGATCTCAAGAGGCACCATGCAACCCAGAGAAACCATTAAGGGTCCATGATGGATGTGTGGGAGGGTAAACAGTAGGGGAATTCTTTACTCAGTAGTATACCCGCTGATATACAGAAAGTTCTCAGATATAGACCAGTATAGGCAACCCATCTGAGGAGGATGGGAGAGTGGGAGGGATAGCAGTTGCAGGAGGAAAGTTTGCCGTAGGAAGAGGAGGGGTTGGGTAGTGTGACAGTTAATCCTGGGTGTCAACTTGGCACACCTGGCATTAAGTAAGATCAGCTGAGACCACCTGAAGAGATTAGCTGGATAATGCAAAGACCAGCCTAAATCCAACTGTAACCTTCTAATAGCAGACCAGATAAAAGGAACCACAAAACAGGAGACTGAGAAGAAAAAAGACTCTCCAGGAATCCTCCAGCCTTCGGCCATCAGGCTCACAGATGGGAGTGATTTAGTCTGACTCCAGCTTTGGCCAGCCAGCTATGCCGCCTCCACCATGAAAGACTGTATCTTCCCTCTGGAACTGTAAGGTGAATAAATAAAAGTGAAAAAAAAAGTTGATTGACTTTGAGTACTTTCTCACAACAATAGTTAACAGTAGCCGTTACCGGTAGTAAGGAGGGAAAATAAAGTAATTCCATTACATTAAAGTATGAAATTCTAAAAGACGAATATAGGGTGAAAATGACACAAATTTATTATATTCAGGTATGAAACTCTAAGAAATAAAAACAAATAGAAGAAAGTAAAAGCAGGTATCTTCATGGCTCTGTCTATGATTGGCAGGTACTTTGCAGTAAATTCCTCCAGTTTCTCACTATCATATCAAACCTTCTTAAGATCATGCAATTTACTTGCTTTCTGTGATTTTATGATGGTGTTCATACATCCAAATGATCCCAAGATTTCATCCTCCAGCATTGCTAAGCACACACACTGAAAACCAGTATTATCAAATATAGTTAGAAACCAAAGATGATTACTTGCTTTTAAGAATTTACTGTTTTACACATATAAAAATAATATTCATAATTAAAATGATAGACATCAATAAGCTTGCTGCAGTTTTTCTGCATGTTGCAAATAAATTCAAAACCAAATGGTTTAAGGGAACAAGGGGTTTTAATTTTTGCTCATGATTCTCCATTATAGTTCATTATCCGGTTTGGCAGGACAGTTCATCCTAACACCAGAAGGGGAAGGAACTGGCCCCTCTATATCCACAGTGATTATAGAGAGGGGCAAACATTGTCTGCAAGTGACTGCAAGTCTATCATGGAATGCTGAGTTGTGCCCGCTTACTGAGCCAGCTCTTTCTGTCTTATCCACTTGCCCGGGGAGTGGTCCTTCCACATGGCTGGGTCTTCCCTCATCAGTGTCCTGTGGGCTTGTTCAGTGCTTGTTTTGACTATCAGCTCTTCACAGATAAGCCCAAAGCGCAGTGTTTGATTTTCCAAGCCTTCAACTGTGCTATATATAAGTAGCACGAAACTCTCTCAGAATACATTTTAAAAAAAATCATTAAATAATAATATAGAATAAATTTAAAAATTCAATAAAAAACAAATTAAAAATTCAATTTCCATACTGTTAACTAGAACAAGAACCTAAAAAAAGGGAAGGAAATAGATCAATAAGGAAAAGCAGCCAAGGAACCTATAAATAGGAAGATGGTACACCAAACTGCTCAGTAGATAGCTGCTATTATACCTATAGATTTGAAGAACACTAACACTCAGCATAGAAATCTACAACAGAAGTAGAGGATCTCAACACCCTGACAGAATGCAACCTAGGGCAGTGGAGGAGCAGTGAAGTGGACAGCAATGGCCAGTCATAATGCAGTGTACCATCAGTTTAGCAAGGTTCACTCAGAATCAGGACAACCTTATCTCTCCCCATCCTAAGGCTTTGGGAACCTCGCAGAAGAGGGGGTGGTGAGATTGTAAGAATCTAAAGATAGGAAGGTCCACCATTGGACAAGACATTCCATTCAAAGCAGGACTGCTCCATCGAGGAACTCACTGCAGTGACACTTGTCCTTACCAGACCTGCACAGTGACTGACATACCAACATGCCCCATAGACTAGTCAGGAAGAACATACAGTGGAAATCTTGGGAAATGATATCAGTGGGGTGGGCCGAAGACAGGCAACTTTGTATGCCACAAGATGCCTGAATCCCCATAACAGTAGACAAGCCAGAGGAACCCTGGAGTCTATAGAATTAAGAAGAGGGGGGAGAAAGTGGGAGGGATGGATGAAAGGGAGGAAGATGGAAAGGAGGGGGATGGAGGGAAGCAGGATTAGTACTCAATATGCCTGTAAAACTAGAAAAAGAAAATAACAAAAAAGGAGGAAAAAAGTCACTAGATAAGAAAATAAATAAATACAATACAGAAATAGTTGTCTACAAAATGTTGAGCCAGGTGCCTGCCCCTCACAGATTCCATGAGTTCTGTTCTTTCTCACCTCTAATAAACTCTACCTTAATCTTCTAACAAAAGAATGTGGAACCAAAGAAAAACTGGTTATACATGGGACTTTAACTCAGACTTAACTACAATCTTAACAAATTAAAATGTTACTTTTCAAAAAAAATCACTTTCCAAATGCTGAGATAAAATTTGAAGTAACTAAATACTGTTGAGTCTGAAAGGAGCACCAGCAAGATGGTTTCGGCAGGTAAAGGTGCAGGTGCACAAAGCTGGGGGCTGAGCTTGATGCCCAGAATCTACATGGAAAGTACTGTCGTGTGAAACACGTCTTCTGGCCTCCGCAAGCGGGCCTACTCTTATGCTCTCTCTGCCTCTAAGTGAAATATTTAGAAAAGAAACCAGTTGATATTTGATTTGGATTTATTCATTTTTACTTATATTAGAAATGAGATTATGATAGAATGTCAGACACCAAAACTTTGTTGCTTTAATTACCTACTGAGACTATTATCCACATTTTTTAACCTATTTGAATCTTGTGGAATGTATTGAAACTGATTAAAATAGCCTTTTTTTTTTTTTTTTTTTTTTTTACAAATTTTGGGGTGTTGCGGTTTTAATAAGAAATGTCACTCACGAACTCAGTTGTCTGAACACTTGGTCCCCAACTGGTGGAGGTCTTTAGGCTGATGTGGTGCCTCTCTGGAGGAAGTGCGTCACTGGAACAAGGCCCGAGGCTCTAAGGCCTGGCCACACTTCCCTTTCACTCTTTCTGCTTCCTCAGTGTGAAAGCCATGTGACCGGCCAGCCGCGGCCATGCCTTCCCTGCCTTCTGGCTTCTCATCCGTGACTGACTATGAACTAAAATAAACCCTCATGTGCTTTATTTCCAGTGTATTTTATCTCAGCAAAGAGCAAGTAACCAAGGCGTGTGTGTGTATGTGTGTGTGTGTGTGATTATAGGATTGAGATGTTTGCTACCATTTTGTGATGAAAGTCTCAGAAGAGTCACTGAGTGCCAAAACCCAATCCCTCGCTCCTGTAATGCGGCTCATTCTGAAGGAACATGCAAGCCACTGCAATGAGCAAATGTTCTTCATAATGTCACTACCAACAGCATAAAAAGTATTTTCACTACCTGCCAGGAAATTAAAACACGCCACGAATGGGAAAGAATTATGTCTTTATCTTCCTTTTGTAAGGACTTGAAAAAAGCTAACGTTCATGGAGAATGCCATGAGTATCCAATTCTTGCAAACATCTACCATGATCAAAGAACTTTCCCTTTCTGCCAGCAAGTCTCTAATGTAAAATTTCTGTTTTGTTTCATCAAAGGCTCTGAGAGAAATTACACGGGGTCAGGCCACGTGGCACAGCAAGTCTCAAAGGCACATGGAAGAAAATCAGATGGAAACTACTTAAACATTTTAAGATGTCCAGATATTGCAGCCTCTGAAGGCCGGCCACTGTGACCTCAGTGCTCCATGTGTGGTCCGTGGGCGAGGGCCACCTGCACTGCACTTGTTCAGGCAACTCTCAGGTCTAAACCTGAGTCTATTGATCGTCAGGCTGGGCATGGCATCCTAGCTACTTGGGGGTTCAGGTTAGAGGACAGTGAATTCAAGGCCTACCTAGGATGCAAGCAAATTCAAAGGCAGCCTGGACCACTGAGTGAGACATTGTCTCTAAATAACAGTGAGAAAGGGTTTGGATCGGCTCAATGGTAATGGACATGCCTGGAGTGTCCAAAACCGGCACTTCAAACCCCAGCAGGACAAAATTTAAAAAGACAATATCCCAAAACATTCAAGGCCAATACGACCTGTGTGAATGCAGAGGCAGGAGCCCAGTTTATATGATCACAGTCAATTTCCTCAGGCCTGGAGGGTCTTCAGGTGTGGGGCTGCATGCTGCTCCTCTCTCATGCATCTGCAGCCCCAGGAAAATGGATGAATAAATGATATTGTCATTTGGTGACCATAAGCTATCCATAGTGTGGCATTTCATGACAGCACTCAGAATGGACAGAAATGGACACCGCCCAAGGTTGTCCAATCTACTTGTGTTACTTGAATTTATCCTATTACATGTTCCAACTTCCAAATTCTGCAATATTTGGATAATTTTATAATAATTTCAGGTAGATTGTTTTCCTTCCATTAAAAAAAAAATCCAACTCCAAGCCAGGTGTGGAGGCTCGTGAACCTGGGAGGCTGTGGCAGGAGGGCCCCAAGTTTGAAAGGAGGACCCCAAGTGTGAAGTAAGCTTCAGGGCCATGGTTAGGTGAGTTGCAGGTCAGTGTAGGGAACAGAATGAGTTCCCACCTCAAAGAAACTCAGAAAACCCAAACAATCAATCAAACCAAACCTGATGCACTACCGTAAGCACTTCTTTGGGAGCAGAAGCACGTCGTTTCTACAATGCAGAACAGTGTGGGCTTTAATCTTGTCCACAATTATGGGTCAAAGTTAAGGCGCCCTGTCCCAGAACAGGAGAAAACTTGTTTGAAAGCACCTGCCTGAAGGCTGAGGTGAGCAGAGACAGATGGACCCGGCAGTGCAGGCAGTGCCCGAGGGACACAGCTGAGCGTAGACTGCTTGCCCAGCAGGCATGAAGTCCTGGGCTACGTGCGTCTCTGTTCTGCACCTGAACCCAGACGCGCTCAGAGAGAGGCAGAGGGCAACGACGGCCGGCAGAGAATCACGGACAGTACCACACAGACCAGAGGAGCCAGACGGAGCTCCGGAAAGACCCACTGCTGTTGCCCCCCCATTCTCTATGTAATCTGCTGCTGCTGTTTATAGAATGTTAATCTACTGTCTTCTCAGATTGCAAACTCTGAATAAAGACCAGTTCAAATGTTAAAAAAAAGCACCTGCTTGTAAATCATAGGCTAACACTTACTCCCACCTCCACTTCTCCACACAAAGAAATTCTCCTTTACATCCTTCTTTAGAAAAATCACGGTATAATTTTATTTATAAATGAATGCTATTCTCTCTAAACTTTAAATCACCAGTTTACTCTTATAACAGAGAATCAGTTTAAATAAGACCACCAACATGGAATGAAGACAGAACAGCATGTTACTACGCATGGATGTGTCGCGAGGCTCCGCCAGTCCCCGGCGTGGTCCCCGTCCAGGGACGTCCTTGCACGGACGCTGTGCTCTAAGGGGTCCTCTGTGGCCTCCACTGCTGCGCAGCCGGTCAACAGGCGTCCTAAGAGGCAGAGGCCGCAAACCCTGAGGTCTAAACCATCCACCGTGCAGTGCGTCTTCAGATCTGGTTTCATCGCAACCCTTGTGGAAAGTTAATTAACAAAAGATTGTTCCCTTGAATTGAGTTCCACATGGCCAAGCCAGTGTCTACACAGTCTGCGCCAACGTCCTTGACTTTTTCATGTCTGTGAACTTGCTCATCAAGTCATTCAGTGACGGCAGTTTTATTTTGTCCATATTTTTGCTGTAAACATTGAGAAAAATACCCAGGACAACCAACAAACCTGACCATACATACCTAAAAGAAAGAAAAGTAGGGAAAAATATTAAAATAGGGTAATGATTCATTGTGAACAACAATATTTGGTGTGTAATCTATTGGAATTATCTAATCAAATAAAAATGATTTACTAGAGGCCTGCAATAACATTAAAATTCTGTATCTTTTATGTTGAGATTATATGGAAAAATGTTTTATAAATACTACATAAAAGTAGAGTTATTTAAATTCTGGGGTAAACGGCATACTCAACTTCTAGCCCTTGCCAAAAGTTTTGGGACTGCATTTAAAAAGCACTGGGTTCATAATTACTGCAGCTCATCTTGTGACCTTATGAATTCAAAGCAGCGTTGCAACTACGTGTCCCAGCTGTGCAGAATAGAAAAAAACTGAAAGAGAATAGTCCAGCGAGTAGGGGAATTTTGTAGCTAACATGATACTTATCACATGCAGAAAGAAAAGTAATTCACTGACAAATAACTTGCAATATACTGATGGGAACTTGTTTTATGGTTTTAGTTAAAATTATGTATTAGCAAATATTAGGTTTGAAGTTCTACATTTACTACAAAGTAAGTTTAAATGATGCCAATTTCAAACACACAGGAGACAGTAAAGGAACAAGTTAACATGTTCACCAAAAGCCACAAACGACACCTGCTGATGGGAATCAGTTCTCTACTTGGACTCCTCTGTGGACAGAGGCTGAGAGGAAAGAGCTTTCAAAGCTGAACTGCAAACATACGGTTCCTACATCTGCATCAGGGAAAGGGGGACCCCTCACTCAGCTGCGCACACCCCAGTCTCCTTCAGTCACACTGGCACACAGCACCCTCGCTGTGATGGGAGCAGGGCCACATTTCTAGTAGGGAAATTTATAATTACAAAATGACAAACTCGAAACTAACAAATTATAAAGATTTTGAAAAGAGCAGAAGACAACACAAAAGAAGTCAGGATGGAAATCATCTTTTGTAGAGCACGACAGGATAAACAAATGTGTTACCAAAAACCCCCACACAGAACAAGGTGGAAATTGAAAGCAGTACCACTTGAGAGAAAATCTGAGCTAGTGCAGAACAGCTTTGTAATATTCGAGACTTGCCGCATTGCAAGTACTTACTGAAGTGTGAAGGGCTTAGCGAAGAACACGAAGGAGAGCACTATGCTCATGGCTTTTCTTCCTGTTGTCACTGGAAGGGCAAAAAAAAAAAAAGTTTAGATGTGCCTCACTACCTTGGAAATACTTTGGAAATCACTTATCTGACAGATATTTACAGCTCTCTATATGCCAGAATCTATAAAAGTGATGCAGACCAGCAAGTAGCCCGTGTCCTGGCTGCTCTGGAGCTCGTGGCTTGATAAATATACTGACAGCACGGGACAGAAGTCCAGCGAGAACTCGGCTGAGGGCTTGGATGGTGGCACCATGCAGACATAATTAGGCACAGGAGGAGCTATTCATTTAATAGTGGAGGAGGCAAAGCACTTTTTCTTTCTTGACAGGGTCTTGTTCTATGTCTGCATTTCCCCACGGCCTCCCGAGGGCTCAGCTTACAGGCGCATCTCCACACCTGGCTTCCTACAGCTCAGCCATGACAACACTGAGAACTTCACCTGCTCTTTGCACATCTAGGCGAACATTTCAACTCTGCCTGAAACCTGCCACTGGTGCAGGCAGAGGAGGAGCTCTGAGCAAATCTCCACTTCCCCTACTCAGCTTTACTTAGTTTTATAGCTTATGCCTGTGTATCACGGGGTAATTCCTCACTGTTAATATCCAATATGTGAACAACAAGGGAAGAAACTAACATATGTCAGGGCTTGATTCCCAGTATCTGGCTTTGGAAAAACCCTACTTCAGCTGAGAATATGTTCCTGACTCTCCTGCTTACTTAAATGTGATCAAGGCTGTGGGCAGAACAAGCTGAGCGGAAGCACTGTTTCCAGAAGAGCGGCTTTTTACACATCCTCATAAGAAGGAAAGGAAGGGGATGCCTTTCATCTTCTCACACTCCATCTTGCTGGCCAGTAGGAGGAGGAGGGGGCACTATGCCAGGTGAGCAGGCGCCCGCTGAGGAGGCAACTGTGGAGCCAGAGAGTTGAATGTGGCTGCAAGCCCGACTCCAGCAGACGTGTGCTCGAGTTGATGTGTCCAGCAGGAAGAAACCAATGGTGCCACCCTTCTAGGGCGATGTGAAATTCACCATGTAAAACACTGGAATGGCACCGGAGGTCCTGCAGCAGCTTCATCACCCCATCTCTGCCCTTCTACACGACGGTGGGGAGCACCGGCCTCTGCTGCCAAGGACAGGGCTGCATCTTAGCGGGGCCGAGCGCCCGCACGCCAGCGGGAGGCCCCGCATGCACATGTGCCTCCAGCAACACAGCCGCCTTCATTCCTCCAGCCCTACACAGGGGTCCGCACTGATCTCTGGTGGGGAAAGGCTGCCTTTGGGGCGGCGCTAGAAAACAAACCAAGTGAAGGGCTTAAAAACTTGTTTCTAACTTGTACCTGCCAAATTTCTAGTGCAAGAGAACGTAACTTTTAGTAATAAATTGAAAAAATAAAAAGGGAACATTTTCTTTGAAGTCATTCACTCCATTATAGTTTTACTGCGAGTTCTTCTAATATATTCAAAAGTTATTGCTCAGAAAATATATATACCTCACATTAAACTTTCGGGTTAGGATGCAGCTAGGTGGTAGTACCTTCCCTAATCTGGGCTCTGGGGCCCAGGGTTCCATCCTCTGCACCATGGAAAGAGAAAACTTAGAACTTCCAGAAAAGAAACTAAGATAAACATCATTTCCATGAAAATTAAAAAAAAATACCATAAGTCGAAGAATTGAAAACTTATGACAATATTCTCTTTAAAGAAGGGGAATTGTCTTTATCTTTGTAGAAGAGTGTCAGAAAGAAATGTTATCACCCACTTTATCATCTAAGGGCTCCATACCTGTTACAGCAAGAAGGGCACCAAAAATTTTAATCAGAGCCAGAACAAAGGAGATTCCGAAGTATCCAGTGAGGGAGAACAGGAAGGCATACCCATAGGTCCGAACTGGATTCTGCAGCAAATGAAACAGCCTGTTAAGAGAACCAGGGCAATGCAAATGTGTGCGCTGCAGATTTAGTCAGGCTCTGGCAACAGCAGACACGCCACACTGCAGTCACGTACAGACAGACTACTGAGCCTTGATTTCACAGGAAAAACGATGAAATTAAAAATCCTCAATTTGTACATTATGAACTGCTTAAACATTACCTTACAGGAGAAAATAAATTTAAATGTTATTTCATTGCTGAGATAATTTCTGACCTGCAGTGCTGAACTCAAAGAATTATCAAATTATACTGGCAAATCATCTTGTTTGAAGGAGGGGGACAAAAATACAGAGAAAAGTATTTAAGAGACAATGCTTATTTTTAAAAGTATGGTCAGTGTTACCTTTGCACAGAATGTCACGGCGGGTCCTAGTCCACTCGTGCATGTCAATCCCAGCAAAATGTACACGAACCCAATTGAGTATGAATACAAAACCTGGGGAAGACAGGGCCAAGTGGGAAGAGGCACTAACAAAGCAAAAGTGGAGTTAAGCACAACTAATCCACTCAACCAACTTTGCAAAGCAAAACATTTTAAAGCAACCTCATCATCTGCCCGTAGTTGGAGTGTCTGGAAATTCTTACTCACTGATTCTACCACTGTATATTATGCCAAACAACTCACATGCCACTGAAACGCCACACATGTTTACATTCACTTATTTCATGAGATTTTATCTTTTAAAAATATGTATCACATGAAAAAAGCCTCAAAGTCACTAATGTAAACATGAAATCCAGGGTTTGCGAAATCTAAGAATGTAATGAAAACAAGCAGCCTGTGATGGCCCATCATTTAATAACCTCTGATCCCGGCTCTTTATGTCCTCAGAACAGCACTACCAGTAACCTGCTGTGGGGGAGGCGCAGTGCTGCTGCCACGTGCAGATATTCTTCCGACTTCTCACAGAGACAGTCCTTTCTCTTGCTGGCTGTGTGTGTTGTACATGCGCTTGTGTATGGGTGCTCACGAGTGTGCAAGTGCACAGGGGTTCTCGGTGACACTCAGACCTTGCCACTTGTCTAGGCTGGCGGCCACTCGCCCTGGGCTGTTTCTGCCTTCCATATGCTAGGATCACGGGCAGCCAAAGCACCTGCTCAGAGGTTGTGGGGATGTGAGTGGGGTCCTCAGGCCTGCAAGGCAAGCACTGTATCCACTGAGCTGTCTTCCAGCTCCACACAGGTGTTCATAATCCTGCAATTATTACTTCATTTTTTGAATGGAGAAACCAAACTGGAGGATTTAAGTAATTTTTCCCAAAGGAGAGCCAGGGTATGAGCTGTTCTATTCTTCTCAATCTGTCATCCTAATTAATACATTAAGTTTTTGAATCACCCCACTTTCTTCATTCTCCCTGACAGGATCATCTTAATTTATGCAGAAGAGTGGTAAGTGCCTCCTGTTACTAGATTACTTAAGATGCTCCACTTTGTGCTGAGAAAGAAACAGCCAGGATTCTATGTCCTCCATGCAGGATGTCATGCATGTGTGCTTTTTTTTTTTTAAATAAACAAGACCAGTTAGAAGATACATTGAAGAAAAAATGCTATTTATAATAACAGCACCAAAAAGAAGAAACACCTAGCAGTAACTTTAGTAAAAAACATGCTAGAAACATACATGAAGAAAATGTTTAATTCTAATAGATATTCAAAAAGACACTTGGATAAAAAGAAAGTCATACTTGAGTCTCGGACTACAGGATCAAGTATACAGATGTCATTCTCCCTAAACTAACTGAAGCTACTGGAGAGCGATCACAGTAGCAGTGAGATTCCAAGGACAGCTAGCAACAACTGAAAACGAACGGGGCAATGGCAGCTAGTCCTGATGGAGGGAAGCAAAAGCATCCGTGGCTGCTGCTCTGTGGGCTGAGGCAGAGAACAAGGCCCGGGCAGTCAGGTTGAAGTTCTGCCTTGGAATGCCCTCCAAGAAGGCGCTTAAAATAACTAGGAAGAGTGGATCATTCAGTAAATATAACTGTGACAAATGGACAGAAGGAACATATATTAAAATTCTAGATCAGCACTTGATGAAGAAATCGATCTACTATGCAACATGAATGAAATATTCAAATCCTGGAGTTGGAGCAGCCTTTTCTGACACAGCCAGACATTATAAATAAAAAGACAAGTTGAGTCAACAAAAATTACAGACTTATACATGGAAAATAATACCAAATACAAAGGGAAGGAAAATGATAGTGAAAAACAGATTTTGAACAGATAAAAGACTACAAAAAAAAGCAATGGGGAAAAATAATGGAAAATGTTAGCAATGGTAGATGTTTTTGGCTTTTTAAAAATTTTTTAAAAAATTTACTTCGTGTGTATGTGTGAATGTGTGTGTGTGTCATAGGGCACTATGTCCCTGTAGAGGACTAAGGGTGACTTTGGGAATCATCCTGGATTGCTTCTGCCTCCATTTTGCTTTGCTCTGGGATTTCCCAGACTCCACCCACCAGGGCTGGAAGTGCAGGCCACTGTTGTTTCCACCTGGTGTTTTTATGTGGGACCTGGGATCCAAACTCAGGACCTTCTGCTTGCAAGGCAAATTCTTAATCCCTGAGCCATCTTTCCAGCCCTTTTCTGTTACTACTTGAAACATAAGCTAAGCCTCTGATACTGTAACTGTTTTCCCAAATCAGGTGCTTGTCAGACATGAAGAAAAAGCATTAGGGTACTTGCCATTTCAGAATTAGAAGCATTATGCAGTTTCATAGCTTTCTCTTGGACATTTCCAATGACGGCATCTGCGCATAGTGCCAGGGAGATAAGCATCACGCCTTCAAGGTAGAAAAGAAACAATCTCCTTATTTAAGCATGTGGACCTTCTACAGCTAAGGCGGCTTGCAAAAGTGATCTTCAACTTCAATTGCTCTGTAAAGGTGAATAGTCTATCTACAATTTATTGCAATAAGCGTAGGTAATACTTAAGCAAAAAGAAATCACACTTTAGAGAGCTACTGCTGTTAGAATGACACTGAGTATCACATCTGATAAAGTTACACTCTACCCTAGGTGCTATGACTGAAGAAATACTATACTGAACAAGGAACGGCAGGTCCTTGGAAGACCTGCTGAGATGGTGCCTAGTTTGCTACTTAGTCAAAAAGTGAGGCTAAGGAAACAGTACTTACACCACTGAGGTTTAATCTGCAAACACGTGAAGACAGCTGCACAGATCATGTATCTGCATGTGTCTTACTGGAATCCAGCATGTTTTCTGCTATATAACTTGTGCCCATAATACAAATTTTCTATGCTTCCCAAGCTGCCTTGTTGAGAAGTGCATCCACAACTTAAGGTCTTTTCATACTTTTATTACATTTATTTATCTGAGAGTCAGGGGAAGGAAGGAGTGAGAGTGCACATAGGTCACAGTGCACATGTAGGGTCAGAGAGCAACTTTCAGAAATGCGTTCCCTCTTTTTAACATGTGGGCTTCTGACAGAATTCAGCTAGCAAGGGTGGGTTGCAGGCGCCTTTATCTGCTGAGCCATTTTACCAGCCCCACAACTTAGGATCTACAGAAACAAAACTATTATTATGCCTTCATTTTGGCTAGTTCATCTTAGCAATATTACATAACCACATGATTGGAGAAAGGGTACAACTGTCACTCATTTCTGGGACACGGGGCGCACTTGTGCGTGAGAACGGGGTATTATCTGGGTGTCTCCACGCTTCCCAGGATGAGACCATCACGGTCACATCTGTGAGTCAGATGGGATCCAAGTGCCTCTCTTCTTTTTTAATTTTTTTTATTATTTATTCAATTGTGCATGTATGCATGTGTGCGCATGTGTGTATGTATGTGTGTGTGTGTGTAGAACCACGGACGAATTCGGGAACCACCATGGACGCCTCCATCTCCTCGTTTACTCTGCCCCGGGATTCACAGGCTCTGCCCTACTAGGACATGAATGCTTCCGCCCGCCAAGTGCCTCTCTTCTTAATGGACAAGTAATAACAATATGTGTCCACGTGGGTATGCACCTTAACTAAGGATTTTTATATTTTCATAGGCATTACCCAGTTTTGATATTTATTGCCTAGTCATAGACTTTTACTTCAACTTGAATCAGAATGCTTGTTTACTAGTTTCAACTGTTAAATTAACTCTTTAAAGAAAGACATGCATTTTTACAACTCTTCAAATGAATGTCCTAACTTCAGCAAAATGGCTAAAAGTATTAAAAAATGTTCCCAATAATGGCAACAACACGAAAACAACTGAACTGAATCTCAAGTGGGGATATTTGAAGGCAACACTGATTTAAGTAGATCTAGAGATACCTACTTTATAAATGAAAGGTTTTAGTTATGTCTTCAATTTCCACTTTGATAATCTGACCTTGTTTAGATAAACATTCTGAAGATTAAGCAGCAGCAAGTTGGTCCTCATGATAAAGTATAGTTGGGTTCTAATTCTTTAAAAATGTACCCTTGGAATTCAGGAAGGGGCAGAAGCTAGAGAGGAGCAGGTGCATGTCTGCGTTACAGGAGAAGCCACAGGAGCAGCAGGAGCATGTCCGTGTTACAGGAGAAGCCACAGGAGCAGCAAGGCTTGTGCCCCAGAGGTCGCCATCGCTGCCCTTGCTGCACAGTGCTCACACATCCCAGCAGCCCTCCACCGCCAGCGCTCCTCCCTCTAGCTCTCTAGGAACCAAAGGTCTGTTTTACGGGAGAAGTGTAAAGCGTTCTGGCAATTCACTCATGGTTCTACTTTTAGTAGTTCAACTTCTCTCACGGGAAATTCTCTGCTTTCTCTAATTTTGCTTTTTCACAGAAAGAGTCAATTACTTCTGTTTGTGTGTGACATTCATTGTATCATCTGAGACGAGTGAAAACCAAGTGTTCCTCAAAGATGTCATCCAAAACAGCTCCTCACTAGGGCTGGATGCAGACACAGAGGGTCCCCCAGTTCTGAGGACAGACACAAAGGGTCCCCCCAGGACCATGAATGGATACAGAGGATCCCCCTGGAGTGTGGACATTAAAAGGCTTCCCCAAAAGCCACACTGGCTACTTTAAAAGTCTGTTGGCTCAGGTAGGCTAGTCAAGAGGACGACTGACAGCTGTCAAGAAGTTTGGTTCTTAGGAAGAATAGTGGAGATAACACAAACGATTTCCTCATTCTGTGATGCCTATTTTTCTAAATCATAATTATACTTTGTGCTTGCCAATGTTATTATTATTTATGGAGTAAATTATGGAAATTGTATATATAATAAACAACGAAGTTCCTCAAAATAATTTCTATGAATGTTCATTTAAAAACACTAGGATTCTAAAATTTATTCCAGAATATATTAATATTCTTCTTTTGAAAAATCTAAATTCAATTGACAAAATTTAGCACAGCATACTACAGAGGAAGCTTCTAGTACTACCACGTAATATTACTCCACAATGGCTTAAATTAAAGAACAACCTATTTCTCTTATTGCGCTCCAACAATGACTAACAGGTCTGTAAGTTTCAAAGGGGGCTTTTCTTTTTTTTTTTGAGGAGAGTAAAATCAGTTACTCCTGGGATTCCCTTACAACTCATATACACAATTCAGTATGCAAAACCTAAATCTATCATTCCTTGCATAGTCTATGAATTTGTTTGGGGAGCCTCTTATATAAAAATGTAAGTATATTAAAAAACTGTTACAGGCTGGGTCATGGCTCAGGGGTTAAAATGTCTGTGGTGAAAGCAAAAGGACCAGCTTAGCAGCTTGCCTGTAAGTCCAGCCTTGGAAGGCAGAAACTGGTATTCCAAGAGCAAGTTGGCACCCTAAACTAACTCTGCTGGTGGCAAGTTCTGAGTTTGATTAGAGACCTTGTCTCAAGAAACACGTTAACAGTGATTCCCAAACATCAACCTCTGGCTTCTATACACATGTGCATCTGTGTGTATCCACAAATAAGCAAACACGAATGCATATACTGACATGCCCACAATTCCACCCACATATGCCCATACATATGAAAACATGCATGCATGGATACATGCACAAGCCCTACCTACACACGGATGCATACATACACACAGGCATACACATCCAACACATACACAGGAAAAAGAAAATAAATCTTACATTACGAGAGCTCTGATTTTTTACAACTTACATGAGTAGATGTGAGAATCACACATGTTATAGCTTCATATCATCATGAAATGTCAGAACTTCTTATTCAAACTACAGTATCTGTCTTTGTAATCTAGGAATATAAATTCTTCACCTGTCAGATCGAAGTTTGGTGCAATTGTGCTGTCAGCCAGGGTAAACCAGATCAGGCCAAGGCTCATACACACAGCAGCAGACACATCTGCAACATTGTAACGCTTTCCTATGGAATAGAAAGGAAGCCTACTTATTATGCAAATACATACCCAGCCTGTATCTGAACCCTGTGCCTCACCGAGTACAGCAGGCATGAACTGTTCATGTCTCAGGCCAAACATACAAACAACACTTAGAAGTGTTTACGATGAATGAGCTCATCAGGCTTACATGTCCTTGTAAGACAGAAATGAGATCCTATTTCAAAATAAAACTCATGCACTGCTTGATGACAGCTGCACTTCAACAGGGGTCTATTTGCTGTGACCTGCACAGAAGACTCACAGGACTGACACCATGAGGCCGCCAAGGTGGTCAACCTTGCCAGACCACCTTCACATAAACGTCCGCTGGGGACCCAAACGTCATTATGCTGTGCACGACCATTTTGGTGCTGACAAAAATAAAATGCAGCTGTAAAAATTTTCGCAATTTATAAAAATCAGAATCTCTTTATCTATCACTAAAAGCTACAAACGTTCTTCGAGTTTGTAACTTTACCAATTAATCGGAGCAATGATTATGGCTACGTGAAATGTTGCTCTAAACTTATGAAAACCATGAGAAACCTCCAGGCGGGAGAATTAACTGATTTTACTACATACGTACGTAAAAATAAAATGTAGTAGCCCAACTTTTGGTAAGGATTGTAAAGAAATATATGTGAAAGTCAGGATTTTTAGTAGGGATCTGAGGTGTTTTTCCTACATGAACCCATTAACTTGATAGAGGAGATACCACTGACATGTTCGCTTCAAGGGTAGCTTTGGAGAGACATGTATGTCATCTGTAAAATGAAGTGGGGCTGCCTCCCTCGGGCCAGCTGCAGCAAGAGCCAGCCCCCTCCTTCCCTCCTGCTTTCAGGCAGCTCAGTACCTCCAGGTGGGGGTGGGGGTGGGACTGTAACACCAGCAATCGGCGGGGCTGGTCAGGAAGCTTTGCCCATGAGACACCGACAGAGCATGGAAGGATGAAAGAACCAAAAGAACTTCCCAGGTACTTAGAGATAGGACTTCGATATGTGAATATGGCTTTGGTAGAAACAGACTAAATTCCAAAATTTAAAGTGATGAAACAAAATACTGTTTCCCCCTCCCACTCCAAATCCTCATTATGGACCTTGGATACTAGATTTCTTCAGAGAATTGTTAGTTATTTGATATTGTACTGCTACAATATCTAGAATGCTCATCAAAATACTGCAGACACTGAATGTATTTCCTAATGCCAGATGCCATAACACACTTGTTTGCTCTAAGTAGTATAAAATGTATCATTACTATACCTTGAATAAAAACTCCTCCTAGCATAACAGGAATCAATTTGCAGCACTTGAAGATGACTTGGGTGGGATAATTCAGGAAGCCCAAGGAAGTATTTGATAACCCCATAGTACCCACAGTTAGAAAAGCTATTATCATGTAGGTTTTTCCTGGTATTCTGCAAAAGACAATTTTTAAAACCTTCATTTTGGGACCCAATTCATAGTACTTATGATGTGTTTTTCTAATTTCTGTTTAATATTTCTGGCAATATAAGAAAAATGCCATCAACACTTTATTTGTATGTAAGAATGTCCATAAAATCATAAACAGTTTTACTTAAGCAATGAGGTATCTCAATTATGTGTTATAACATTGAGAATTACTATGATTCTGCTTGAAAATATAAATGTTGATAAAGATTTTTACAGCAATTCTAAGTAGAGATATACACTATCTTGATATAATTTAGAAAATAGATGACTAAAAAGCATGGGTCTCCATAATGATAGAAGGCACCTAAAGCTACCTTCAAAAACTCTCTTTTAACTTTAAATGTTGCATTGCTTCCTAGTTTCCATCCAGCATTAGGAAAACATACCTGCCTCCTGCCAGAACAGCCCGCACAGAATCTCCCCAGCAGAAGTTTACACTTCCGAACGCCTAACATGATTCTTGTCACGTTTACCAACTTTCCTGAACCAGCTTCAGGCGGGTTTCCCCAATGGTCTCATCTCCTTAGATCTTAACTCGGGCTCCACCTGCACTTTCTTAACGAAGACCCTTCATGTGGCATCTTTAGAATTTTGAGCCACTATTGTGGGCATCGACTCATTCTGCTTAGATATCTAATGGTTTAAAATAACCTGCATGTTAAAGAACACAGCAGACTTGGATTCATGTGCATTTGGGGATTTGTACTAGTGTTTAAATCAAGGGAGCAAAATCCCCCCCTTTTTTGGGGAGACAAGTTCTGTAGCTGACCCCCAACACCTGTGAAGCTGAGGGGCATCTTCAACTGTTATTTCTTCTGCTCCACCTCCAGAGTGCTGGAATTACAGGCATGCTACATCTAGTTTGTGCGGTACCGGGGGTTAAACCCAAGGTCCTGTAGATGCCAGACCAACACTCTACAGCCGAGACACATCTCTAAGTCCCCAGCTCTCCACATCTCTCATTTGATCAGAAAGACACCAAAATTATTTACTGGAAAAATAATATTTATTCCATGTACCATTTGCATTTCGACTTTGAGGGTTTTTCTTCCTTAGGCATTAATGCACAGCTCTCACAAACCATGGGAAAGAATTCAGCACGCCCACCTCGGCATAATGCACCCTCATTCCCACACTGTCCAAGAGTCTGACTCTACTGTCTTCTTCAGTGAAGGGGGGAGGCAGCTTTCTCAGTTAAGGATAAAAATCACACTAGTCAGATTTCTTCAAAGGTAACTGGCAAACAGTGGTGTCTAGACTAGAAAACTGTATTACAAAGAATGAGAGGAAAGCAGCAGAGTGCGGGGAGGAAGAAAGTTACCCCAAACCTCAGGGAACCCACAACCTCACTCAAAAGGCTCCACCTTGCTATATGACCTCAGAGAACCCACAGTTATCCTAGCGGTTGCTCCTCGCTGGTAAATGAGGAAGCTGAACTCCACTCTGTCAACTCGCCTCTAGGATTCTCTGCATTTATATTTATTTAATAACTCAGCTGCTTACCTCTTCAGAAACAGTTTTAAAAATAGAAATAGCCCTTCAAAGGAAAAGTGATACACCCAATTTATTAAAAATCCAAAGTAATTAGTAAAAATTTTTAAGCATTTGGTAAAAACCAATAAGGCACTAGAGTTGATGTTGTGCTCTATCACATAACACCATTCTGGATTTTCAATTAAAATTGAAAGAATGGCAGAAACTTCTCTGGGTCTTGGCAGTGTCAAAACCCAAATCCATGATTTTAACTACAAATCCTGTTCTTTTCTAACACATCACTATTTGCACATATTTAGGAAAAGAGGGAAGTAAGCAGAGTTTAGTTAACTAAAGATTTAGACAGTAACACAAGTAAATTAGAAACATACATTTAGAAGTAAGTGAACATGTGACTGGATACATTTTTATTGGACTATAGCTCCAAAGATTTAAAGCCATTTGCCTTGGAGGGAAAAAATTAGATTCATAATTACAAAGATTTTAAGCCTAAATATCTTTCTTTTGAAATATTCCTGCATCTCAATCAGATATAAGTTACTCTATTTTTAAATATGACTGATTTTTCAACATGAAATAAAGACTAGGATAAACACAGCCACTTTCCCAGTTGCTTGGCTGGCCAACAGGGAGCACTTGTTTCTGAAATTTAAAAGGTAAATGATGCATCATCACTTCTCAGAATCAGTTGCTTGGAATACATAATGAACCAGCAGGTTTCCTCACATGTCAGTGTGACAATCTAATTACCTTCTAGTCTATCGCCCATGACTTTGTCATACTTCCTCTAGAGCATTTAGAAGATGACATCTCACATTCAAATACAATTACTACTAATCAAGAAAGTTTGGGAAGCAAAATTAGATCTATGAAAAAATATACTTTATAGATTCTTTTGTGTTACATATTGGTATATTTAAAATTGTATAGTTATCTACATACATATAGAGTTCATATGTTCAAAATAATTCTCCTATGCAGAAAATAAAACACTGTGAAAATGTTTTATTATGAGATTAAGCATCTGTCAGAGGACAACAGACTGTTGGTATTAGAAGTTTTCTTTGTGTGTCCAATGACATGGGAAGTATGCACACGCTAGGGTGTGAAGATGGATGATCATATTTACATCGATTCCCCAAACTGCATATTTGCATTCCTAACTGCCTTCTGTTTATAATCAGGGTGTTACTTTACTTTCAAGATAATCCTCAAATCTAGATTGGTTCTAATTTAAAAGATATGTTCAATTCAAACAAGCACTTTTGGCTTTCGCAAAAAGAAATGTTTCTCTAATGTTCAAAAATGCGAATCTCAGACTTCCAGGCAAGGGGTCAAGCAGCAGCTCTACCTGACTCTGAAAATGAGAATAAGACAAAAGCGTGTTGTATTCCAGAGAGGAAGAGGATATGATAGGGTAGTGACGACTTACGTGAGAACAGAAAGACAGACAACATCCCAGAAAGAAAATCCAGGCCAAGGAGCTCCAGCCACTGTGTGCTGGGGTGTGGAGAGACAGAAGCCGCAGCAAGGAAGCAGGCCCTGGAGAGAACAAACAGCCACGCTTCGGGCCAAGCTCGCAGCACTGCTAAGAACGGTTCCTCAGACCCACGGGCTAATCGCAGAAGGAATCCTATGTTGCCATCCTGAGAGCGAACCTATAGTTTAAAGCCAAGCACCTTTGGAGTCTGAGAACCACAGGTCAGGGAGTCTGGATTTAACTTGCTCTAGTCCTAGTGTGACAGACAGGTGGGGGGAAGCTGTGTAGCAGGCAGATTGGACAGCACAGTCTCAGACAGGATATGCAGTGCCACCCACAGAGACTAGGGACTAACCCTCAACCCTGACAGTCCCAGCCTGAGGTCTGTGGGTCATCCACCTCGAGAGCCACCTACCCACCTTTCACTTGGGTTTTAGGGCCCGAGAATGCTAAAGTGTCAGCAGATTCTGGACATTAGCAGCTGCGTCCCCCCCAGCAGCGTGTTGAACACTCGGCCGTGAGGGGTGCGAGCAGGTCCTAGCCTGTACAGCTCTCAGGGATGGTGGCTGCTTCCCACAGTCCCAGCACATATGGGAGACATCTCTCTAGGGAGACAGGAACAGCACCAGGGAGATGGGGTAAGATCGAGGGCATCATGAAGGGTGAGAGAACCTTTTACTGTAGACACGAACCCATAAACATGCAGCACAGACCCGATGAAAGCCAAGAGTCTACATGCTCGGCTGACCTCCAACCACGAACAGAACTGGTTGTCTTCAGCGTGCCAGAATTAATGAGAATTAACACTGCAAAGCTGGTTACATTACTAAAAGTGATCTACAGAATCAACACGATTCCCATCAAAATTCTAATGCATTCTTTACAAGTCTAAATAAAACAATTATACACATACACCTAAAATGTACCAGTGTAACTCTAAGCATAACGCTGGAGATGTCCTAATAGTCAAATTATATCGCAGAAGGAATCCTATGTTGCCATCCTGAGAGCGAACCTATAGTTTAAAGCCAAGCACCTTTGGAGTCTGAGAACCACGGGTCAGGGAGCCTGGATTTAACTTGTTAATTCTTGAACATTAGACAAAAATAACATGGCATTAAAACCTTCAAAACATGTAGACCAAATGGAACAGAGCAGAGGAACAAGAAAGAAACAAACACATCTAAAGCCACCTAACTTTTCACAAAGCCATACAATGGAAAAAAAAAAGACAGCCTTTTACAATTTGTGCTGTGAAAACTGAATATTCACATATAAAAGAATACAAATAGATTAATATTTCTCACTGCACAAAAAATGAATTCAAAATGGTTCAAATGTAAAACCTGATACTTTGAAATTGTTGGGGGAAAAAACTTCAAGATAAATATTTAGGCAATGACATTATGAAATGTGCACAGGTAATATAAAAAATTATATTAAAATCAGGGAAACAGGATTTTGCAAATTTCAAAGGTTTTTGCTCAGCAAAGAAAATCATCATCAGAGTGAAGAGACAGTTTATAGTTTGGACCAAACAGTCTGCACAACCATACTTCACATGGGGGCTCACACTGCGAAGATATAAAACTCCAGGAAACTGCAAACACTTCAATAAGTGTTTTCACTGAAGAGACAGTCCAAGGAATGAACCAAACAGTCTGCACTAACTACATGTCAGATAAAGATTCACATTGAGAAGATATTAAAATTCCAAAACTTAATCCCCAGAAGTCAAATCATGCAGACTGAAAAACTGGCTAATGAATCAAACAGATGGCTCTTGAGAGAAAATTTAAATAGTAAACATTTGGCAGTGACGACATTCTCAGCCCTTAGGGAAGTGCAATGAGATTGTACATCAACCCAGTCAAAATGGTTACCCCGAAAAAAACAATGATCAGTACTGGAGAGGATATGGGGGCAGGATGTTTACACAGTGCTAGTGTATATATGAAACTGCTGGTGGGAATATAAACCGCTACCACTATGGAATCAGTATGGAGTTTTCTCAAAAAAAAACACAAAGTACCCAAGATCCCAGCTAAGCGCATACCCAGAGGACAACATACCATGGAAACAATACATGCTTAGTACTGTACTGCTCACAACAGCTAGATGTCCATCAACTGATGAGTGGATAAAAAAATATGGCACATGTACTCAATGGCACATTATTCAGGTATAAAGAAAAATGAAATGGCAAATTCAAGAAAATTGACAGACTCAGAAATCATTAAGAGAGATAGGAGACTCAAAAAGACACTTGAGATATGTTCTCTCTTACACCTAGCATTTAATTCAAACTTCTACGTGTCACACCTGAGTGTGAGGGTGTAGAAAGGGGATGGCGAGATCTCATGGAGAGAAGAGATGGAAGTCAAGGACAGGTGACATGAAAGCCAAAGTGCTGTGTGCTGGGCCAGGGGCGCACAGGTCAGAGCTGGGCAGGTGAAGCACCACTCCGCATACTGTGCCACCTTGAGAGAAGGAATGCAAATCTCACCTGCTAGACACTTCCTAATGTCAGGTGCCTACATCCCACAAAATACTAACTGCACATTTCAGAAACTACTATAAAACTGGAGACAAATATTATACCTTACCACTTTGATATTAAATACATTTCAAGTCTTTCATTAATCAGAGCTTTATTTCAGTGAACTTTATAAAAGCATGTATTTGAATAATTCCTTGTGTGTAAGAAGATATGCCTTTACCATGAACTGCACCCAGTTGTATTATATTCTGTAATTTTACACTTTTAGGAAAAAGGTACTTTTCTTAGAACATAAAGAAAATAATTATTTTTAATAAGTGTTGATAAAAATTCATGATTAGATGCGCTAATAAGTAATATAAAATTCAGACTTATGTAGCATGTTAAATATTTAAGATTCAACTAATACTACTGAACGTAACAAGAAAACTGTAAAAGTCACGTACCTTCTCCTTTTGTCCTGAACAAGCTGAAGTTCTATTAGGCCAAATATTGAGTAAAATGCAAATTGCACTAAAGTAAGGTACCAGCCATAGGGCTTAAAACCTTCCACTGAAAATATTAATTCCTGTTAAAAGACACATGAATACACTGTTAAGTTTAAGGGAGTTGACTAACTTTCCCAGTCAATGTTACAAGCTCATTATAGAAGAAATTAAGCCATACTCTGTCAAAACACATACATGTGGACAGACAAACATACACACACACACACAAAAACTAGAGCCCAAAGCTAAATGAAGGTATCCTTCATAAGAATTCATATTACATACAAGAACAGAAATCAACAGAAGTAACTAAAAATCAACATCTCATGCTCCTTCATTAGCAAAAGTTAATAATTACCCAGAACAAGATGTGGATTCAAGAAGTCACAGGAAAAGCTTGTTTTGCTAAAAGCCTGCCATCCATGACCTATTTTTCTACAAGAATATCATTCATATATTATTTTCAAAGTTATTACACCATAGATTATATCCCCCCTTGTAGGGAATATTTAATTTGCCTAAATGCACCTTTTTTTTTTTTTTTTTTGAGCCAGATCTCGTGTAGCCCAGGCAGGCTCCTGAATGCTGAGAGCACAGGCACAAATCCCATGAACAACATACGGTGCTGGAGACCGAAACCAGAGTTTACTAGTTAGGCGTGCACTCTACGAATGAGCGTGCACTCTACAAATGTATTCCCAGCTCATCAGCAACCTTTTATTATGAATCAAGATGTTCGTTAACTGCTAACAAGCCATTTTAGCAATCAATAAGAACTAGTCTAAATATGACAGCCGGCTAAATTTCAACTGAATAAATCAAACTTCCTAACATTCCTCAGTGTACAAGGATAAATAACACATTAGTAACTCTAGCTACTTTCCTTCAACTATCTTGATATATAATTACATGTGAGATTTACTAACTCAGTTTTCACAAAGTCAACGCTTCACGAATCCAACTTAAAGCTTTTCATATTTTAGTTATAAATGAAACTATTTGATAATTACTCAAACTGAAAAAAATATAGCTAATGAAATTTATAGGCTACATTCCTTTTCTTTTATAATGGTTACTGAAATCTCCTAAGTTATTTGTAATAGGGGATTTTGAAATGATAAAATATATTTCAACAAGAATTTCTAATTCTTATTTCTATCTATTATGTATGTTGTTTTATATCATTTCTACTGGAAACTGTGATAAATAATATTATGCACTATTTTTCACACAAATACTTTTCATAGCATCCATGTGAACAAGCTAAAAAACTGTCACAGTTCTCTCTCCCTTATTGACATTTACTACTATAAGGCATCTCTGGAAAAGGAGATTCTTAAAGTTGCCCAAACTTACTACTAAAGAACACCAGAAATAGTATCAGTTTTCAGAAAACACATCACTTTCCTTTTCTGAATCAGAGGGTCTCTGAAGTGAGGCTGTTTCATTAAAAAAGCCAAGCTTTCAATGGTCACTATATCCTGTGTGCATTTATAAGCTAGTGCCCATTCGAATACGTCTGCTTATACTAGCTTGAATCTTTACTTGTCTGGCCATTTTTTTCTCCTATAATCTTTCATGTTTATTTATGTACAATTCTTCCAAACTAACAGGATCACCCTTAAAAAATGTTAATTAGTCTAGAATTAAACTTGGCCATATTTTTGAAAGTTAAGAACTTGCTGTCAGTCAAAAGCATATAACCATGCTCAAACTGAAACTTTTGCAATGTCAGAAATGCATAAACAAAGTCACAAAAAGTAGGATAATGGAGAAAGCAGACAAGAGGAATAAGGACACAAAAGGACCTTCAAAGGGAAAAATGATTCAAATATTGTAAGATTAGAATGCTACCCACAAAAAAATAAGTATCCTAATTTCTGGGAGCATAAAAGACAGAAAACCTTTTTTTTTTGTCAGACTATTTTGTAAAAATGACCCGTTAGGCTCGGTATGATTGTAAACACCAATAATTCCAGGATCTGGCAGAACTGTCTGAGACCAGGCTTGGCTAGCTGCAGTGAGATCCTCTATCAACGCAACAACCACAAATGATTTCTGGCAATGAACTCTATGAATTTTTGCACTATCATTCAATTTTATTGGAAAATTCTGTCCAGATACAAAACCCAAACACAAATTATTCTCTTTTGAAAATTAACACATGGTTGCAAATTACCTACATTTTAAGGACCTAAAATGTGCTTTTATAACTTTAATTTTTCAAGATAGTCCCTCTTCCTAACTTAAAATATGAAACTTGAAATAATTCGTACCGAATATGTATTATTTGATATTAAAATAATGATTTCTATTCTCTTAGCCCATTTAGAAGACATTTTCTGGGGTTGGGGATTTAGCTCAGTGGTAGCCTGCTTGCCTAGCAAGCACGAGGCCCTGGGTTCGGTCCCCAGCACCGAAAAAAAAAAAAAAAAGATAAAATTAGAAGACATTTTCTTTAACTCTATAAAATCTCATTCGTGACCTCTAAAAACATCATGGCAAAAATGAGAACCGATATGGACATCAGTGATAAAATTGGGATTATCACAAACAAGCAACTACTTTTTACCTGTAAATATCCATAAATTAGATAAAATACAAAAACCCCAGCAACACATATGAAAAACTGAGTAAGTTTGTTGAACTTGCTGAGATTTATGCCAAGAACCACGATGTCATCGGCTGATTTGATGTGCGGCGACATGGTCTGGGTTTTGGAGGGCACAGAGATAGAGATGTGCTTCCTGGAGTTGTTGAACTTGAGATCCATGGCTCTCGCTTTGGTGCATTCAGACCTTGAAAGATGAACTCTGTGGTTTCTCTTCTGGATTCAGTCTTCTTTCGATTTCTGTGCCAGGTCCTAGGGATGGAAATGAGCAATCATAGCAAAAGATTAGTCTGCAAAGTGTTATGCTGCCAGGAATAACTCAAAGTACAATATCAATTACATATTCAAGGCTGATTCTCTCTGGACATTAATGGCACCTTCCACACTGAAGCCTCCAAATAATCAAGTGCCACATCGCCACTCTCCAAACAATACTGGATATGCATTGTATAGCCCAGACTGGGTAGAAACTCACAATCTTCCTGCCGTAGTCCCTTAAGTGCTGGGTTTTCAAGCATGAGTCACCATGTCCAACCAAGAAAACATTTTTTTTTTTCCTTAGAGAAAATTAGTATAATTTAAAAAGTCTCTTTTGGAAAAGGCAGAACGTGTGTCTCTTTTGTTAACTTGTGAAACAAAATTATAAAGGCAAAAATAGATGACCGTCAGTTTCTCTTTGGAGTTGCATAAAGCGGAAAACTGAATTTCACACCAACGTTAGAAGGTCAAAGGAATTACAACAGGGAACAGAGCGCATTAGGAAGGCAAAGTCCTCCTTCTAAGCCAAGATTCATGCTGTGGTTGAAGTGAGAATGTGAACTCAGAATCTGGGCACAGGAGATGGGCAGTTTTGAGGGTGGACGACCTTTTGGAAATCTTAAACTGTCTCCTTCCAGCTTCACATGACGTATGATGGTCAACAGGCCTCTTTCCCTTCATTCACCTTCTGTGCAGCTCACATTTGCTTTCCATCAGCATAAGACTTTCTGTGTCACCTTGGCAGACAGTCTTGAAATTGGACTTTCATTAAAAACCACTTAAAGTTTCAGGGAAACCTGTGCTTGAATATTGAAACAACACACTCCTTAACGATTGTCTTAATATTAGGCACACAGATTCCTAAGCTTCTTTTCCCTCCCCTTCGCTGAAGTTCTAACCAACTCATGTTCCTTTCCTGAGCACCCCCAGTGGCATCCCCCCAAGTGCCCCGAGTTCTGTTCATGGTGACCCTTCTTCCACTGGGTGAGATTCAAGTGCAGCTTTAATGTCCCCTGCTTTGTGACACCCTCTCTACTCAAATCTTAATAGTCGTTAGTATCTGGCATGCATTTATATGCAATGCCCAGATAATCTAATAAATGAGACATTCTGCTGGGCAATCAAATGTCAGCATGCAATCACCCTCTGCTTAGCCGCGTGTGTAAAATAAACTGTGACGTTGCCAAACTTTGCCAGTGAAGCTATTAAGATTCTTACAGAAAACAAAGATTGAAAGAACAGGATAACAATTATATAAAACAGAAAATTTTTCTTGCTTCTTTTTGGCATAAAGATATTTCTCCAGAAGCTCTCTCCTGAAGTTACCCTCTTCCAAGATGTTTATACCTTAAAAAAATGTCAACCAATTGTACTGACTCAACATAACTACAGATAAAAGTATAAAATAGTAAATCATGGTGCTTTCTTGTGTTTTGGATTCTGAGATCTGAGTTTCACATCTTATTTTGATGCTTATTTCTTGAAGAGTCTTGGGCAAAGTAGTGTCTTTGAGTTTTAGGTTTCTTTAAGGAGGAAGGCAAAACATGCCAATTATATGATGTCTATGGGGGCTTCATGAAATAAATGTGGTTGTGCACAACATATGACAGTCCATGTATGCAAGGTGTTATTCATCTTCTTAGAAACTATATTGCTGGTTAAGGATGGTGAAACTGAGTCACCCCTCTACCATGCACCTGTAAACACACATCTGGATTTCTGACCCAGTCTTCTCGATGCATGTGCCTTTGATCATCTACCACGTTATCAGACAAGATGTTGCATGAAGGACTCTGCTTCAGCAAGCAAGCGAGCAGCAGGATTCTCCTTCCTTTCACCACTCTTAATGTTCCTAAACTTCCAGACCCTTCCACTGCTGACATGATGCATTAGATTCACACCATCTGCCTGCTAAGCTTTGCATGCAGACTGCAGTCGTGTATTATTAATCAGTGGATCTGGTCAGAAGGCATGACTGAAGGTGGATATGTGATCTCTGGTATTTGCCACCTCTCTTTCATTTCAGCCATTAAAGACTGGCAAGAGTTAGCTTGTAGTAGGCAGTAAGGGAAAAGGATCTGCAGTGAAAAATGTTTTGCTCATTGTGTTGCAGTAAGAACAGAGGCTGGAGTTAAAAGGATGATTCAGGATTAAGACAACAGATTCGGAAGCACTGAGGTAGATGAATAAGTGATTGTAGCTGGAGTGCAATAACCAAGCTAAACTGAGGACAGGACAGGGTTCTGGATCAAAATGGCAGGCTCTGGGCCACAGCAAGTCCTTGGGGAGCACATACAAGCACCACTGCGCTTTCATAGATCCTTCCTTCCAGTGCAGCGAGTACAACAGACTTAAGTACAAGTAAGGACGGCGTCTTAAGAAGAAACATCCACTGAGAAACCAAGCTAGACTGCTCCATAGCTAGATATGAGTTAACTGAGAAAGACTGCAGCTTCATCCTGGTGACAGGACAGAGTTAACTCCCACTAACAAGAAGTTGTAAACTGGTCCCATAAATGTGAGAACAAATAAAGCTTAGTGCAATTAACAGCACTGCAGCAAAGCAAAACAGGAACAAAGAGTTGGCAGATACTCAAGGTCAACAGCCAAGGAAGCGTAAGTCACAGATGGACCAAGAAGGGTGGTGTTCAAACCTGGAGCTGGGTGGGTAGTGTATGAACAGCACGTGATCAGCTCCCTGGTTGCACTGAGGGAACATACCCAGCGCATGCAGTCCTTCTCCTGTCATGGCTCATGAGGCCTAGGAAATTAACCAATCACAAGATCACCCCAGCTGCTGTCCAGCTGGGGTCACTGCCCCAGAAAACCCCTGGATCAAAGAGTTTCACTGGCCTTTTCCTCTCTTGGAAACCCCTCCCATTCTCAGACATTCCTACTGCTTTTCTTTAACATCTCTTTAAAAAAGATTGCATCTGTTTTGCTTACTCCCAAGACCATCTGCGTAATTAATGTACTTTGGTCTACAACACAGAGCCACTGTCTCAGGTGGACCTTTGATGACTTCGGGCCTCCGTATCTTAGGATGGTAAATGCACATCCAAGTGGGAAGATGCTCTTGATAACCCTGTATCGCGATCATCTAAAGAAATAAAGCCCTGCAGTTCAGGGAAAGAAACAAAATAAGCACAGTCTAGGTATAGCAGCATATCCACTGAGTACCAGCACTTGAAAGGGTGAGACAGGACGATTGCTGTGAGTTTGAGAACAGCCGGTCACACTGCAGAACTCAGACTCACAAAACAAAGCAAACCACACAAGCGTGGAATTAAAATAAGTTTTGAAAGTAATCAACTTTTGCTTGGCTTCACAGTAACACTGGAAACTAAGAGAGAAAGAAATCCTAAGTGTGGATCAGTGACTTCTTTGTACACTCAAGAGATACTTTGGAGGGATGAAGGTACAAACAACAGTAAAGAATGAATTTAAAAAGTGGTGTGTCAAAAATCATAGCAGTGATAATGTACATTTACAACAACCTACTGAAATATTATTTCGGCTTCTTTCTTGATCTGCATAGTCAACATGAAAAATAAAGGATTTCACTACAAAAAGAGAAAATATGAGGAAAACCTATCATGAGAATATCTGAAAACACAAGTCCACGTGTAATTTGCCATTTTTGTGATAAATAAAGGGGTTTTGTCATTATGTCTTAATTATGCTGTGGGTTTAATAACATCTAAACTATTATTATAAACCAGAAAACATAGCACCTTTTTTTCTATACACATTATATCAAGTGTGAGAAATTGGTCATTCTCAAAAGCTATTCTTTATCTCCCTGGAGGAGAAGCTAAACTTAGAATTTAATCTAAGTATTATAGATGAAGTAATGTTATTTTCAAAATGCTGGCAGTTTCTTTCAAGTCTCAAACTATTCCAATTTGCTTAAATAAGTTTAACTACAATTCTGGGGCCGGATAATCCATTGGAGAAAATGCAGATGTTTAATGTTCTTGAAAAAAACCAGAAACATTGTTAGCACACTGAATCCACCCACCTTCCATGGGCAATATTCGTTGGGGGGAGAGGCACGAGGAAGGGCATTCAGCTGCAAAGAGGCTGAACACGCAGAACTTTCATTGACATAAACTTAATGGCCCGGCAGGAAGCGTCCCCTGCAGAGCGCGGCACAGGGCACAGCTCGCGCCCCAGGCACACACACCCGGAAGTGGCTCCTAACTGCACCGGCGGCTGCAGGAACCAGGAGACGGGCGGTTCTCCCAGGGGCTGGGAAACAACCCTCCTGGAGCCTGGCGGGGGTCTCACCCGGGGAGCTCACGGATGGGGCGCCCCAGGGGGTTCTGGCCGGCCGGAAGTGGGTAACGGCGTGGAAGAGGAAACCGTGCCGTCCACGGCCAGGCACCCACCCGTCCACGGCCGCCCGCTGCGGGCTCGTCCGGGACCCCCTTGCAGGCTGCTCGGCCCCCAGCAGCCGAGCACGCCCACCTGTCACCCCAGGCCGACCCCGGCCCGGCCGCGCCGCAGCCCTCCCCAGCCCGCACCATCACCTCCTCTTCCTCCTCCTCTCCGCCTCTTCCTCCTCCTCCTCCTCCTCCTCCTCCCGCACTTGCTCCCACAGCCGCCGCCTCCGCGGAAGGCGTTCGCGGCGCACGCGCCACTTCCGCTTACGTGTCTCCGGCGCGTGCGCAGTGGCGCGCCCCGCCCCCTCGCCGCGGGCCGCGCGTCCCGCGCATGCTCGGTGAGCCCCGGGCAGCGTCCTCAGGCCGGCGGGGCGACGCGAGGTCGGTGGCGAGGGGGCGTCGGGGATGCTGCCCGCGCGCGCTGCCTGCCGGGAGGGGGGGTCTCAGGTCCCGGGCTGACCCCGGGGAAGATGCCTATGCGATCCCCAGGATGAGCGGCGGTGCCCCGTCCTCGCTCTGCTTCCTGCTTCGTTGGGACGTCAGACCGGCTCCCCGCAACTGGGCGGACGCAGAACCCTGGGGTCGCTCTGACGTCCCAGCTCACAGGTGGCTGCGGTGACCCATGGGGTTGGCGGAGATCGCCCGACACCGACTCTTCTTGGAAGCCTGAAGTGGGCTCATCAGAACTTCCTCGAAGGTGGACCCCACATTCAGAGTTGCATCTGCGAATCAAGATGGGACGTGGCCGGAGGCTTTCAGATGAGGGAGAAAGGAAAAGATGATCATGGTTAACATACTGCCGTGGATACCAGTGATCGGATGGATAGGATTCCAACAGGTTCACCGGAATTGTGCAAAAATAAAGAGCGTTTGTGTTTGGAGTGACATTTCAGAGTGAAGGGGGACAGGTAGCTCCTATAAGTGACAAGGAGAAGGGTGTAGTTAGGCGTTTTCATCGAGTACACTTATACAAGATCAGTGTTGTGAACATGTCACACATGAGACTACAAAGGAAAAGCTTTCTAGAGAGATGGGAGCAAAGCCCTTCAAATCCTCTCACTGAGCAATACAGAGTGAATATTGCTGTTAGCGGCTCCTTGTAAATCGTGGGTGGTACTGTAGGTAGCTCTCTGCCCTCAAGGAGTTAGGGATACACAGACGATAAAGGATAGCATGAAACAACCAGAGGCGTGCAGGCAATGTCCACCCACACTTGGACAATCACAGAAAAACCTTCCAACAAGACTTTCTACTTCCTTTTCATTTCTTTCTCGTTTAGCTCTGCTTAGCACCTGGAGCGATCCTTTTTGAACTGTTCACAGGTCTTCAGTGGCTACCGCCTCATTCAAATGCAAAACCCTTAGCCCAGCCGATCACTGGTTCTTAATGAGTCACATCCAAGCTCCCTTCACAGCCCATGGACTCCTCTTCAGGCAGAGCAGGTTTTGCACCTACCGTTCTGAATGGGATGTCACCCTCATAGGTACAGCCACAAGGTTTGCTTACTCCTAGCCACTGTACAGATGTTGTTTGATTACTATCAGTGAAATAGTCTTACATAAGAAGCCAAGGACGTGTCCGATGAGATACTATGCAGAGTAGTGCTGACTGGAGAAGAGGTGTTTAATATGTATCGACTCCATTACATCACTGCCCATTTACTACTGGAATAACTGTGTGGTCAACAAAGATGTTCAACCATGATTTGGTTTTGAATTTCTAATCCTGCTCTGTTGGAAGCCTTTGGTGACCCAACTCTCATGTAAGCATGGCCTATGATATCTGACTTGACTTAGTGCATGGATAGGGACACTTCACTTGAGTTTTCCAAATTTCTGCTTTGTGTCCTGAGGTTCTAACTATTTAGATGCTGTCAGTAGGCTCTCACAGCTCATATCTTGTGTAGATTCAAAGCATTCAGAAACTAACACATCTGAGTCCCTTCAACCATGGGGCAACAGTAGCTATCACATCCAAGCTCCTGTTTTTCACCATTTAACAAGTCAATTTTGCAGGGTGTTGTAGATATATACTACATATATGTTATGCTTTGGAGGACAATAACAAGTTAAAGTTCATATAAGAAGAAAGCCCGGTGTGAATACACTGGAAACCCTGGTGACTTCAGTTCTGCAGTTGTTATTCCTCGATGTGGGATGATATTCCAGTTGCTAAGGCTCTTACCAATGGTGGATTGAGGACGAAAATGAAACATTAGCCAATGCTTCTGTGGAATTAGAGATGACATTGGTGATAAACTTCCAGAATAAAGACAGATTTAGTTTTTAGTTTTTAGCCAACCGAAGCAAGGTGGACTTCGCTATCATGACCAGCAGCAAAGCCAGAGTTGGAAAGTGGGTTGCCATAGCCTATGGACTTGTGATTAAAATATGTTCTTGATGTGAAGGAAGACGTATAACGTAGGTATGTTGGTTACCTTGATTAGTAATTAAAACAAGCAGAAGAAACGAAGCAAAAGGCTGTGTCCATTAAAAAAATATTTTCACATACTGGCTCATCAAGTGAGGGGGATACAGATTCCTAGGTGAAGAACCCTGAAATACCACTCTAAGTCCTGGTAGATGTTCCCTCATGCATCTCCCAAGGAACCTGCGGCATTTGCACATGGCTTTTGTACTGCATAAAATGAATTACGTGTTCGTGAAGGGCTCTTTGACACAGACACTACCGTGTGTACTGAAACGGAGAACTCCAAGTGCAGGCACATGAAAGCCACACTGGCCATAGACTGTCCTACAGCGTATTCACTGGGTCTGTGGAATGCCACAGGGCATGATTGACATGTATCTGTCCAACCACTGAATCCTCTGTATGATCGGTGGTAAAGACCCATGATAATAAATTAGGTCAAGTGGAAGCTGCTGAAACCATGGTGCAAGGTAAGAAATCAGACATTAAATTGTACCCATAAAGAATTCCAGAGATTCCAAAGTGTAAAAATATAGGAAGGGTGACCTCTCTGGTAGGAAATCTCATGCAGTGTACATCTAGGAGGAATTTCAGAGATGGATCTGCCAGTAAAGGCTTAAAAATACAGAGAGGTCGACATTCATTCTTTTGTCACCCAAATTAGTCCAATGGATAATGCTTTACATTGGTGGACTACTGTAGTTAGCTCTAATGCAGCTGCTGTGTCACATGGAGTTTTACTATAACAAAAACATATCCACCATGTGGTTGTTGAGTTGACATGCTCTACTAGCAAATCAGAATATGAGCATAAAAATGAATGTAATACACATTCTCTGACTGGCTTGAGTTAGAATCACTTTCCTGATTTTTGTTAGGATGTAGTCCTTCAGGAATATTGCTTGCGATGGAATATTTCAGGTTGCTTTGCTGATTAGTTCTCCACAGTCTTGACATCCTAATTGGATCTCCAGAGAAGGTAAGTACTAGGTCCCCTTGGAACATGCTCTGATATAGGCACAGGAAGAAGATAAAGTCTGCAACGATTCAAGTCTGCCAGAGTTTGGAACATCTTATTGTGGAAGGTTCGTGACATATTTCTGATAGGAATCATGTTCCTCTGTCCCCTCACTTTCAGGGCAGAGCTTCTGCTTGATGGCCACTTACCCCCTTGGTGCTGGTACTAGCCTGACCCTTAGTGCTAGCAGGGTCAAGGTCAAAGACTGATCAAGGCCACACTTCCTGGACTGGGTCAAGCTCCTGGAAATCACTTCCACACTGTGTCCCCCTCAGGCCACCCTGGGGGTATAAAACAAGTCATTCCCCGCTTCCAGCGCTTTTCTCTCTTTTTCTTTTTTCCCTTCTTCTCTCCCTCTTCCTATGATTGGCCTAGTGGTTCTGGAAATCCATTAAAAAATTCCATCTAGCCACAGGGTAATGCGTGTTTGAAGTAAATACCTTACATCTATACCTTGCAAGTTCTATTACTTTTCGTTGCTTCTGAACAGTTTGAGACAGGAACCTGTCTACAGATCTTCCATTAAGATAGATGACAAAAAGCAAGACAAAGAAAAGTGGTGCCTCTAGAACCCATCTTGGAAGTTGTTGCCTTTTGAAGTGGGTGTAATTTCACCAGGACTGAAAGTCCAGAGAAAAGGCTTGTAGGAAAGAGCAGGAATTTGTCCTTAAGGAGCTGTCGATCCTCTTGAAACTAGCGAGCTGCCATTGTGGTGTTTTTGCCAACACTGTTTTCTGATAGAATCACAATCACATAATTTTCCAATATTTTGCCAATGACCATTTATGGAGCTTCATTGTAAGGGTGGCGTAGTGAGTATATGACCAAGGCATCTGCTGGGTCTACACTATACTGTATTATATGGAAGTAATTGATCCAGTAGAGCATTGTCTAATGAACATCAGTAGAATTATATATTCACCATATTCATACTTTCTTATCAGTTACTCCCTCTCCCTTCATGTCTTTTTGGGGTGCTCAGTGTTTTAATTGGGGTTGTTTGTATGGGTGTGTGTGGGTGATTACTGACTTGAGCACAGACAACTCACCATTGGTTGTGCTGTGAAGAACAGGACTCTCCCTTCCCCAGCAACCATTAACTGATTAAAGCTCCCCAGGGAGTGGTGGAGACTTAGGAGCCCTTCCCTTATGCACAGCAGGATGCTGTTGGGCCTACTCTTGTGCAGGTCTTACATAGCTAGCTACTGCTGCTGTGAGTTTATGGGTGCAGTAGCCTTATCACATCCACAAAGGGTACCCCCTTCCCTTCTTTTAAATTTTCCATACTTTCTTCCCTCTCTTACATCATGCTCTTTGAGCCTAGGTCGAGCATGACGCAGATATCTTACTAAAGGCTGGACATTCAAGATGAACACTTTGACCAATTTTGTGTCTCTGAATTATCTATTTCTTACTGCAAACAGAAACTCTTCTGACCAAGGCTTGAGAGCACACTAATCTATGGGTACAAGCAGAAATGTTGAGAAGGCAGTTTGCCTTCCTGCCTTTAGCAAAGCAGTAGTAGTGGGATCCTTGTAGCACCCATGACCTTCCTAGACATGGGCTTTTGACCTGGTTTACAATGCCAAGTAGAAATTCCTCTTATGCAGCAGGCTTTAAGTTAATCAGAAAGTGGTTGGTTAACCCCATTAACAGTCATACCATTACTGAGTCAGTGGGCATATTGCGCCTGGTAGTTTAATGTTACTTGCTGTGACCTCGCAGTACAGGGCTCCCCTTGACCAAGTGTGACAGAGTCGGCAGATGAGAGACACAAACACAACAACTCTTGGCTGAGTGAATCTGAATCTATTTTATTGGAATTCTGTAGTAGCTTTTATATTAGAAAATTTTTGGACAGAGAATGTTGCACCTGCAGACAAGACATGTATCCTAATCAGCAGGAATCACCTTTAGGATAAAGATTCTTTAAGAACCTAACCCATTGTTTGAGGGTGAGACACAAACAAATCCTTATCACATATCAACAGGTTTTTCCCATCCCTACAACAGGTTTTTCCCAGCCCCTCAGTTTTTCTAGATCTATCTATTTTACAATGTCCCACCAAACAGTCATAGGGTCTAAGTCTGTATTGTTGCATTTAACAAAGACTTATTTGAGATTTAGTTAAAATACACCGAGGTTGAGCTTCTTATTAATTTGCGTTATATTTATTATACATTCTTGTAAATGGTAAAGGAGAATCTGTTGGAGGGGGCACATATTATACATTAATTTTTTTTTTTGAGGATATCAGATTCTGGCTGTTATCATATAAGCTGGCCTATATTAGGTTATAATGGTAAGAACTATATTAGGATTTATTTTATTTTTATTTTTTAGTAACTCATGTGTTCTATAATAAATAGTTGTGTATTAATTTTTTAAAAAAATTTAATTATTATTATTATTTATTCAACTGTGCGCATGTGCGCGCGCGTGTGTGTCTGTGTGTGTGTCTGTGTGTGTGTAGAACCATGGACGAATTCGCGAACCACCATGGACGCCTCCACCTCCTTCTGCCCCGGGATTCACAGACTCCACCCTACCAGGACCAGAAGCGCAGGCCGCCCCCGCTTCCGCCTGGCGTCTATACGTGGGATCTGGGATCCGAACTCAGGACCTTCCGCCTGCAAGGCGGAGGCTTAACCCCTGAGCCACCTCTACAGCCCGTTGTGTATTAATTTTAAGAATTATTTTATTATTATTCTACTAACTTATGTGCTCTATAAAAATAGTTGTGTACTGATTTTAGTGAACAGGTGGCATAGTCTCATATTTGTAGAATTTCTGAATTAGTTTAACAACAGTCATATTTTTTAGAGAATTCTATCCATCTATGTTTTAGGACTCTTGAAGTTGTTCTCTAATTTCTTTAAAATCAGCGTATACATTCTGGCTAATAAGTCTATTTACTGTGTATGACTGAACATGAAATTTCTAGTTAGAATTTAATATTAAGTTAAAACAGACTTGGTTTTTATTTAGGAAACAAAAGACTTAAGGTAAATTACTTGACATCTGCAGTTCCGGAGACAGGGACCTAGGGGGAGGTGATAACCTAGCTGGTTTTTGGGAAAAAACAAAAAAGAGACCTGGGAATAGATAGGAGGGCACCCAATCCACAAAAAAGGGAAAGAATTTGTCTGTCAGAGATAGGAGGCATGCACAATCACAAAAAAGAGGGGAACGTGTCTGTCAAAGATAAGAGGCAAGACTCGAAGGGGAGTGGTTCCTAGCAACTGCTCAGGCCCCTAGCAATTGCCCATTCCAAATGACAGTTACTATTTAGATTTTTCAGGGTCTATAGCAAGGTAAGACCTTTCATGACTCCCCCCACCTACCACAGCCTGCATAACATCTTCTGGTACCTTGAAAGCTAGATGGGGAGGAAGTTTACAGCTCACTTCCAGCTGGTTTTCTTTACACCCTGCAGCTGAATGTGTAATGTCTTCGACAATAAAGTTTTGTCATCTACTTTTGGTGGACAACCAGGAACAATAGAAAAATGCCAATTATTATTTTGTTTCTTTGGATTTCATAAGGAAACATCCCATACTTAGTATTGGGATTTTTATTTGATAACCCATAGCTTCTAGCAGCAGAATTATCCACCACGTAGAGTATAACCCTTCAAACTCTTTTTTACATTACATTTTAGTTAGCTTACAAAATGTTGGGTTTTCCTATAGCTTTTTCATACAACATTATTTTTGGTTACTTACCTTTATATCCCCAATTCCTCTTCCTCATCTCCCTTAAATCTTTATTCCCCCGGTACCTCTTCACATCCCTTAAGGGCTCCCTGTATTATAATGGTCCTTTTCTAGCTTCATGGCACCTACAGCGTTTCAAAGTTAAACACTTAAAACTACAAATTCCAAGGGAGGGCTGATATATGAGAGACAGCATGTGCTATTTGTCTTTCTTGACATGGATATAATATTTTTTTACTTTCATCTATTTGCCTTCAAATTTAAAATTTTCATTTTTGAATTGTGCTGAATAATACTTTATTTTGTATATAGACCATCTTTTCATTATCTAGTTGCTGATGGACATCTAGGCTGATTCCATTTCTTATCTATTGGGACTACAGAAGAAATGAGCATGGCTATACTAGCATAGTTGGAATAGCTGAATTATATGGCTCTTTGACAAACTTTCACACTGATTTCCATTGTGGTGACACACCCAAAATGAATAAAGGACTCCTTTTTCCAGCATTTATTGTCTTTTATTTTCTTGATGACAGTCATTCTTACTGTGATGAGATGAAACCTCAAAGTAGTTTTAATTCACAACTCTTTAAGGACTAATGATATTGAACACCTTAAAAATATTTATTAGCTGTTCATGTTTCTCCTTTTGAGCACTCACTCTCTGGTTACATAACCCATCTTAACCAGGGTGTTTGTCTTAATGATTATTTTTTGAGTTCTTATATCATAGATATTAATTCTGTCAGCTGTGTAGCTGGTGAAGAATTTCTCCCATTCTGCATGTTGCCTCTTCACTCCATTAATAGTTTTTTTTTTTACTATACAGAAGCTTTTTAATTTCATGAAGTCCTATCTACCGATTGCTGGCTTTATATTCTGAACATCCCCAGTCCTATTGAGACACTCCTTACATGTGTTTATATCTTGAAGTATGTTTCCTACTTTTTTCCCTAGCAGATTAAGAGTTTCAAGTATAGCTTGAAGATCTTTGATCCATTTGTAATTTGATTTTTGTGCAAGGTAAGAGATAAATATGTAGTTTCATTCTTCTACGTGTATCCAATTTTCCCAGTGTCATTCATTGACACTGACATCTTTTCTACAATGTATTTATAGCATCTTTTTTTTTTTAAAGAACTGCTGTAAATGGGTGGACTTGTGTCTGGCTCCTCTGTTCTATTCCATTGTTCTGCACATTTATTTATTTATAGTATGCTCCAGTAGCATACTATTTTTATTATTATGGTTCTGTAGTGTAACCTGAATCCAGGTATGGTGATACCTTTAGTCTTATTGTTCAGGATCACGTATATTCTTAAAGGTCTTTTGTGTTTGCCTGTGAATTTCAAGATTGTTTTCTCTCTTTCTATGGAGAATGATACTGGAAGTCTGTCTGGGAGTTCATTGAATCTATAGGTTGCTTTTTGTAACATAGCCATTTTCACAATATTAATTTTTCTAATCCATGAATATGGTTGATCTTTTCTATCTTCCAATGTCCTCTTTAAGAGGTATTGAAAGAAAAATCTTTATTAAAAAAGCAAAGTTAACCTAAGATACTTTCATGAAAATGACATTTCAAATATTTCTCACAATTGAATACAGTAAATTTTTACAGTTAATATAGCAGCTCTCATTTGTCCATAAGTTATATCATGATTTGATATGTTCTCTTTTTTGTTGACTTACAAATCAGTGAAAAAAATTTATGAAGCTAGTCTTATATGTTGAAATCACATTGATTTAGTAAGTTATAATTTAAGTGAAAGGCCATTTGGCCTTTAATACTTTAATACTAAAAAGTATTCAAAACCCTCAAATCAATGTTTAAAATGCACCCATAAATACTTCAGAAATAGTATAACAAGAATATCAAACTTATTTATACATACAGATACAAAAGTAGCTTAAAGTAAATTGTGTTTTTGCATTTCAAAGAAAGACAATCAAAGAACTAGAAAATAATTGGTTCTGTTTCTACTTATCATTAATATTGGACTAATTTATGGTGGAAATGTAGGTAGAGATACTTATTTCTGTTGTGACTGTTTCCTGGAGCAAAAATCTGCACAAATAAATAAATGCAATTTTGTAGTATAGAGTGTTATATAATATGATTGTTAACTTTGAATTTTTAAAGATATTTGTATATTAGGTTTTAGGAAATGATTACTTCATAAAAACCAAAATCAAACATGTTTTAATTAATGACCAAAAAGACTATCCAAAGATCTATACTGCAATATCTCTAGAAAGCATTAGCTTGCATTTTTATGAGCCCCTGGAATTCCTTCTGCTAGAGCATCTCTAGCTTTTTTTACTCTCTATTCAGAGAGTACTAACATACCAGACACATTTGCACTCTTGTTCTTACTCATAAGAGGAAGCAAACATAAAGATGAAGTTAAAAATGATGGAGTTATTGCTTAGCTCCTTGAATAATTCTTAAAAATTTTTTCAGTTCTTACACAAAATTTGTACTCTGTTGTTTACTGTGAAGTTTCTTCTTTGAATCATGCATATTCTATCTCTGGTTGCCATCCTGATTACCACATATTATAATAATTTAGAATTTTTATAATGAACTTGCTATTGGGTTTGACTCTCAAGATAAGTTGTTGACATGACTATTGAACTTAAGTAACTAGATAAACTTTTCTTTTTCTAACAATCTTTTTTTAAAAAAAATCCATTTCCTTCCTTACATCTGGAGTTCTTTAGTAAATATTCATTACAACCGAGTAATATATGATCATGGCTCAGTTGCCTTTCCTTTCATTTCTTCATGATGGTCTTTAACAAAATAAACTTTCTGTATGTATCAGTATGTACTTGGTATGTGTATATGCACATATGCATGTGTGCATATATTGTGTTTTTCTCTTCACACAGTAATTATTTTGATGTGCTTTAGATTTAGTCCATGCAAGCACTGTTTTTTTTTTTCAGAAATGGAATGGGCCATTTTCATATATTTGACATTTGGGTCCCATGATAGAGGTAATACGAAGGAAAATGTTACTTCAGATGTTTTCTTGTAATAAAAGTCTATTGAATTCATCAAGAAAAATAAATGGCTGTGAAGATCAACTTAGTGTGCAGAAAAAAAAAGAATTTTAGTTTATTCCATTCTAGGATACCATTATATAGAAGGTGGCATCATCCTTTTTTCTAGGTTTTGATCTTGCTAAAGTTAATGAAATAGAACACGGAGAAGGTCCTTTCACATGTGTGGCAGTATGAGTAGCTGAGGGGGAGGGCAAACCTAAATGGTGCCTTGATATACTTCTCTTTCACACATAGGCTCTCTTTTCTAAGACATGCTGATAAGGAAATCCATGGTGAGCTACATGTGATGCTCTGGAGAGACAGGAAACTCACCCCGACAAATAATCCTCATGTTCTCTTAAAGGCCCTCCTGATAGGAGCTTTGGGGCTACCAAGAGTTGAAACAAGTTGCATTTTCTCATTTGAGAATCTATAGGTAATAGGACCATTGATTACTGTCTACCATTGTTTTGTTGGTTCTGGTACATGAAGAGTGTCTTACTTCCATTAAGACAAGTAGACTGTTGTGGCATGTTCCATTATCTGAATGGGTAGGAGTGGTTTGTTATAGTTCCAAACTTATTCTTTTGTTGCCTTCTGGGATTTGATTTTTATGTACTCTAGTAATTTATCACACATCAAACATAGTATCAGAGGTTTTTATTGCTTTGAGTACATTTGGAGATGATGGTATATTTGGATGATCTATACATACAACTCAATTTTGTATTGAATTAGCTGTATGAAGCCAGGTAATACCCCTGAAATACATTCTGTTGAAGAAGACAGATGGTGAATTATGGAAACATTTTATAGTCATTTATTATTTAGTCATATTCCAACCCTGAACCATAGAAGAAAGCGAATATGCCAATGTTCAAGAAACAGACATTAGAGTCTATGGGTTCCTTTATCAGACCTTTAAAATCTACTTCTGATTATTAACCTCATCAAACTATTAAATACATGAGTTACTGTCACTGCTAAAATGAGCAATGATGTCCCCATTTTAACTTTTCTTGAAGCCTGTAATCAGAACCTACATTTGCAGCTTCATTCTGAGTGAAATAGATAAAGGCATAAAAATTTAAAGATAATGTCATTTAATATAGACTTGAACATGAGTATGATTTTACTTCTTTCCTGTCTTTACACACTTAGGGATAAGTTTTGTTCTAGTTCTGAGTCTTGAAGAGAGAGATTTAATGACTGACTTCAACTCATGGATTCTTTCATTGATGACTGACTTGTGCTTAATGGATAGGCTGTGTACCACACAGTAGTAACAGAGAAAATGCCACAAACATGCTATTTGATGCCAGTACAGAGCAGAGAGGCATGTGCAACAGTGCATGTGTGGAGGGCGGAGGACAACTTTCCAATTTGCAGGAGTCAATTCTGTCATCACAGGGGTTTCAAGAATAGAGCTTAAGTTGTCAGGCTTAGTGGCAAGTACCTTTACACAATGACAGTTGGGCTGTCTGGAAAGTAGCCTTACACAGTGAGTCATCTTGCTAGTCCTGTCCTCTTACATTTTCATGCTCTTTATGAGATAAATTCACATAATTCAAAATTCAGAAGTTACCAAAGTGTGTGTGGTAAAAACTGCATAGTTAATTCTCCTTTTCTATTGCAGCCAGTGGCATTTGAAGCTTAATATTTTTAATAATTCTTAATATTCAGAATTATCATATGCACAAAAATACACATTGATTTATTTTCTTTTAAAAGCTTGAACTGGTGGTCTAATAAATAATTTTCTCATCTTCTTAGAGAATTTTTAAGACTCCATTGTTTAAAAACTAGATTCAGTCAAAACAAATTCAGACATATATGTACACACACATATACACACACATATATACATACATACATACATATATATGATTTACTTATAGTCATTATTATTATATTTTTGTTTTCACATATATACATGTCAGATGTATTATTGGCCTATTTTGTCATCATGAATTTTCTTGCGACATTTAGCTTTATCAACTGTCTCTTTGCAAATAATTGTAGGAAAGGACATATGGGGAAATGCATGTAGCCATTATAAGTGTAAATGTAAGTGCAAAGTATTGCTTGCAAACAATAGTAACTTTAATACATAATAAAGTTATATTATTCTAGGATCTGGAAAGGATAATGGAGATTCTTTGAAAAAATGAGAATGCAGTTATTGTCCTGAAGTAACAGAATGTCACTTGTATATAAAGAAAATATATTTATGTGACTGTGGAAGGCAGAACTAGAACTAAGCTAGATACTAGGTCCTCTGACTCCATGGTGATTTTCCTCAGTGACATCTACTGTCTCATGAGGTGCACAGTTGAATCTATGCTGGCCATTTCCTGGAATATTAGTGTTCTGGGATCCTTGTACTGTGCATCTGGATATATTCCTGGGAGTCCAGACTCTAGAGGCTGGCATCCAGGCCAGTGCTCTTTATATGGCCATGGCAGTCCTCGGGGGCTAGAACCCTTCCTTACAATGGTCACACCATTCCCACTGAGAGGGGCCCACTCATGAGGGGGACCATGTGAACTGTTACAGATTAGTCACATACCAATAAATAAAAAGGAGTAAAGACACATGAACCATTTCACACCTCAACAGTACCATTTCTATGCTGAGAAACAGGTCAAGTGGAAACATTTCTCCGTGAGAGCAGTGGGTGCAACCCAAAACAGTTCTTCCCTTTTTGAAAGCCGATCATCTCAAGCATTTGCTACAGTAGCAGAGCTCAGACTAACACACCATTTTAGGTGAATTTTCACATGCTTATGCACAGAAGGGCAGTCATTGACAAACTTCTTCCTAAGTCTTCATTTTGCTTCCCAAGCCTACATAGCGTTCTTCTCCCCAGCTTTCCTTCAAGTTCTATAAATCTTCTAATTTTTAGTCTACTGTCTTACACATACACTTCATTATTGTGTCGATTTTTTATTCATGTGCCTAGCTATGTGCTTCAAAGCCTTTCCACTTAAGCTTCAAAAAGTGTGTCATGCATAGTGAACATGAAGTCTTGGTGTTTTGGCAAGTGTGGAGGCAGTATAGCTTCCAAATGATGGGTTCTCCTGGATCTTCTTATCATTAACATCTTCCATTAGTATGTGCCACTTGTAGTACACTTGGCAAAGCAATAGGACACATTATCATTGATTCTAATGTACGGCTTGCATCAGTTCATTCTTTGCATTGTGTATCACATCTAGAGAAATGTATCATGACTTATGTTCCTCAAGAGAGTTTCACAAATAACATCATTGTCCTATCCTTTATTCAGCTTTCTCTCCCTGGGCTTTAGACAGTAATAATTTCCTTAACTATCTCTATCATTTTGATTTTTCTAGAGAATCATATTGCTGTAATTGCACATTATATAGCTTTTACAGATTTTTGTTCTTCTTGTTGTTGTTTCTTAGAAATATTCATTGTAAGTTTTCTCCGTAGTATTTTGTGGTGTTTATTGGGGATTGAAACTAGAATCTCACATATGCTAGCAAGTGCTCCATTACTGAACTGTGGCCCCAGCCCTCTATTTAATTTTTGCTTTTGAGACAAGGTTTCACCAAACTGCCCTGGCCGGTGTTGAATACTTGGTAGCACAGGCTGGCCCGGAAGTTGTCAGACATTCTAACTCCACCTTCTGAGTAGTCAGGCTGCAAGCCTATGCCACGTGACCTGACATCATTGCTTTTAACCACCATGTGACATTCTCTTTATTATGAATTTTAGAATTTTTTTTAGTATGTATATTTTTGTTCAGGCTTAGTGTAGAGTCTTAAGTGTAGAAAGTAGCCTCCTCTGGTTAGGTAGAATCAGTTTCTAGATCTTTCTTCTCCCATATTGTGGGCAAGTTGTGCATAGCTTAGATTTAAACATTTCAGATGACAGGAAGGTTGTTCTTCTAAGTGGACTAGTTTGACTTTTTAAGATAGGTCTTGGTCATTAAAAAGGTCTTTCTTTTATTCAACTGAACTTCATTGTCCCATAATTTTTACACATTCGTTCTAATTCAGCTCCATGAATTATAAAGAATAAACTTAATCTTTTCTGCCATGATAGTCCTTTAAATATTTTAAAGAGAGCCATGTCATTTTCCAGATTGTACTTATTAACTACCTTATCATCTTAGACATTTTCCTCTGGCTTTTCAGCCCTGTAAAAACATTTGGTGGATGTATATCCATGTATCTCCATTCGCTCATTCCTACATTCATCCAACAACTTTAAAAGATGTTTAAAAAATATTAGTGTGTGTATATGTGTGTGTGTGTGTGTGTGTGTGTGTGTGTGTGTGTGTGTGCTGTGTGCTTTGGTGACACTGGTGCATATGTCCTTCTAGGATTGAACTCAGGCTTGTGTGGCAAGTGCCTTTATCTGCTTAATCATCTGGCCACTTCTGTAACACAATAGCATTGTATCTCCTTTCTATCTGGCACTGTATAGCATGGGCATACATGATTAACCAGCCACAGCTGGTTCTCTAGGAATGAGATCAGTGTGATGAGGTGTTCAGGGACAGTCAGCTAGGGGAGACCCCTGTAGCCAGGCATGTACTCACTCCGAGGGCATTTGGAGTTAGAAAAGAAATTAGTAGATTCCTAGAAGTAAAAGAAGACCACAGAACTAGAAAACAGTGCAGAGAGGAACATGCGTGTGTTTAAAATATCTGCAAGTCCTTACCTGAGAATGAGGCTAATTCTCCACCTAAGTTTGGGTTGGGATCTGTCATTCCTTTAAGTGAATAGAATGTGGCAGAGGTGATACTCTGTGACTCCAGAGGTGAGGTCATAATGAGAATGTTTGCTATTGGTTCACTTACTTTGGGATGGGTCACTCTGGGAGCAGCCAGCAGGCGTGGGGTGAGGATGCCTAGCAGTCCGGGAAGAATGCTGTGGTTAGCACCGAGTCCTCTGGCAGGCGCGATCCCAAGTAGTGAAGGTGAGCAAAAGTGTGAAACAGTCTCTTGAAATAGAATCCATCTGCTTCAGGTAAGACTTCTGTTGACTGTAGCCTTGGTCCGTATCACATCTTCAGTCTCAGGAGAAATCTTGAGCTTGAACTAGAATCAGTTGACCTGGTACCATATATCTGTCTGTGTATCTATGTATCTATTATATATGTATATATGTTTCTATCTCTCTCTCCTCTCTCTCTCTCTCTCTCTCTCTCTCTCTCTCTCTCTCTGTCATCCATCCTGGAAGTCAAACCCAGGATCTTGCATATTCAAGGCAAAAGTGCTGTCGCCATATACAGTCCTATCTAGACTATTAGTTTTCACTTTTTTTTTTTAGCAGTGTTGGGGATTGAACTTAGGTCCTTATACATGCTGACAAATATTCTATAACTGAGCTGTATTTCTCAGTTTTCTGAATTCCTGATCCATAGGAACTGTGAGAGATAACACATTTATTGGATGCTTAAGCCCTATAAGTTTGAGGTAATTGCAGATAACTGGTGGAGAAGGGATGTGCCAATTAGGTGAAGCCAAAAAGTGGCCTCAAACGTGAGGAGTGTGTTATATCACATAAAAAGTGCAGGGGCCAGGGAAAGAACAGCTCTGTTCATGATGCATTTGACTACGTGAACACAGGGATCTAAGTTTGATCTGCAAATCCTGCACAAAGACACTGGGGTGGCATGTGCTTGTGACCCCAGGGCTGGTCAGGAGAGCCCTGGCCCAGTAAGAGACCCTGGCTGAGGAGGAAAGACACCCCTGGCGGTCTTCAGTCCTTCACATGAGCACCCGTGCACATGCGTACACCTGCATGCACACGCTCACAGAGAGGAAGTGCAGAGCCAGCACAGCTTTAGGATTGGTCAGGCCCTTGCTCCTGTCACAGGGAACGGGTATCTGGGGGTGCCGCTGTCTATGTCAGTGTCTTGCCAGATTGGTGCTGTCTCCTCAGACAATCATCAAGCCATTAGCGATGCCAGTCACACCATCTCCAGCACAGAAGAGGCCTTGCCTGTTGCTTTATAGATAAGGAAATCCCATTCTTCATGGGCACAGCTGGGTGAACTGCCTGCCTCACAGCCCGTCACGGGCAGATAAAATGGTCAAAGCTGGGTCGGCAAGTGGAAGGAGGGCTGTGGACTGAGGCCAGTGTGCTGGAGGGGGAAGAGGGAGGGACAAGCAGACTGGAGAAGGACCAGATCGAGGGCTTGAGCAACTGGGTGCAAGGCAGTGAAGGGAGATGGTTGGATATTGTGATTGGTTTTTAATTTGTGTGCACATAGGAGAATGTGGAAAAAGACCAGGAGTTACACAGGGAAGTCGGGAATTCCATTCTGAATTTGTTCAACCTAAGTGTCCTGTACTGGACTTTCCTGTATGGAGACAGGAACATGGTCTCTGGGTACATACAGTTCAGTTGGTAGAGTGCTTGGGTAGTGCACGCAGAGCCCTCCTGGGGTCCAGTCCCAAGCATCCTATAAGCCCAGTGTGGTGGTACCCACCTGCGTGTAATCCTAGCACACAGAGGAGGTGCAGGCCAGGGGATCAGAAATTCAAGGTCGTCATCTGGTACACAGTTGGAGTACACCATGTAGGATATGATACCCAGTTTCAAAGACAAAAATAGTACGTGATTAGCAAAAGATATTTCATATCCATGTGGGGACAACTTGATTGCAGGGGCATGGATGAAACACGGCAGAGGAAGGGCCAGGTTAATGTAGTCAGGAGGAGGAGGAGGAGCCAGAAGGAAAACCAGGATAGGCGGAAGTAAGAGGAAGCAAGAGGCATCCAGGGAGTGACTGTTGAGAACCAAGGAGTGAGGGGAATTGCACCCTGCTTGCCAAAGGCTAGGCAAAATGAAGATACCTCCCTCACACACACTCAAACCAAATAAATAATTTTTTAAAAAGTGAAATAGTGACCTTTGAATATAGTGCTGCAGTTTCCAGAGGGGGTGGAGGTTGCGAGAGGGCGGGGAAGTAGTGTCAGCCCTTGAAAGCAGCCAGAGCAACGGGATATGCAGGGGAGAAGCATCTTGAAGGAGAGGTAGGAGCAGAGAGAAGGAGGCTAAGTTACAGGCAAATGGCAATGCCACCACGCAGAAAAAGACAGTGACTGGCCATGTGAAGGAGCGAGGGAGAGGGGTTAAAAATCCTGAGAACATTGCCTATGAGTTCATGCATAGCCATCCACTATTTTAAGATTGATTTATCAATATACTTGTTTGGGAAGAGTAATTTAAGTTGCGTGTCAGAGTGTTAGATGTATTAATAGTCTTTAAATTGTGTGTGCATGCCTGTGTATGCGTGTGTGTATGCGTGTGTGTGTGTGTGTGTGTGTGTGTGTGTGCAGGTGCTAGCTGGCAGGGAGGAAGTGCCCAGTTCAGTTCCAGCTTGATTTCTCCGTGTCTTGCAACCAGAATATGTGCCGCATGCAGCGACTGGATTGCCATTTAGTTCCGGAGGCCAGCAAGAGCAGTGACCATAATCTGTATTGTTTGGGGAGCCGTGGGGGAATCACTGGCAGCTCATGGAGGAGTATGCTGTTTCTGCTCTTGAATTGCGTGTGCGTGTGTGTGTTTACACGCATGCCCCCACATGCGTGAGTGTAGGCGCACATATGCCATGACACACATGCAGAGTTCTGAGAGCAACCTCGTCTTCTACCTCCCTTGGGACAGTGTTTCTTGTTCATCAACGCATGTGCCCGACAAGCTGGTCTGTGAGCTTCTGGCGATTCCCCTGTCTCTCCTTCCACCTCAATGTGGGGAAGCTGGATTTGTAGGTGCATCTACCGCCTCCAGCTTCACATGGATTCTAGTGGTCATAACTCAGTCCTCAACACCTGTGCAGCAAGTGCTTATACACTGGGCCATCTCCCCGGCTGTGTGTTAGCTCTTATTTATTCATTTATTTATTTATTCATTTATTCATTTATTTATTTTCCCCCAATCACACAAGCTCAATAGGTGCCCCGTCCTCTCCCTCCCTCCACCCCTCCCCAGTCCCCCTTGCACCCTACCCCTTTCCCCTTCCTTTCACCTCCCTCTCTCTGCCTCTCCCAATGCCTCCCCCTTCCTCCCTCCCATCTACTGGAGCATCCCCCTGCGTGAACGCCAAACTTCCTTCCGAGTCCTCCACTTCAATGAGGTGTAAGGACTCAGTGGCATAGCCAAGAGCGCCCTCCTCCCCCGGGCTCCTCCTTAGTATAGGAACACTATTATGACTGTTAATCCCTTGTCTCTAAGGAACCTACTGCCTGTGAACCATGCTAGACTCTGGGGGTTGTCCACACATCAGTCATTGTGCAGGTCATGCAAAGTCCAACTATGGCTACTGCAGCCCTAACTTGTGTGGAGGAGCATTTTGCATATTATTAGTCCTCCTCATCTTTAGGCTCTTACAATCTTGTCACCCCTTCTTCTGCAAGTTTCCCTGAGCTTTAGGATGGGGAGAGATTTGGCTGGCCTGTGTTAGCTCTCTTTTGATGAGGCGGTTTTGCAAAGCAAACTGGCTAAAAAGCCAGACTTCTAGATTTTAGGGTGAGGTTTCATTTAACTGCATGGCTTGAGGAATTTGCTTGACCTCTCTGTGCTCCAGCTCCCTAATCAATAAATAGTGTGTAGTGCACAGAATTACCATTCGGGTGACCCGAGCTGATCTGTGTGACATGTTGGCAGAAGGGTCTAGTCCACAGTAAGGGGTTCCTGTGCTGAGCACCCCTTGCTAGTAATTGCTGGGTCTGATTTCTCCAGTAACTTTGACCGGAAGTCAGCGTTGATTTCAGTTACATTCTTTGTATTATCATGTGTAAGATTTTATAAAAAGTGTCGTATTCTGTGGTCTAGCCTCAAGAAGATGAAATTTGCATTGCAAATAACAGTTCCCTGAGAATTAGGAACAAACATGGATAGGTATTTGGTATTTAATCTTTTTGCCTGTTGGAACTGTTGCCTTGAAATAAAACTGTGATAGTCAGACCTTTATCAAAAAACATCCTAGGAGTGTGTGTCTGGGACAGCCGGGTGCTAAATTAAACAACACAGTGCGAGAGTCAAAGTATTGGAGCCCCATCCCGCAATATGGCCCTTTCTTCCTCTTTCCGAGGGTTGCTTCTTCCCAAGACCTGCACGCTATGTGCTGAAGGCTGCAAAGATGGGCCTTTTACAGAAATTGATGCTCTGTGGGTACAAGGCAGAGAGCCCCAAGAAGAAAGCATGAATGCATGTATTCCAATTACGGGTGGAAGCAGATAATGGGTTTCCCACGTTAGAGGGCTGGAGCCTTCTCTGGCAGGGACACGGGGGGCCCCTCTCGGCTCCCGGCTATGTGGGTGTTATGGAGTTTTTTTACTTTACGGCCTCTCCCATCAGATCAGCCCTTCCTTTCACACACAAGGTTAATTCGCTTCTTGATCACATTATTTCCTCGCTGCTCTTTGACAGTATAAAAATTCTGAGTGGACAGCTCAATCCCTCTTCCATCTCAGATTTGATTGTTATGGTATTGCCTGGCGTCCCTCAGAGGCCTCCAGCAGCCTGTGCTGCACTTTATGACACTTAAATGGCTTGGCTACAATTTCTCCATCTAGTCACGAAATGCTGTTAATAACTCATTTCCAAAGAGGCCCTTCTTTATGTCTTGGCATTAAAGGAATTTTTATTAGGTGCCAGGACAGGTGACGCACAGCCCCAGTAACCAAAGAGTTAATTAATCTGTTGAAATTTATTGCCTTTTATACTGCACTCAGTGTGACAGTCCCTAAGAGAAACAGATACTATATTTACAGCCTGGGTTGAAATATTCAGTAATATAGTCTGCATACTGACCTCTTCCATCAGCGTGGGCCTTCTGCTGGAACATCCATTAATCACCCAAGATGAATTTGTGCAATCCATCTTCTTTCTTCGTCTGAGATTCCAATAAATATTGAAATAATAATTTATTGATTACTTTGCAATATAAATGTATGGTAAAGGCACCCAAGATATTTGCATGGTAATGCATTTTGGAAGTTCTTGGCATTCTATGGGAACACGATGGAAAGCTGAGAGGGGAGTGTGGGGAGGACTGAGAGGTGAAGCAAACGGGTGTGTTGCTGTGCATTGAGATAGGCGGTGCAGTTTTTGGTTTTCCAAGGAACGCATCTGTAGCCGCAATCACTGCATTCCCTGAGAAGTATGAGCGCAGCTGAACATCATGGTAGCACTGCATTGCTTTTGCTTGCTACCCCCAGAGTGTTTTAGGTCACAAACAACTCTCTTGGGTCATAATTTCATCCATAAGGCCAGTTCCTCTCTGGACTTGATGCAAGCTCAATGACGAGGTTATATGCATGTCTACTAGAAACACGAGTGGATTGTTCAGGTTCAAATGTGTATTATCTGGAATCATATTTTCAAGAGTCTTTGAGTCTTTAAGTCTAAATTCACTTGTGCAATTTTTATGAATTCATCTCATTATTTATGGGATTGTTACTTTTGTCATAGTCTAGAGTCAAAATAATCTTTGCAGGTAATCTGATTGGATGACAAATATTGGAGAATAGATAAAAGAATATCACAGAGTACTGAGATACTGGTATGGACCCAGAACACTGATTTTTTTTAGACTTTAAGCCTAAATGTGGGCGGGGCAGATGGTTCAGTGGTTAAGACTTTGCCGTGCAAGCAGAAGGATCTGAGTTTAGATCCCAGATCCCACGTAAAATCGCCAGGCAGAATGGCAGCTGCCTGCATTTCCAGCTGTAGAAGGCTGAGCCTGGGAAATCCCACAGCAGTGCAAATAGGTAGAAGCAATCCAGAATGATGCCATAAGTCACCCTTGGGTCTCCACAGGCACACACAGTGCATGTGTGCGTGCGTGCGTGTGCACATACACTCAAATTAAAAACAAGGTAAATGTATTTTTGTGTGTGCTTGAATAGTTCCACCATGCATACGCTGTGCTGGGTAGTGTCATGGCTTGCCAGATGGCTGACACTTTCTAGCCCAGATGTCTTCCTCCATCCCCAGCATTACACACTAAGGCTTGTCACACACTTAGCTTTTCTGCTGGAATTCAATCACACACAGAGAAGGTAACCTGTTCTTAGTCTCAATAATAATTTATCTCAGTTTCCTGCAACTCTTTATGGCCAGAATAGCTCTGCAGAATGGATGATATTCTAATGGGTGGGACTCGTTTTCTAGTGCTTTCCTGACAAGGTTAACCATCTGGTGAGACAGGAGGGCCTGGAAGATCTAGTTTAGATGTTCTGCAGTAGATCATGGCCAGAATGTTCATGAAAAGCAGAATGAAAGAGCTTTTTAGATTCTCTTCTAAGTCATGAAATTGAAAATACACATTTTTAAGAGAATGAAGAAACATCTGTCATCATTCTCCTGACATTTAAACTGCTGAGCTAAATATGTTTAAAAGAAGACAAACCATTTTGAAAATTTTGTCATACATTTTTGTGTAGAGTATGTTTATTTTTCTTTTGTAAGAAATGAAAAAGTACAAAATGTGCCACCTATAAATGTTTGATACGGATTTCAAATAAATGTTATTTATTTTTTCCAGTATTTTAGCAATAGAAGACATCAATTAGCTCAAATATTTCTTCAACAATATTTTATTTAATAAACCCTCAAATCAGAGTGTATAAAATATGATATAATTAACTAATCCTTTATTTTGTTATAACACTTGCTATTTTTATAATACATTTTTTATTATTATTTCAGCTCATACAAACTTAATAGGTACACCAGTTCCCTCCCTCCCTCCTCCTCCCCCCGAACCCCCTGCTAACACTTGCTATTTTTGACATACATATTTTTTCCCTTGAGTGTGGACAAAATGAATTTTTAAACTTCTTTGGATTTTTCCTGTTTTGGCTTATGTTGATTGTCAATGTAGACATTTAAGCACCTCACTGAAGAATTGGGTGTCTACAGCCAACTACTGATATTTCTTTGACGATGATACTGCTGTGAGATGACATAGTACTACAGATGACTACATAATTGCTGGGTCTCTTTTGGTCATTATCACCAGCAAGTATTAAATTTTCTCTCCTGGTTCTGCTCATATAAAGGTACATTCTGATTTAAGTTCTCCCTGGTGTTTGGCTAATTGGACTATTCACTTAAAGTATACTATGTTTTATTACTTTATCTTTCATGGTATTTTACATTTTGCAACAGCCGATTCTAATTCCTCTGCCATGATTTCACAGTAGTGTAACCTCTGGAATCTATTAAATCTGGCCTTTAAAGCACTGCTTTGTTTTTTTTTTTTTTCTCCACACAGTAGTGAAAAGCTGAGGCATTTTCTGACACCCACGTTGACTCTCTCCCAGACTACAGCAATGCTGCTTTCGCCTCCCTTCTGATTTCACACCAGGGCAACAACACTTGTAGGAACTTACCGTTTGGCAACCTTTATGTTGGGTATTGAATCTGTGAAGCTGCAAAGGCATGGTTATGTTCAAAGTCTTTCATTTGAGACAGAAATGTGATAAATGATGATTTTAAAGAAATCTTTCTTGTATCAAATCGAGCCCTGGACTTGGGAGACTTGACATTAAAAGTTTGGACACTGGCTGTATATTGAGATTGATCTAAGGGGAGGCATTTTTTTAAACACTTGAAATGGATTATGTTTTCCCCTACTATTATGTGCTGCAGTAAAGCTAAGAACTCTCAATACCACAACCTTCAGAAATTCAAGTCCCATGTGTAATCTTTGCACATTCTCCTGTGTATTCCCAATCCTCTAAAAATTACTTATAACACATACCACAGCATGAATGGTCTGTAATAGTTGCCTATATTATTTAGGAAAGAAACCTAGTTTGTCCCAGCTTGATACAACTACACTTTATGTCCACCCCACTGGTTGATTATACACATGAGGACTGGCAGACAGAGGGCTGGCTGTGGAGGCATTTTATCATTGCTCTTGGTGATGAGTGAGTTACAAAACATGGAGCCAACCTGCCCAGGTCTTTTCCTTCTGTTACTCTGAGGACTGAAATTCAGCACCCCGACTGCAAGGAAGGAACATTTTGGGATGACATGGGAGATTTTCAGATGAGAACTATCTTTTCTTTACTTATTGTCCAAGCACCGTTAATTGAACCCTATTCCTAGAGTCTGCAAATGTGCCTCATATATATGAGACTGCATCCAAGTAATCTCTTCTATTCCTGAAGTTTGCCTGTTTCTACCTGCTCCCATAGTTTTCAGTGTTACAATGTTATAAAAGTAGAATGTCATATTAATCCTGACCTTGCTATATGATAGATGCTTCATAAACAATATTGCCTAGCATGGGTTTGACTTAAAAAAAGGAAAGTTCGCCTTAATATAAAAAGGTAAAGAATCAGTAGATGTGAGAAAAAATTTTTTCCATGTACACATGAACACTATGGTTACTTAAAATGTGCTTTTTGTTCGTGACCCCTCCCATCTGGCTTAGTTTTTACTGTGAAATTTATTATGCATATAAAAGAACACAGAAAAATTCACATCCAATGTGACCAGTAGGGATTTAAACAGCCCCCATGAATGCATTACCTGGGTCAACACGAACTATTGCCTGGGCATCCTTTCTGCCCTCATACTCCTCCATTCCATTCATAATCTTCCCCTTAATCACCTTTTTCAGCCATAATGGGATTATGGCTTTTGTGTCCTGTGTTTCTGGGTTTTGTAAAATTTTCCTATTTATATAAATAATATGTGCTTTAGCCTTCTTTGTAATAGCTTTTACACCATGAAAACACTTAGTGTACAATTTATGTAACTTACTTCATCCAGTGCTATATTTTGGACATCCATTTATACTTCTGTAAGTAGACATAGCTTTATTTTTCACTCCTGTATTTTAGTCTACGATATGAGCACAGCTCATCACCTCTATATTGTACTATTGATCAATGTTGTGTTCATTTCAGAATGTTTCAGGTCTGAGCAATGCTGCTATACTACCACTGTGCTCACACACACATTCTGATAGTCATGTCCGTGGGTCTCTCCAACTGCAAGACTTACTATAGATGCCCTGAGTCATGGGTAGAGACAGGCCAAGACTGGCTATGTTTGTTGGTCACTCCAAATTGCTCTGATGATGTATCTGGGTAAAGCAACTTAGGAAGCGATGAATTTATTTTGGCCCACAGTTCGAGGGTGCAGCCTATCGAGGGAGGGAAGCATGGGGGCAGGGATTGGGACGACAGGCCACATCGTGTCTACAGTCAGCAACGGGAGATGGGCCTGCTGCTTAGCTTCCTTTCACCGTTTTGTTCCCTGATTTTTTTATTCTCAGTGTTTCACATATGAATGCAGTTAATTTATGCTATTTTCATATCTTAATTCTGGATTTTACCCTGTCCTCTTCCTATTTAAACCCTTTTTCCCCTGCCAGACTTTGCATATGTGGTCCACTGCATTTCATGGGGTTTGTCCTTCATGACCTAGGCCTGGGTACTTGCTGGAGCATGAATGACAGTCATACTAGTGCTGTACCATTGAGTAAAACATGGTCCACTTCTTCCCCATCAGCATTAGGAGGTGCGGGACTGCTTGAGATCTTTCTCTGTCTATGGTGAAATGTTGATAGGACAATGACTATGTAGGGCTTGTGGAAATTATACACAGGTGAAGTGAAATCATGGATACAATGGCCCTGTCATGTCCAGAAGATAGTGTCTCACTCCACCCCTCTTCCACTTCAGGCTCTTTTTTTTTATTATTATTATTTATTCAACTGTGTGCATATGCGTGTGTATGTGTGTGTGCATGTGTAGAACCACAGACGAATTCGCAAACCACCATGGACACCTCCACCTCCTTCTGCCCCGGGATTCACAGGCTCCGCCCTACCAGGACCAGAAGCACAGGCCGCCCCCGCTTCCACCTGGCGTCTATACGTGGGATCTGGGATCCGAACTCAGGACCTTCCGCCTGCAAGGCAGAGGTTTAACCCCTGAGCCACCTCTCCAGCCCCCACTTCAGGCTCTTAAAAACCTTACTGCTCCCTTTTCCTAGATGTTCCCTGAACTTTGAGGTGGGGGTCGGGTGGTTTATATGTCTGCATTTTGGTTGTACTTTTCTGTAGTAAACACTTTCCATCGCAGAAGGAAGCTTCTAGATTGAGTGCTGAATATCCCACTAATCTATGGGAATAATGACAGTTTTTACAAAGGTAGTTTGATGCAGGATCTATATAGCCAAGCCTTCATACGTTGCTCTCCCTCCAAAGGTCTGAGCTTCCCTTTCATGCTCTAGTTTACTGTGCCAGGAATATGATTGCTGCTGAAAAGTGTGCCTTAAATCTCATCAGAAAGCTTCCCTTTGCTTTGTGTCTCTATTACACGGGCGTTTACCTCTTGCCAGGGTGATTGTTACTGTAGCCTGCAGCTTTCACAGATTGATGAGACCGTTGATTGCTTTTCTCCCCGGTAGCTTCCGTAGTACGTTCTGGTACCATGAAAGCTGTCCAACAAGGTGCTTCCTCCTTTCTCCTTCTATGTCAAGAATCCCAGTCTCTAGGCCTCTGTAGCCACTTCTAGTGTGGATCTTCCTCTTCGGTTAATCTACTCTATAGACTGATTTACAGAAATGCCCAGATGTTTGTTTCCATGGTAACTCTAGATTCCATCTAGTTGACAAGAAGATTGGTTATCACATTAGAGAATGCCAAACTATTTTTAATAGTGATTAGACCAGTTGGTACCACCATCAGCAGCATGGGGGGTGTGGTTCTTGTTTCTCTACATAGTATCGAAAGACCCTGTGCTGCCTGGATTTATGCTTTTGAAGCCAAGTTATGAGTGTAAAGCAGTGTTGCATCATGGATAATTTTTATTTCTGATTACAGATGATGTAATGATGTGATTATTTTGCAGCTGTTTTGGTTTACATATACTATTGCTTTTTCTTGTGTGAAGTGCTATCCATGTCTTTTTTAATTGAATAATTTCTTTTTTCCCCTTAATTTTTAGGAGTCTTAGTACCTTTTAATAAAAAGTGCCCTTTCAGTTATATAGATTTCAAATTTCTTCTGACTTGGAGACTGTTGCAGTCTGTCTTCATGGTTGCTGATAAATGACGATTAAATGGCTTAAGGGAACAAAGAATTTATTCTCTTATGATTACTGGTTACAGTTCATAGTCACAGCTTGACGGGAAAGTACGCATTAACACTAGGGCCAAGGGAACTGGCCACGTCATCACCACATAATGGCTGAGAGATGGACAATCCTTACTTGCCAGACCAGCATGTCTGGTCAAGTATACAGAAGGATGCCCATTCTTTCAACCAGCTCTCCATGATTTATTCCAGGACCTAATCCCACCCACCATGGGCAGAGCCTTCCCTATCAGCTAAACAATCTCCTTCAGGTTCGCTCTGGGCTCAACTCAACTACTAATTCACCACACGTGCCCAGAGCTCAAGCCCTCAACAGTCAAGTTGACACCTGTGCCTAACCATGACAGAGACCATGTTTTCAATCCATGATAATCACTGATCATATATTCTCAATGAGAATTTGTTAATGTTTTTCTTTATAGTTCCTATAATACATCATTAAATATATACTTTTGCATCTTTAAAAAGCTTATAGTTTCATCTTTCTTGATGATTATCAACCAGCTAGAAACTATATTTTTCCCATTTCCTTTTTGGTATGTATGTGATATGACATAGGAAACTGAATAACAGTTTTACTAGAGATATTTAAAATGCCCAGGACCTTTCTGAGTAGCTCATCCTCTCTCTACTGCTCCTAAGTTCCAGATCCGTTTTGCGCTATTAGAAAGTGCATGCATTTGTCTAGGTTTTCTATTGTTTCCTGAGTGCACTTATCTATCTACGATGTAGCAACATGCATCCTTATAACCATTTACTTAAGAGCCTCTGTAACTTCGTGGCTTTTTGAAAGATTTTGCTGTGCCAGATGAATTATAAAATCAACTGATAATTGCAAGCTTTATTGGATCACCCAGAGGCAGCAAAGAAAGACCTTCTCCTCAAGGATTCTGAGGGAATGTGGACAGCAACTTGTTCTCAGGTTCTGGCCTCTGCAACTGCAAGATAATAAACTCCTCTCATCTTCAACGCCATGAATAGCAGTAGCCCTTGTCAGATGACACAGTCATGTCTCATTGCTAAATTGGATTAAAGCTTATTTAATTAATGAGATTGGTATTGATACTCATGAGTAAACTTGCCTAATATTTTCATGCTGTTCTGTTTTGTGTGTGTTTCATTATCAAGGTTATATTAGATTGGTGGAATGAATTAGAGGAAAATTCTCCTTTGCGTTTTCATAGGATATTTCTATACAATTAGGCTTGCATCTTTTTTTGCATATTTGCATATCCATTTAAAATCATCTGGCCTTGGGATTTCATTTGGAAAATTACTTCTTCAGTGGAGTTCTACAAATTTATAATTTTCTTTTTGTGTTCAATTTGATAGTTTGTGATTTTAAGGAATTTACTTATTCTAGTTTTAAAATTACTGGCATAAATTGTTTATAATCTTATTATATGTTAAATCTGTGCAGTTTCTCAAATTACATCCATTTTTGACTTTGATATTTAAGAATCTGTCTTTTATAATGATTACTCTTGCCATTGATTTGCTATTAGGTTTTTTAAAGAACTAGCTTTTTGAACTTCATCTTTTCTGTTATAGTATATTGATTTTCTATATCATTAAGAGGTTACTTTCTACAATACTGTGGCTCATTGTGTGGTCATTTTTGTGATACAGTATTTTATACCATAATTTTTTACAGCTTACTATTTTAATAAACAGTGAATACATTTTCATTTTGTAGTGTGTGTTACTATGAAAACTTTTATTATTAATTGATCTATTGATTATTAACTTAGTATTTTAAATTTTCCAATGGGTGTTGTTTCTCTATACTATATATTAAGTTACCTCTTACCTCTACACTATATATTAAGATAATTTCAATGTCATCTAAAAGGTTTGCTGTATGAATTAACTTCCTTAGAACTTTTAGTGGCCAGTTTTGTGACCTGACACGTAGTCCACAGTTGCATATAGATGTATCATGTGTGGGCTGTAGAGAATGGGTCTTCTGCAGACTTTGGGTACAATTTCAAATGTATATAAGCTTAAACTCTTAATTGTATGGTTGATTACTTTGATGCCTTTGTTCATACTTCATAGACAGTTAAGGTCTCTTACTGTAGTTGTGGGTTTGAAAACCATATGCATGTAGAAGCTATATTACTAGGATTTGCTAAGCTGAAGATATGTTGTAGCTTGTATCTAACCAATACTTAAGCAACCTCCTCATCTCTGTAATGTGTTGGGCTTTGCAGTTTGCATAGCGTTTGGGTATAGCTTACTGTTAGTATTTTCTTGATATCCCATTTTTCAATTTGTTTAAGTTCCCATTTTCTGTGTTTTGTTTCAATTGTGCCTTTTAAAGTCTTGTTCCTGACTATCTTAATCCTCAATCTACTGTATTGTTTAAACACATTTAGATTAGTTGTGTCATATATGCTTTTCATTATATTTGTTCTTCATTTTATTGAATTACCACCTTTTCATTTCCTTTGGTTAATTAATTTCTCTTGTTTATTCTCATTCAGGTTTTATTTTCAACCTGTTTGAAGATTTTTTCCCCATAACACGTCTATTTTTCAATCTATAACTTAGTTATTTTAATATTATTTAAAAAAATCCTTAAGTTAATGTTCCTGTATTCCTCATCAAGCGAACATCTTAGAATATGCTAGTTCTGGTCAATTCCTCTTGAAATAATGTAAAATTGTCAGCCATCCTGATTGCTGTAACTTCTTATTGCTTTGCTCTGGTATTTCCCAGGCTCCATTTAGTTCTAGTTAGTTATCATTCTTTTACTTTGTCTTGATTTCTGCCTGGTTCTTGGACATGTATTGCTGTGTACCGTGTTTAGAATAGATTGATTTGTTCTTGTTTTTTAAAGACACAAATTATGTGATATCTACTTTTTGATATAGGCATGTAGTGCTATTAACTCTTTTTAAGATAACCTTCTGCTTAGTTCACATTTCTCATATTTTGTGAAAATAAAAATCTATTTGTTCACCTTCAATCCCCCCCCTTTTTTGCTTATTTGTGTGTGCACACGCACATATGTGTATAAGAGGGCACTTGATTATGTGTGTCTGTGGCCGTGCAATTGTGATATGGGGAATCATCCTGAATTGCTCTAACTCCTTATTGCTTTGTTCTGGGGTTTCCCAGGCTCCACCTTCTATGGCCAGAAGTATAGGCTGCTATGTTTTCTGCTAGGCATTTGGGGATCTGACCTCGGGTTCTTTTGTTTGAGACGTACAGGTTTTAATCCCTAAGTCATTCCCCTCGCCCCCCAAGCACGTTCTCACTGAGGTAGTGCTAACTGTCTACTTGCAAACTAGCTTGACCTTGAATTCATAGCTCTCCTCCAGCCTCTGCCTCCCAAGTGCTGGGGTACAGAATGTGCCACCATATCCAGTCAACTTTTATTTTCTAGTATCATTTTCTTCTGCTTATATATCCATGAGAATTTTTTGCTTTAAAAATCTTTTGGTAATAAGCTCTATTTTTATGTGATTGTTATCTTTCATTCCTACATGATGGCCTAACTAATACAGGATTCCATGTTTTTTTTTTTTTTTTTTTTTGCCTTGCTGTGTGTGCAACGCAAACCAGTTCAGCTATCTTGGTCTCCTACCCAGACCTAAGGAGAGCATGATTGAATAGGATCTATTGAGTGTCACCAGGGAAGAAAACTCCTGTTTCATTGTTCAGAGAGGAGAGTATGTGTTGCTTGATGCAGGTCAGTGTCTCGGATTGCTAGGCACATGGTCTGGAGAAGAGCTTATGTACATAGTATATACACATAAAGGAACTAAGCTGCCCAGGTCATCTGGAAGGGCATGCATATGTAAAACCTAGGTCAAATGGAGATTCCAGGTTCTAAACTCTTCTCTATGCTGCCTCCCTCACTGGGGACCTTAAGCAGTGTGATAATTGAACGCCCTTGAACAAACTATTGGAATATAACTTGACTTTTAACATTATGAAATTCTTGAAGTACAATACATATTAGTCAATATTACAACTGTAAAAATATAGGAACCATTTGTTGACTTAGGCCACAACAAATATTAAAATGTTAGATTCATATTGAAATAACAGTTATTTCTAAATTTTCAAATCACGATTCCTGCCCACAACATTTTAAAACAAGATGGTGATTATAATTATTTTTCCCAAATAACTATCCACTCCCCACTCACAACCCCCTTTACACCATTGGAGAGGAACACTACTTATGGACAATGATGATACTTGTGGAGTCCTGGCTCATAAATCCTAGAATCATTGTGGCCAAGGGGCTGGAGGGCTGAGATTCCACTGAGACTTGGCCAAGGGAATGTGTGGGGCTGCAGTTGTCTTTGAAGCGTAGGCAATAGCGGTGTGAAAGTTGTCTGCATTGCTGGGTTTCTGTTCTCTCTGGCCTTTGCGAGGGGAAACTGAAGGCCTTTCCTCGAGATTTTTGTTTCTTTGCAGCTGTTGACAGTTTGGGCTTGTTATTTTCCCCAGCATCCGTTATGATTTATTAAGTAAAATATAAAAAAAAGAACACAGGGAGCTAACTCTCATGTTTCTTGGATGTCTCTGTGCTCTGTTTCTTAATTCCACATTTTAGAGAGTTTTTATATTGCTATATAAACAACTTACATGGTTTCAACCTGTCCCCTATCAGAAAAACTTGGATAATGTGCTTATTCCTGCTTTTCCCAGAACTAGAGAACGTTTCTGGTAATTTGAGTGGGTATTAAATAAATATGCATTCTGTACCCCTTGATACTAATTTAAAAAATTCATTAAGTGCTCTTGATGTATTGTAATGGTTACTCTTAACTATTGCCGTGAGAGAACACCCAAAGTCAAATAACCTGAGGGAGAAAGGGAGATTTATTCACCTTAGGATTCCAGAGAGAGGATGCAGTCTTTCATGGCAGAGATGGCATGGCTGGCTGCCCAGCCCAAGCTGAAGACAGGCTTTGTCTTAGAACTGCAAGACTGGAGAATCTTTCTTCCCAGTCTTCTGTTCTGTGGCTCCTTTTATCTGGTCCACAACTGGGATGTTCCAATGGGATCTATGGAGGTTCCAATGGGATCTAGGGCTGATCTTTGTATTATCCAGATAATCTCTTCAGGTGGTCTCAGCTGATCTTGCCAGGTGTGATCTCAGCTGGTCTTCATTAATGCCAGGTGTGTCAAGTTGACACCCAGGATTAACTATTATATATTCAAGAAAGAAGTTATAAGGTTTTGAAATAGTTTGTCTTTCTAGGCTTTGTTTAAAGCTTTGGTGGGGAAGTCTTTGTTCTAGGACCAATTTGACCCACTTTGATTCCAAACAAGCTCTTCAAGTACTTGGTTAACGAAACACTCTGGGCACCTGGGTGCCGTCCCACATGGATTACTGGACCATTCCCAGAGCTCTTTGAATTCCAGGGACCATTCATCCTTTTTCCTGAGTGTATCTTCTTCTGGATCTTGGGAGCTCCAGAACCACCCCGTCTTCATTGCACATTGCAGTGGATACACATGGAAGCGCCCACAGCAGGCATAGGCAGTTCCAGATCTGTTGCGCTGCATTTTGTGGCCTCTAGAGGGAGCGCTCCCTCTGCCTAGTTTGCTCATTGATAACTGCTATCAATCTGCCCCTCTCTGAACTCTGGGGCGTCGCCTCTGCAAACTCATGCTATTTCGTTTAAGTCTTTCCCACCTATGTTGCAGCTTGGGCTTCTCTCCACCAGTTACCACTTTGTAGCCATTGCCTAGCTGGACTCCTTTGTTTCCCATCGTTTCAGGTGTGGAATCCATTGCGTTATGCATTATCTGGGGAAAGCTGCTGAAGCCCAGGGTAGTTCTCTCCTCTTCCTCCCTAGGCCTCCCTGCTACCAGGGAAGACCTCCTGTGCTTCTCGCTCTTTCTTTTGTTTTAATTGTGTTAGTTTTAGTACCTTTTATTCCTCAAGATAAGTTTATTGTCTATCTGTTCACAGATCCCCACTTCAAATCTTTGAGAACCAATGGGTTTCAGATTTCACAAACCAACTTTGGATTTGGAATGCACATTATTAGTCAGAAAATCTGAAATGCTTAAAAATCTAAAACTTGGTATCTGCCATCTTTGTACTCTGTGTATCTGTGTATCTGTAAGATTTTGTTTATTATTTTGCTAATGTTGATGTGTGAAAATATCTCTAATAGGCTACCACTTTTAAATGATACTTTAGGTGGTTTTCAGTTATTTTACTCCAGCATGTTTTTGTGATTCTGTCACTAATTGTTGCTGGTGATATCTTGCTTTGAGCATAGCTATATTTTCTGCACATTAGTTATTATATTGATCAATCACCTGTGTCAATATTTCCCTATTTTAATGTTGAATAGTTCACTGCAACAAATTTAGGCATGCATTTCATTACTTTGTTAGGAAAGTTTAAGAAAATGGTTTTCTTTATAGTGTAATGCCCTCAGTGCCACTTTTTTAAAAACTCCCTTGTGTTGTGTTCTTACTCCTGTCTTTTGGCTCTCCTGTTGAATTCACGTTGGACTGTTATTGAATGGGTCTCAATATGTTTTTCCATTATACTTTTACATTCATTTTTTAGATGAACCTGTGATCAAGATTTCATAGTCAGTCTCCATCCACCAGTTGATTTGCAGTTGGAGGTTGGGTTTGAATCCGTCCCTGATCGTGGTATCTCCACTTCTCAAGGGCTGGAATTCGAGACGGGCTCAGTCGGTTCACTAATTTTTAATTTTAGAAGCTGTGATTTTTCAATTGCAAAATGTGCTAATGATTAATGACCTTTTCTTTGTTATAATAAAATATCTAAGACAACCAGATCAAAACAGAAAGAAAAAGAAAGGAAAGTTTTTGATTCCATGTTTTTAAGGCTGGGGAGACAGTATAGCGCAGTGGGGCAAAGCTGCTTCCTTCAAGGTGGCCAGGAAGCAAAAAGAGACAGGAAGACACCAGTGTTTACAATCCTCTTCCAGGATACATCTTCAGTGACCGAATTTCTTCCCTCTAAGCCTCACTGTAAGGTTCTACTACTTTCTAAAAGGCCCAGAAGCCTTTGGGGCACATGCCAGTCTATTACATAGATGTTTTATCTGTTCATTTCTTCCAATTGTTGCTTCATTTTCATAATTCTTTGCCTGTTTTATATCTTCATTAACTTGAAAGGTTATGTTTGTTTTAGAGCAATTTTGAACTCCATTGCTTATAGCTTCTTTCCACATCTTGGTTGCTTCTGTGGCTTGTTACATATGCTTGGGAGATCATCTTCAGAAATTGTCTGCCTGTCAGTTAAGTTTGACTACATGTTTTTTTCAGACAGACTCCCAGTATAAGCTTCAGAGCACACAGTTCAGTGAAGTTGCAGGTTATTTATTAATGAAGGGCAAAAGATTTATATACTCTGAAGAAAAACCAGGGTATTGTTAATTTATTTGAATTTATTGTGTCTGCCTCTCTGTAACTTCTTGCTGCTTGTCACTCTACATTTTATTGTCTTGTTTTCTTCCTCAGATGACTCACAGTTGTATTACTTGGAGAAAGATAATGGAGTCTGAGTCTGTGAGAAGTTTTAATTAAAATGCAATAGGTTTTGAAAAATATTTTGGATATCCAGGGTAGGTCTTTTTTTTTTTTTGCATATTGATAATTTCCAAGGAGTTGAAGTTGTCTGAAATCTGAATTTTGGTTTTATATGGTTATGATTGAAAATCAGAGTCATTTAATATTGTGAGAGACCAGAGATAAAATGTAATTACATAGACTTTCTTAAACCATGTTTGTTTTGAGGGTGCATAAACATCCCAGAACAGTTGGTCGGTATACTATGGAGTTTGGTAATTGGCATTTGGGGTCACAACCAGCAAGCTTGACCTTTTTTGAAGGTATCTATTTGTAGATGATTTTTGCTATTTATACAACAGATTTTCAAATTCATAAATAAAATCTTACTCATGCACACTTTCCCAAAGTTTAAAAATGAGGACCTCCTTTCTTGTGGTCTAATCAATACACTTCAGACATTATAAATCCAGATCATTACTCCTGATCTCAGGAGGTTCAGTTTCATCTTCTGGCTGTTATGTTGGGATTCTAATACAATTCAAATAATAGTCATGTGGACACTTGCTGGAAGGGTTCTGGAGCTGCTTTGCATTTAAAAGAGTGAAATAATGTCAATGAAAAGCTCTTCTACTTCTAATGTGAAGGTTCTTACAATCGGGTAAAAATGTCGCTGTCATGTCTTCAGGTAAAAATGTTGCTGTCTGTCTCTGGAGTGGACACAGCTCTCTCTTCATTACGTCACACAATGGGAGATGCTGCTTTGCACCTAGCAAAGTGTTTACAACAAGTTATGAGCTCTGAAGTGTTTGCTGAATAGTTAAGTGGATGATCAGTGAGGAATGTAGGGTGCAAGGGACAAACTATTTGTGTCTAAAAATGCTGGAAAACTTTTTATAACACCAAATCAAATGAGTAAAGTCTTTTAGAGCAAATACATTGAGTTTTAGCTTGAGATCTATCTATCTATCTATCTATCTATCTATCTATCTATCTATCTATCTATCTATCTATCTATCTATCTATCTATCTATCTATCTATCATCTATCTACCTACCTACCCATCTTTATTATTATCGTTATTATTATTATCATTATTATATATAAAAGCATTAATTCTGGGCCACAGAAAATAGATGTTTGTGCATAAAGTTTGACATTTGAAGATTGGGAGGCATAGTGCATTAGTGTTTTAAGTTTAGATTAAAGACACACTATAAACTAAGCTAGGGAGAAGCCACAGCACACAGAGGATGAATTGTCAATAGTTCATGTGTGCCTTAGTCCACTAACTATTGGCCTCATGTTATTTATGCCCTTGGGTTTCAATAATCACAACATGAAAGATTTCAAATATCTATTATCCAAGATGTAATTAGGTTCTATGAACTATTATCAATTTGTTCCTGTTTTATTTGTTGTCACAGTACAGTTCTTATTTTCTACATAGCTATTAAACACTGACCTTTTTAGACATTCTTTATGTATATGTTGCATTTGAATAGCCTAACATTTCTGCTCACTATATACCCAGTAAAATAATATTTTAGAATGGCTAAACAGTTCAGTTACTCCAAATGACTCTGAGAGAAACTTGGAAAGAATCCAAAACTTGTAAAGTTCAAATATAAAAAGAAGTTATTTAAAAGTTAAGAGGAGTTGTTCTTCAGACTAGTAACTAATTTCGCTGCTACACAAAACACTTAAAGTGTCTTCTAATATGTCAACTTCATGAAACTACCATGGAGCTAAAAAGGTGAGATTATGGCATAAATAAAACATTTCCTTGAGCAAGAAGCAGGAAGCAAGACTTGGAAGGCCAACCAAGAAGGGGTAGAGAATAAAAAAAGGATAATGGCAATATAGAAGAAAATAGGTAATTATAGTTTGAATTAACTTTGGAGTAAGAGTTCAATTAATGTTATAGAAATTGAAAAACAAAGCAGCAAATTGAAAAATGTAAAGCCACCCCAGAATGGAAAAGAATATGACAAAGGTAGAATTGAGTGGTTTTGGGCAGCATCTCTATCTTTGAATGTTTGGAGAAGAGTAGGAAAAATGCAGCACAGAGAACAAGTACTGTGCTCTGCTAGCCTTCAGTCCAAGGAAAGCATGTGTGTGTGTGTGTGTGTGTGTGTGTGTGTGTGTGTGTGTACATAAAAGAACGTGCCTTCTTTTAGCCAAAATCACTGTAAAGAATCATTTTTTTTTCAATAAAATAAGGAAGATGTTGACCACTACATGAAGACCAAATCTTATAGACTCAGGTAGAAAAAAACTAAAGTTCCATTATATTAGTCCATTTTGATGTGCTTTAAAAACTTAGTTTTTTTAAATCTTTATGCTGTAGGTACTGATGTTACTGTCAGTTTATAGATGAAGGAAGTATAGCTTAGAGAGAATAAGTTTTATGGTTTCACAGTAAGTGTCAGGGCAGACTATAAACTATATCCTTGGCCTGAATCTAAGACACTATGCTGTTAAGTCTTAGAATACTTTAAAAGAAGCTTTAAAAATCTCCCACAAACCTAGCAAATAGATTTTAGCAACATGCAAAGTAGAATATGAGTTATGGTTTCTTGGGATTTATCCCAGGAATAGAAGATTGGCACATCACATGGTAATCAGTTAACATCATGTACATAGTCCCACTGTAAAAGAAGAAAACCATATGATCATCTTAACAAACACAGACAGGGCACTGGACCAAACCCAACAACCTTCAGAATTAAAAGAAATCATAAACATACCAAGATTGGAAGGGAAATTCTATAATCTGATAAAGATGATAAAGAGCTTCTATAAATACAACTCTTGGCTGACATCATCTTTAATGATGAAAGATTGAACAATTTTCCCCTTAGATCAGAAGCTAAACAAGACTTGTCACACTTGTATTCAGTATTTTAACAGAAGCTCAAACTAGCAATGTATTCTGTCATATAATTCACCAGGTTATGGTTCTTGGAAAAGAATAGATTAAAATGGCTTCAGTTTAGATGGCATAATCTTATGTATAGACAAACATTTAAAATCAATCCATGGAAAACTACTGATGTTAGTAACTCAATACACTGTCAATGAAAATCCAGAACAAACATCATTATAGTATAAAATACCAAAAATATTTAAGAAAATGAAGACTTACATTCTGGGGAGACTAATACATTGTTGAAGGGCATTGAGTAATATCTTTTTAACAAATTTTAATGCTAGGTATTATACTTTGTCCTCGCTTCTATTCCAGTTTCCCTCTCTGCTTCCTGGTCAGCTGAGGTGTAAGCAAGCAGCCTCACACTCCCACCGCCACCCAGCCACCCACCATTGTTCTTTCTCTACCGTGGACCATGTTTCCTCAGTGTCAGCTTCATTAACTTCATTGCAATAAAAAGTACCCAAACGATTTAGGTGCTTCATTGGCTCATAGTTCCAGGTTACAGTCCAGTACGACAGGAGTGCTATCGATAGTTGCTGAGGGAACTGGCCACACCATATCTAAGGCCCAAAGCAGAGAATGGCAAGGACCAATGTTGCATTCTTGATTTCTACTAATTAACTATCACCGTCTTGCCCACATCCCCAGGGAATGGTCTCACTTATCAGAGGCAAGCCTTTCTATTTGAGATAATTTCCCACAGGCGTGACTACAGGCCTGTCTTAACTAAATAATTCCCCATAGGTGTATCCTCCAAGTGTCAGACTCACAGCTCAGACGAGCTGTCACATCTTCAAAATGCAATCCAGAATACTTCCTGCCTTAAGTTGCTTCTTAGGCATTTGGTTACAGCCATGAGAAAATAAATGAGTACAATCATTAGGCCCAATTAAGTAGTGGATGCGTATTTTAGCAGACATTTCTCCAAAGATGTACAGATGGCCGATAAATACATAAAAAGTTGCTCAATTTAATTTGAAGAGTGACAATCAAGGTCACGGTGAAGCATTATTAGCTATTAGGGTGGTCATAAAAGTAACAAGATCACAGAAATTAACAGGTTTGCAAAAGTATGGAGCTTTTGAAACCCTCATACTTTATAGACGATGAGGTCACACAATGCAGCTACACTGGAAAACACTTCCCACAGCTGTTCCTGATAGTCCCTCAAAATTTACACTCAATGTAATATTCACCAATAACATCCCAGTATATAGTATGTAAGTTTTTAACAGCCTGTCCATGAATGCTCAAAGCAGCTCTGTCCTGGATATGCAAAAGAGGAGAAAATATCTGTCAATCAGTGAATGGATGAGCCAAATTTGGGTAGTGATACAAAGAGATATTATTCATTCATGAAAAGAAATGAAATGCTGATACTTGTTCCAGCATCTATGAATGCTGGAGGCACATGCCTAGTGGACGAATCCAGGCACAAAGACCACGAGATGCAACATTACATCTATGTGAAATGTTAATCATGTCCATAGTGACTGAAAGGCATGGGGCTAGCGACTTCCGGAAGGAAGAGAAGGGGACCGAGGAATGACTGCTAGTAAGCACAAGCTTCTCTGTGGGTGATATGCTTGGAAAAGAGAGTGTCATGTGTAGATAGTAACAGCTAATGAACAGGGTGGTGTGGGTTTGCAATCTCAGCACTTTTAAGATGGAGTCAGAAGCATGAGGAATTTAAGAGACCCTTCGATATCCAGCACTGAGAAGAAATACCCAAAGAAATAAATGTCTTGTGTCAAGAATACAAAATAAATAAATGAAGACCAGTTACAGTTACACAACTTAAGATGGTGAACTTCATGGTACATAAATCATAAGTTTATGAAAAATGAATATTTAAAAGAACTCAGACAACTCAACTCAGAGGTGTCTGCAAGAATGGTGGAAGCATTAAAGAAGGCCAAACATGTTTTACACAGGTCAATGTATTTTAGGTGTGAAGGTGATTTATGGTTTTGCAAATCTGCTTTTATTGCCCAACAAGGGTAATAACAATTGGAAAATGTATGTAAAGATCATGGTATAAAGACCCAGTCAGCATATAAAAGGATCAATCAAAATAGCACATATTTATGAAACTATAACATGAGCATTTATTCTTTACAGATAAGTATCAAAAATGAAGAAAATCTAGACACACTGTGATATAAGATCATAAGGATTCAGCCTGTAGCAGGGACACACTGTCAAATAGATTCAAGGAAATTTATCTTTTGCTTGTCACCCTTAACATTAGATAATTCTAGGTTGGGGTTTTAGAAGTATCGGAAGGATGTTCCCTAGTTAAATGAAGATAAAGAAAAGAAAGCTTTTCAAAGCAAAAAAGCAGGCAAATACTGCCTGTATGCAAAGCAAAACAGCAAATAAATATCTAAGATGCATAAAGGAAAGCAGGAAAGATGACCAAATCTAGGCTCATATAATATTTATAACGACAAATATGAATGCCTTTAAGGCATGGAGGTTCAAATTGAATCAGACAAATGAAAAACAAAACAAAAAGGAACTAAGGGCTTACACCTTTAAAATCTAGCACAAGCCAAAAAAATGTAGGTGGAAGAGAGACAATCCCTTTATATCATAAAAGTGAAAAATTCACAATTATAGCTTTACTGAAATTCACACTGATTGATGCATTATACAACTTGTGATCTTTATGTGTCAAATACTATTTCATTCAAACATACAAAGTGAACCTATTACAGTATGAGCAGAAATGATGGAATCATGTGCTGGAGGTTTTAAGCGCCTTTGCCAGCCCATGAAGTCAGGTGACATGCAGATCATGGCGATGGAATGGGAAAAGTCTAGTGACAGCAATGACATGTTTCTCTTGATATGTTGATGACTCCTTCATACTAACCGATAATTCAACTGATTCCCTAAAGAGCAATCATTTTTGTCACAAGAGAGCTAAAATGAAAATCAGCAATACAGGCTTAATTCTGTCAAACCCACACGTGATTATTTAAAAATTAGTTTTAGAGTTAGATATGGTGGTGCCGACCTATAATCTCAACATTCCAGAATTAGAGGCAGGATGATTTTTGCAGCCTGGTCTACACAGCAGTCACAGACCAGCCAGGACTAAACAGAGAGACTCTGACTCAAAAGAAGTAAAAAACCCTAAAATAATAGGATTAGTTTATTTTACTTCTTAGTTATATATTAAATCTAAGAAAAAAAACGAGAATGTTATTTGTCAAAACCAGTATCATCAAAACCCTACTTCATCAGGATAAGCATTGTTTCTGCTGTCTTCATTATAAAAATTAAGATAAGCAAGAGAAGTTAATTTTAAACCATTTGAGGATATGAAAGTGACTTTCAAATATAGCAGGAATCAGAAATGTAAATCCAAAATTATTGAACTGAAAATGGAAGAATTATTTAATTGACAAAATATTTCAATAGTTTCTTAAAATATTCAAATGCATAACCAAAACATTAATAAAATAAACAGGACACTAGAACATTTAAGTCTATAAAATTAGCATAGATTAGTGTAGTTATTAACTAGACCAGTGTACCTAATTATAAAAAAAGCACTTTCTAGGGGCAGGCTACTATAACACATACACATACACACATGAACACACACATGGATTCACAGACATACATGCACACACACACATTCCATATACAAAATTTGGTGTATGGAAATGCACATGACATTTTCCTTGTTTTTTTTGTTTTTACTTTTATTAACTCTTTGTTCCTCTTTCATAAAACTATGTAAAAAATAGCACACACTCCACAAGCCATGGGATGGTTTCATGTGATGTGCTTGTGAAACGCTTGCAACAGTGTGTAGCGCATTGTAAGCAATCAACGTAGCTGTACGTAGAGAGTGCTGGCTCTGTTGTCAGCAGTCATGTGAAACAGGAGCTCTAGAACTTAGCAAACCATCCAACATGACCATCAGGCTCCAAAGCTTCTTGTAATTTCTGTTTTCCTGTTCCTTGAGGTTACCAGCCTCATTGTTGCAAGATTACTGGTTCCTTTCCCGGCACTGCATTTGCCCAGGTGGGGAGAAAGGAGAACGATAAAAACTTTCTTTTCTTGACACTGTTCCTCTTTATTAGAGAAGTGAGCTTCTCCCACTGACCAGAAATATGTTGCATGCCTGTTATAATTACAAAAGAAGTTAGGTGGCTAAGAATTCTTCCCTGGGGCAATTCTGTGTTTAAATTTCATTGGTTAAATAAAAAGCAATGGCTCCTGTGAAGGCAGCCAATGGCGTCTCTCAGACACTATTAGTTTTAATGTGTACTAGTAAATTAAAGCATGCTAATAAGATGCATGCTCATCAGATTATATATATATCGAGAAAAACAGGGGTTAAGGCTGTGGTTCAGTTGGTAGAGTGCTTGCCCACCTATGCATGAAGTCCTGGGTACGATCCCTAGTACTGCATAAGATGGACGTGGTGGTACATGCCTGTAATCCCAGCATTCAGAAGGTAGAAGCTGGAAGATCAGAAGTTCAAGGCTATCCTCAGCTACATAGTGATTTTGAGGCCAAGTCAACCTGGGGTTATATGACATGCTGGGTCAAAAACAGTAACAAGCTTTGTATGATTCTCCTTCTTTAATAGCAACATGCCCATAAATAAATGAGTAGATATTGGACCAATGACTTTATAGTCCCCTTATTTCTAAGCATCAGGCTTAGCAATATGCACCAGATTTAGACAACTTTTTGAAAGTCTAGTGATGAACTTCTTGTCAGTGGTAGAAATTGTGGCATTTGTAAGAAGAAATAGCTCTAGCTAGACGAGCTAGTATTTGCCAAGTCTCATTTTCTTCTCTCTCATTGCATTGGCCACGGGAAGCCATGCGGGAAGACCAAAGATGATGTAGTGTTTTCAATTTGCACGATTATTGGAAAGGCTTCTCTCAGAAGGGCTTAAGCCAGAACATTGCATGACTGTTTGGAGATCATGTCATATGCTATTATCGCCTGGTATTTTTCTGATCAAGATACCTTCTGAAAACCTTACATGATGCCTTAAAGCAGCCATTAGTGTTAAGTGAGGGAGAGGGAATCCTGGTAACTAAAATATTTATGCTAAAAATATTCACCAGCATTCTCAAAAGGAAAAATGGGTCTCATTGGTTCCTGCAAGACTGGTCCTCAGAAACTCTTCTCTCGGTTAGCTGGGCTCTCGCCATCTCGGCAGTAGCCATACTACTTCCAGCTACAGCCAGAAGGATGTGGACTTGTGATCCAGGTTGCTTGTATTTCTGTGAATATGGGTATGCGTGTTTTCCCAGATAAATCTAGGGGAACTGGAAATTGATCTATTTCCAAGGCAGGAGGAAAGCAAAAGAGTCTGGTAAACCAGGTCATCTGGACTAGGGTCCCCTACCCCCCAAAGCAGTTAGAACCTCCATGGATACAGCCCTGCATAGCTGAGTCCTCCAGACAGCTGCTTTGAAAAACTACCTAGCGATTAGCTCACCGGGCTTTATGTTTATAGCAGTTACTTTGGGAACTGCTGAGTGAGTTAAATAGTGAGTTAAAGCAAACCTTTTCTCTTTACAAGTTGCTTATCTCAAGTCTTTAGTCATAGTGATGGAAAGCTGACCAGCAAGCCTCCTTTCCATATTTATCTCCAATCTTTACTCCAACTATATCATGCATTCTTCTTTCTGATGCTCAGGCGAAAGTGCTCCCTTGCTCACAGCCCTCTCACCCTGTGCAAGTCCAGATGGCACCTGACCCAGGTTCTATTTGGTCGAAGGACCTGTGCACTTACCTCGCAGGGCCATTCCTCCTCATTTGTCGAGGCTCAAATCCCTGGCCGGCATCGTCTCGTCATCTCCCACCCTCCAGCTGTCTTGCTGAGCACATCAGTGAAGGCCACGGTGTGCTGAGCCATGCTTGATTCCCCCCCAACTTCCCACCACGTCCCCTCTGAACAGCTACAATCTTCAGTGTTCTGTCACCTCACAGTCTTCTTCCACTGAATTCAACCTTACCGTTTATGTCAGTGGGAAAGCAGAATGCAAACATTGCTTATGATTGACATTTTCCCCATTGACTTCCAGCTCTTCCCTTTACCTGTGGGAAAGGGATGGCTTTCGTGGGTCTTGTTTGTTTGCGTGTGTGTGAAGGCTCAAAATCTCATTTCTTGCTCTTCCTTCATTGTGTCTTTTCTTTGGGGATGTTTCAAGCCTCAAACCTTTTCCATCTTCTTTTTTTTTTTTTTTCCATCTTCTTGAGGTAGAGAAATTCAGGTTGATTCCTAATGTCACTCTTGGGCCTCCACAGGCACACATAACTTGGGTGCCTTCTTGTACATACACACGCACACATACATATACACAAAAGAATGTCTAACTTTTGCATCTTCTCAATCTCATATTGGCTGCTGCTTCTCTCTTAGAATTATGAACTAAAACTGCTCTCTCTCTCTCAATCCAGTAGGTCCAGGTTGTTTAAGCTCTGGAGCTCAGCTGTTTTGGAAGACCCATCATTTTTCAGCTCTGTCCGTAAGTGGAAAAATGCCTGATTGACATAGGTGAAACAAATGGGTTTGTTTGACTGTTTTGCATAGCGAGATGGCCGAGGGAAGACGTCTCCGAGCTCATGCAGAAGCTGAGCGATCGAACCATTAGCAATCAAGAAGCCGAGCTCCGTTGGCCACTTTCCTCTGCTGTTCTGTGTAGTTGTTACGCCCGGAGCGCAAAGTCCAAAGAAACCCACTGAAATCGTCCAGTGATGCAAAAACAAGAAGGTCATTTTATTAGATCAAACCTAGGTTTGGGCCACACAAGTCCTCAGTGCAGTGAGGGAGTGCAACCCCGAGGCAGCAGGGTTTAGGGATTTTATAGGACTGTCCAAAGCAGAGACTGAGGAATTTGCACGTAGCCCATGAAGCCTTCCTCAACCCCTTCCTCCAGGTGACCGATGGCACTCTGGTACGTGCTGGGGGAGGGGGATGGCACCAAGGGGTCCGCAGTTGCTCCTAGGACATCAACACTTAAGTCAAGTCCGACTCCTGTAAACAGTTTCTAGCACCCCTTGAATTACTCATGGCCCTTGGAATTCCTTGAGCAGTTAGTGACTGGCTTCCACCAGCTCTGACCACAATCTGTCCTTGACAAAGTTGGTGAAATGTTACTGTAAAGGCTGCTCTTCAGTGTAGGGGGGCTCCCGGAACGTTAAGTGTTTCCCAATTTGGAGCTGACTGGTCATGATTATAGTCATACACAAATTGGGTCAAACAGTCTATGTCTAGCATGTCTGGTGTTTCACAGGGAGGGCAAGTGAACAAGTACAAAATGGAAACAAATATGTACAGGTCCCACATAATGATGTTCAGTCCTGTTTGTTACCTTATGGTTACAGGATGGTTGCCATAGTGGAGGGTGTTGTAACATCATTCAAGTAAGAAGAAAGTAATTGATGAGGTGGACATGTGTGCGGGCTACTGCCAGCTCTTGGAGAGTGGGACACATGCAATGTCCCAAAGTGAGGAAGGAAGGAGAGTGAGTGGTGATAAGCGAGGTGTGGAACCATTGAACTGCCAGGTGCGGGGTGTCCAGTAGGCATTTCGAAGGTTATGTGGGTAATCACATCTCTTAAACTTTAATTCTCATGCAGACCACATATGGGATACTGTTAAAGCGATCATGACTGGCCATAACTGGAGTAGTCTGCATTCCCAAGTCAGTTCCACATAATGCTATTGCTACTGGGGCCTAAAGCATAGCTTGAGTCCTATAATGACTCTTGAAAGTTTCTTTTTTTCCCCCATATGACACAATTTGAACTTTTTAAAAAAAAACTCTCAATCCAGTTTTGAATGCATCCAATGGCAAGTTAGTGTCTCACTCCATGTAAAGCTGACATGCTTTTTCCTTTTGTGACCTAAAGGAGCTTAAATGATTTCCATATTTTAATTGTGTAAATATCTAATTTATCTTCTATTTCTCTCTCTATCTCTATCTATCTATCTAATCTACCTACCTACCTATCACTTATTTTTCTAGCTATCACTTATCATCTGTCTGTTTATGATGAATGTTGCTCTTTCATTGTCTCATTCATTGAAAATCTCTAACTTGTATTCCTTTCCACATGGCTTCTCTATTTTCCCACATGGTCACCTTTCTGCCACAGGCACCTCTGACCTAGTGACCATAGAGACTGGCCACCTCTTATCTGGGTGCCTTAGGCAAAACTGTATTAATGAGAGGATCAGTATTCAGTGTCTTTTTCTGTGGCCTCTCCCTTCTACGAGAGTCCATTTAGGTAAGATGTAGGCTGTATCCAGAGCATTCTTCTTGGATGGACTTCAGCTGGTACGTGAGGTCCAAGAAAACCCCACATGCTGCTCATCTGGACCTGTTTTGGAGACCGAGCCATTCCCAATGAAGGAATGTTTCTTTTTGCCCACCATTAAGTTCGAGAGTCAGACACTAATTCCAGGCTTGAGTCATGAGACCAGTAGCCCTACTGATGGACCCGTAATCATAGAGGAAACACCTGTAACCATTCCTTTCAGGGTAGGGGATGCACTCAACTCTCTTCAAGAAAATTCCTTAGGACCAAATCTCTCCAGATTCTTGGTTGCTAACTTAGATATGTCCGGGATTCAAATTACCACTTGCAAATTTTGACAGAGAATGTGCTGCTGTGTTTTGAGCTATTGTGTGAGCTTGACACTGTAAAGGTCTGAGAGTGCCATCCACCTCGAGACACTGTGGATTGATACAGTGATGGTTTTAAGGAAAAGGTTGGTTTTTTTTTTTTTTTTAAGAATTGCATGTTGCCTCTTTTTTTGGTCCTGGTGGCAGCCTATTTTGTCACTAATTATCTTAGAATCTTCATAGAAGCCCCAGTTATGAGGAGTGTTTACAAGTTTATTTCCTTATTTGTATCCATTCAATACAAATGCAAGTTGATTTTGTTGATTTTCACTCACTTTCTCATTCTGTTTGGGAAGTTTTAATTGTTAAAAATTCAATATGAAGTAGACAGATTCACTTTTGATTGATCTTTGTTTTCAGCTATTTGTTTGCTTATTTGAATACCTGAATTAAGATACATTTTCAAATAAGTAATATAATTTCTTTAGTTGCCTTATAATTTATCAGTATTTCAAAGCACATGTATCTAAATAATACCCTTGCACAGCTCATTTCTTTGAGACTTGGGATGGTATTTATGTGCAAACATGACTGCTATGCATCTAGGTTTACGATTATGTGAATTAGACAAAAATTTCCCTTTCTGTTAGACTTTATTTTCTCTTCACATATGTAAAAGATAATTTGGAGTGTTTTGTGGGGGGAGGGATTGTGACCCCAAACAGAAAGACCCATAAGGAGATTTAAATTATCTTAACTATGGTAAATGTCTCTGAGTGTCCATACAGCGATTTAACCTCTCCATTCCCCATCCTGAGACTGTCCAGCCTTAGCAAGAACCTGGGGTCGACATTTCTGCCACTGCCTTTCTAATTCCTCATTCTTCCTGGGAAGGACTTCAGTGCTCATTCGACTGTCTCTGAGTAACTAGAGCTGACAGGCAAAATGCTTGCACCGAAGCAACGAAGCCCACCATCCCTTACTCTGAAAGCTGTCTGACAGAGAGATGCAAGCCGCTCACACACTTTATAGATGCAGACCACTGAGAGGCCCAATTTCAAAAATAGCTTGCTTTTTATCTTGCCAATATGACGGAGAGTAAATTTCGTGGTTTCAGACTGACTTTGGGTTGAAGGCGAAGAAGACAATTCCACTTAGAAGAGCAAACATAAATTCCTGTCCACTTTTAGCCAGAAGGGGGCAGCAGTCGCCCGCATCTGAACCCTTGCACAGCGATTCTAACAGACTTTGCCACTTCAAATGAATTGCTACTCAACGGCTCAATAGTTAAGAGTACAGAACAGCTCTCACATTAACTTTGTGAGATCACAGATGTGTCTGCCATGTGTTTTCTTTTTATTCATTTAAACTTGGAAATTATGTAGTTTCTCTTAGACTCTGGGTCTGCAAAACTTAATGAGTGCTTGTTGACAGTCTCTGCCTTGAATCAGGGCTTTTCCAGTGAACTGGGAGATCGACAGTCAGGAAACAAGCCAGTCAGTGGTACTGTCCAGGGTGTAAATGTTTGCCTCTCAGACGAGGAAATTATTTTTACTTGATCTACAGTTAAATACAAGCCCATGGGAATATGCAACGATATATTTTTATCTCAACAACTGCTTATATTATTATTAAGCGCTACATGGTTTATACCTTTTTTCCTAAATTAGGATGTGATTGTTCCGGATACAGTTCTTTTAATATTGTATTCTTGCTAGTACATTTGGTAACAGTTAAGTCTTACTCAAAATAGTTTCTTGAATTAGGTTTTATGCTTCAAAGTCCAAATATAGTAGAGCACAGAGCAATTTTGGGTGGTAATTCATTAAAAAAAAGAAAAACAAGTGAACATCTATTATTGAGCAAGTATAGAGACTTACATATTTGTATTGATAATTATACAATTCTCTTTTTATTTTAAATTGCTACTCGCTATATTTACATATGATTACTGAATGTTGAGCATCCTATATGCCTTACCCCATGATAGTCTGCATTCATCTAGACTTTATAGAAATAGGGTCATGAGGACCCATTTCATGTCTGTTTCTCATCATTTATTCAGTTAAATGTGTACTCTTAATAAGGTGATGTGCATTTTAGTTTTCTACTGTATTTATCTTTGAAAAATGTGTAGATTCTGAGGTCTTCATTTCTTTTATGAAGAACCTAAATATAAACCATACAAAGAGGCTAAAAATATCAGTAGCTCAAAATCTATATTCTTCCCAAGTGGAATTGGCAGCCCATGGCAAATTAAAGATGACTTTTTTTGAGTTCTTTGGCAGTCCTCTCCAGAAGAAATGGGGTGTTCTTGTTTTCCTCCCTGGAATTCATTTGCATTCCCGGTCGCTCTGACTCACACATGCTTCTGGGGGAGGGGGGATCTGTGCTGCTGTTCTGACAAGGGTCTTAGGACACTGGAGCCTTTTCATTCTGTCACTGGGAGCATTTGCACTTGGACTTCACTAGCCAGACTGGATTGTGGAGTGTTGCAGTTACCCGCATGGTTGCCGATAAATCAGCATCAAGTGGCTTAAGGGAACAAGGGATTTATTTTCTCTTACGAATGCCCAGTTACAGTTCTCCGTCAGCTTGACAGGGGAGCACATGCCAACACCAAAATTGAGGGAACCATCTCTACAAAACAGCTGAGAGACGGACGATCCTTACTTTCCAGACCAGCATGCCTAGCCAAGTGTACACAAGGATGCCAACTCTCTCAACCAGCTCTCTGTATTTTATTCCAGGGCCTAGTCCCACCCACCATGGGCTGGGCCTTCCCCATCAGCTAGACAATCTCCTGTGGGTTTGCTCTGGGCCTAACTCAACCATTAATTCTCCACAAATGTGCCCAAAGCTCAAACCCTCAACTATCACGTTGACACCTGTGCCTAACCGTGACATGGACAGACCCAAGTGAAGACGCCACCCTGTGCTTCTGACTGAGCTCCAGCTCCGGCTGACCCGGCTGGCCACAGGAGCAACCCTCTCAGAAGTGTCCTCCATTCTCAGGCTCCTTTCCTCCCCTGCGGGATAGAGACGCTGCCCTTCGCAAGCCCTGCTCACCTGTCAGTAAAACAATGGACTTTTGCTTCCCGCAAAAAAATATTGGAAAAGTTTGATATTCTGCATTACTTAACTGAACATAATTCTTCGACTAAAAAAATTCTTTCGATGATGCTTTTTCAAAATAAATGATATTAAGCTGACAGGTCTTCAAAATCCTGTACCTTTGGGAGGAAAACGAAACAATATAAGTGCATAGTCAGCATGGTAAGTTCTAAGCTTTGCCTGTGTGACACCACATCAGGCTTGGAAGGTTAATTGCTTGACTGCCACCGAGATGCCAGCAAATGTGGAGATTGCCCACCATGCCAAGCACGTAACCAGTCATGCCATTGTTTATGTGCTAAAACAACAACACATGATGCGGACTATAGGCTTGGGATGGACTTTTGGAAACACGAATGAGCAAAAGAACTTACTGTATAATGATGTTCCAAGCCTGTTCTCTGCGACTTTACTTAGCAGAGTACAACTAAAGCAAAGAGAAGTGAACATTGAGCAGTAGTTTTGCCTTTTGTGTTTTCAGACTAAAGGTGCAGGACACAGCAGTCTTTTAGATTCTTTTAGCAAGTACAGTCTTGTTTTCACCCTGACATGTTTTCATGTACTAACTCCTTCAGGGGACAGAGTTCACATTTTCTTCAGTTTTAGTAAGCGCCAGAATCATCTGAAGGTTATTAAAATAGAGACCAATGCCCAGAGCTTCTGATTCATTTATTTTGGGGAAGGATCGGCAAGGATTGCACTCAAAACAAATTACAGGAAATATTGAAGAAAACAAAGTTTCAATAAATAGAAAAATACCGCAAAACACACATCAAGAACTACTGGACCACAATAAATAATATATCATGAATGCTTTAGCATGATTTAGTTATTATCTGTTGGTTGAAGGTTAAAACTGGGTGTGGTGTTTTGCTTCTGAAATCGGTGCTTTTTGGGAAGCTGAGGGAAGACTGCTACTTCAATCCAGAAGTGTAAGTAGCATAGTGAGACACCATCTCAAACAAGCAAATGAAATACAACAAAACAAACAATACACAAATGGAAGATAATGACAGTCAATTATGATTAAATTACCTGAAGTACCAATTTTAGAATTGGTTAACACAGAATTCAAAAGTAAACATTACCGTATGGCTGCTGTGAGCTGGGTGCTAAGAGCTCATACAGTGATTTGGGGATGCACATGGTTTTAGGGGGCAAATAGGAGAATAGCTTCTTCCTGGTGTTCCTGTAGACCTTCTTGTAGATGGTTAGGTAGGCTAATATCTACAGCACCCTTCGTCCCCTTGTTATTTTTTGTTTTCTGATTGACTTGCGATTATAGCTCATTTTTATTTGTTGTAATGTAGTGTTTTATGTGTGTGTGTATATATATATATAGTGTGATGAGCAAATCAAGGTAATTCACATACTTCCTATCTTCAACTCTTAGCAATCTTTATGGTGGAGGACATTAAGGTTCTTCTGGGTACTATGAGATGTACAGTAGGATTTCGTTATCTGAATTTACTGGACTGTGTCAGACAATACCAGAATATGTCACCCCACCCTCTTTACTGTCCCTGTTGACTAGCTTCCTTCCATTTTCCCAGGCCCTGGGAATCTCTTCTCTATCTTTAGATATGAGACTGAATATGAGAAAGACCGAAATGGCAATTTCTATTACAAAACATGAAAGCTTGAGGTATAAAGATGTTAATTGGGAATGTAAACTTGAGGAAAGAAAGAAGTGAATAATATAGGGTCTGTTTATGAGAAAGAGCGTACTGCTAGCTAGACCTAGTGATTTTAGTTGCTATTGTTGTAGCTACATTTCCCCCCATAATGGTTAAGCACAAAGGACAGAAACAGAGAGACAGGGCACCACACGTGTCTGATGACTTAGCAGCATGTGCTGCTTACTTCGTTTCTAAACTTTCAGCTGCTGTTATTTTTTTTTACAATCCTAATGCCACAACTGATGCTTAACTGATGCATGGCCTAAAACAGAAATGGCATCTAAAAATGAAACATCTCAAAATATCAAGAAATCTCAAGCCATAGCAACCCACTGAAATCTGCTAGCTATAATTAGCTTTCGTCTAATTCCAAATGGACAATAATGGGGACGGTGTAGCAGAAATTTTGCTTTTACCTAAAATGTAATGCCCATTTCAGAAAAGCAGCTGCTTAGTCACCCTGAGATTAAGAAGAATCATTGGCAAATCAACAGGAACAAAGTCACAGCTACTAGATAAAGATGAGAGAAGCACAAAATGAGAAGATGTGAAGCTAGAATTAATATTGATCTTTTCTACTTACCAGACTGACTTTAGAAAACAAAAGGCCATATGCATGATTTTCACTAATTATATATATATAATATAAAATATAAAATTTCTGAAGGCTGAGAATATAACACTTTTCACAATGTCTGCGGCTCAACAAATGGTCACACACCCTTTTTCCTTTTGTGTGTGGAGTATATTTAACTCTTCACAATACAAGTGTCTGGTTTGACAGTACAAGAAAGACAAACAGTAGCATTCAAAAATCATGACGACCATTTTCATATGTAATGAATTGAGTTCAAACTCCAAACCTGAAAACCATTCTGGCAGTTGGGAGCACAGACCTTTCACTGTAACATCTTGAAACGCAGGCTCTAATCCAGGGCTTAAGTAATGCATGTGTCAAGATAGTGAATGGGCTGTCTGTGAAAGGCGTCTTTGAACTGGTTTTTACTTGTGGAGCTGTTTTGTGTAGTGAAGAGTGTCCACCTGTCAAGAAGCCATATGAAACCCAGGTGAGTAACTGGAGTCGGGTCTACTTGCCCTGAGGATACCTGAGCTTGACATTTGTGATGATAGTGGAATGCAAAAGTTTGGTGTGTGTGTGTGTGTGTGTGTGTGTGTGTGTGTGTGTGTGTGTGTATGTGTGTGTGTGTTTGACGTGTCCCGAAGCTTCTGTTTGGGGTTCACCTTACTTAATTACCAAGTAAGCGTGAAGCAAGAGAAACATACTCAAACACCCTTCATTTTTCATTTTAAGGTTCTGTACCATGAGAAAATTTGATTTTTCTCTTGGCTTTAGCTCTAGAAAGAGTTCAAATAGAAGGTGAAGAGCAGAAAACAAATTTGAAAATTTTATATGAAGAAGCTTCCCTTACTCTAAAGACAGGATTTTTCTGTTGCATTTTAAAATTTTGGGGAAAAAAGAACCCTCAAAGGTTTTCTATAGTTATTCTGTTGACAGTTACAGGTCACAGAAAATTAGTCCTATTTGTCTCTGTGCTCATTAGGATTCTAGAAAATAGGACTTTACTTTCCTCCAAAAGATATAACTGATGATTAAGAATGAAGTATTTCTTGGTTTTGAAATTTATTTCATAGTCAGAAATTCAATAGTTTCATTGAATAAGGCTATAGTTTTTCTAATAACCATGTTAAGCAATTATATTTTGTAAGACTTAAGTAGTTAAAGTGAAGGATGTTTATCCCAGGTCTTGGGTATGCATAAGTCAGGTGATCTGTGTGTTTGGGAGCAAATAATGCACAATAGAGCGAAAACAGTGAGCAAAGCAGACTGGATCTTACCATGGACGGAGTGATTTTGGTGAAGTTTCTATCTGTTGAGTGAAGAAAATGGGCTAGGTATATGAAATTCACTTTCTAAAAATCCTGTTATCAAAAATAAAACAAACCATATTCATAGAAGGGTAAAAATTAATATAAAAATTGGGAATTTAATTTCCCTTTGGCCCTTTTTCCTGCTCTTTCTTCCCTCTACCCCTCCTTCACTTCCTCCTTCTCTTCTTTTCTTCAAATTTCTTTTCATTAGTCTCTTGGGTTGCAAATCCGTTCTCCAACAAGACTCAAAAATTTCAATTCATATTGACCACAGTTGGACTTTTAAGATTCTCTTAAAAAGTGGTCTTAGATTAGGACATGGTGTTTCTAGTTTAGCTGTTTATCATAGCACCAACAAGATTAAGGTGGGAACCTTGAGTTGAAAGAAAGTCTCAGAAAGGCCTTGGAAAGACAGGAAGCCAGGGAGATGAAAATTAGGTTCAGATCTTGGGGATTACCCCCTTGGCAGCCAATTCAATTACACTGCCTTCCTGACGTCATTGTAGCCAACTTGCCCTGTCTAGAACGCTCTTCTCACCAGGTGACCTGTTTAAAGATAATACTTTCATGTTTAGGTGGGAAAGCTTCTGAAAAGAAAACACAAAAAACCGATCTCAGGACAGAGAAGCTAGGAGGGCAAGTGGGCAAAGGAAAGGCGGTGTGGAGTGGGGAAAAATCACGGAGCTGGAGCCCACGATCCAAAGCGTTTTGACAGATGGCAAGTTGTTAGAAAATTGCAGCTCCCGGGCGGTAACGTAGGGGTTCCACGAAGCCAGACTTACAGTTGCGCCAGAAAGAGGTGGGTGTCCCCCTCTCATGTTCCCCTTTCTTTTCTTGTCCTCTGTTTCTTCCCCATCTTCTCACAGGCGTGGACATATCCAAGTAAAAGGCCCTCTCGAAGTTCAGAGGGTCTTAGGTCCCCTGGCAAGGTGTGAGGTTAATGGGAGTTCTTTCTAGTCGCCCTGAGGCAGGGACCCAGTTTCTCTCCCCCGTACTACTGAGCCGTTGGGATTCATCGGGCAGTAGTCCTTGAATTGGGGATTCTGTAGCCTAATCTACTAGCAATGACAGCGTTCTCTGTGTCTTGTCATATACTGTCTGTACCAAGAATAAACTATTGGGTCAAGTTTCAAAGAATATGGGCAAATCTGAATATGATTTTCTTTTTTTTTCTGTTTATACTGCAGAACCATTTGAGTGAAGTTAATTATTTTTTCTAAGCTATTGTCTAGTATTATATTATGTATAAAATTTACTATGTAAGTGTCCATTGGCATATTTTGGCTTAATCAAGATTGGCATTCTTAGTGCTTCCAATAAGGACTCTTCCTAAGGTACTGCATTAAATGGACTCTAAGAAACCTAAGAGAAACTGGGGGTGTAGTTCAGTTGGTAGTGTCTGTGTCAAACGCTCAGGAAATGCTGGATTTTGATTCTCAGCACCACATAGACTTTTGGGGTAGTGTATGCCTCCAATCCCAGCACTGGGGTAGTAGAAACAGGAGTTTAAGATCATCTTCAGTTGCATAGTGGGTTTGAGGCTAGCCCGAAGTACATGAGACTCTGTCTCTCCCCTCAACAAGAAAGAAAGAAAAAGAAAGAAAAAGAAAAAAAAAAAAAGAAAGAAAGAGAAAGAAAGAAAAAGAAAACAAGAAAAGAGGGGCTCCAATTCGATCCGTGCATTGAAATGGTCTGAGTATGTCTGGAAGCCATGGCAAGAGAGAAGATGCTCCAAGGAGATACTTGAAGAGTCCCCCTTTTCAGTTGTCAGACTTGGAACAATGGGACCCCAAATAATTGGCATCTCCCTAAGAATTTCATGCTGGAAGAAGGAAAAGGCTGAAGCCTGGTGCCAGCCAGGGGAGAAATTTATCTCCCAGACCAACAATTCACAGGTGTTTCTAGAGCAGAGAGTGGGTCAGTGATGGGCGGGGCCACACAGCCACCTGAGGATTGCTTAGTTACATGTACCTCTTGTCTTCTGTTTAAATGTAAACCTTGGGACTCAGTACTATTGCCTAGAGCTCTTTTTTTTTTTTTTTTTGTGTTCCCCTTTAGTATGGGAACACTATTGTGGCTGTTAATCCCTTGCTTCTAAGGATCGTAGAGCCTGTGATCCATGCTAGACTTTGGGGGGGATCAGTGACATATTGGTCATTGCGCAGGTTATGCAAAGTCCTATTATGATTACTTCGGCCCTAATGTGCGTGGAGTATCTTGCATTTTGTTGCTCCTCCCTATCTTTAGGCTCTTACAATCTTACCATCCCCTCTTCTGCAAATTGAAATATAGATTCTGTCAGAGGAAATGACATCTAGAATCAGGACAGTGTTCCAAAACCTCAGCCATTTTAAAACTGGAGAGCTAGAAATGAAATTTGTCAGAAATGAATACAAAGGTGCTTCCAAATTCACAGCTCCAACAAGCCGCCAAGACTCTGTGGTCTTAAGGAGCTTATAGCATTAAACTGGGGTCTGTACCCCTGACTGATTTCTCAGGGAGATGGGGAGGCAGGTCGTGCTTCTTGTACAGTGCTTGCCTCATCTTGCTTGAAGGCACTATATACTCCCATCTCTTTTCTGCTCAGGTGTAAGTGAAGACGAGCTGAACTCATGAGGAGCAGTGCCTTTGAGCAGACTGACATGAAAAAGCCCTTTGGCAGGCTGGACTGTTACTAAGACCTTACATGTCGCTGTCAGAATCGGCTTCTGAATCCATAGCAGAAACCGAACATAGTGACACTCAGCGATCCTCGAAGGTCCTGTAGCCAGTGACTTGAGACTAATAGCTAGCAGCCTGATAAACGGCTAGAAGCGTGGATCCCAGCATCCAGCTGCAGGGATTCCAAGCAGGGAAGCTATTTCACCTCTTTGTGCTCATTTTCTTCATCTGTAATGTCCTGTTCCTCCAATGGTGATTGTGGAGCTTGCATGCATTGCAGCATGTAAAGGTCCTAGAACCATGCCTGGCATATGGTCAGCATTATATAATCCTGTTATTACAGGTATCTACTCCCTCCCGCCTCTGCCCGATTCCCTGCATTTGGAAGTTAGGATATATAGGATTGTTTGGTGGTAGCTACCCAAGATCATGTATAGATTTTTGTTTCAAATAGTGTATGGGAGATGAAGGTGACATTTGAGAAAAGAGTGTGTCTTTCAACAATCGGTGCTTTATTTGAGAATTACATTTTTATTCCAACAATATACCACATGGATAGAAATGATGACACGTGATATCACTGGCTTGAGTTACTCTTCATTGATTTTAATCAGCAAAATGTCATAAGGTCACATGAGATACACCTAGTGACTCCTGTGCTTTTCAAATTTTCACTCTGCATTGACCAAGAGATATGGCCAAGGAACTACAGTGATTCCACAAACTGACAAGATGCTGATAAATGATTAAATAAAACACCACCAACAAAATACCTTTCTTGCACATTGTAATAATCTTTATAAGAGGACTAAAATGGTCCTAGGTTTATTCAAAATATATCTGAAAAAAAATCTGAGTTTTGCTTTGTCAGTGCCTAATACTGTCTCCACTCTTGTGGCACATGTTAAAAAAGCAGAAGTCTAAGAAGATTCTTGGTGTTTTCACTAATGGAAACTTGAAACTTACCTTGTTAGTTTGTGGAGTATCATCAAGCAGATAGTTGGCCTCAAGGGACACCTTGAAATGACTTGAAAAAGATTGCTCAAAAAGGTGAGGAATTTTGTCCTTAGCACAATGTCATCTTGTGTCTTCTTTCTAATACAACTGTATTTCAGAACTTCCATTGACACTGATTCAGCTAGACTCAGTGGATGACTTCTAAATACATTAAGAATATGTTCATTGGTCATAGCTTTAGCTCTGTAGAGCACTTGTTTAAGCCCTATATTCAATCCCCAGTGCTGCTAGAAAAAAAATTTGAGTATTTTTCTGTATGTCAAATATTTTATAGCATGATTAGGTTATAAGATTGAACATCTTTTTATGAAGATTATCTAAAGCTATTATGGAAATTGGAAAACAGCAAAGTAGAAAAAATTGTGTAATTGACTTGTGGTTCTTTTATTAATATGTGTACATATTTAGAATAAGATACATATACTTGCTTATCTGCTTTTTTTACACTAAGCATTAAATCCCAAACAATTTTCCAGTGTCAAATGTTCTTGAAGCCATCAATCTATGAAATATTTCATTATGTGAATATATTATATGGATATATCATGTTTATTATTATTAGCCTGTTTTTATTAGTTAGATATTGTTAGCTTGTTTAAACTTTTCTCAATAATGCAGCTAATGTTGTTATAAGTGACCTTATGAGGAGTTGAACAGAACCTGATTATGTCCTTGGGACAACATTTTGGGAGGTGGTGTTATTGGACAAAGACATTTTCAACATTCTATCACTGAATTGGTAGTTCATAAAGTTGTATTCCCTTTTCCCAGCACATTAGCCATGGGAGGTCTTGCTACTCTCTGTAGTGACTGTAATTAGTTCTTTGGAAGCACTTGGGATATTGGTGAAGTGCACAGACCCCACTTCTGCCATTTCCGTGGTCTGTTTCTTAGACAGTTGTTTTTGCTTTCGTTTTCAAGCAGGGTCTCCTGCTTGAAACAGCTGGCTTTGAACTCATGATTTAGCTTAGTCAGGGCTTAAACTCCTCTTTCCTCTGCCTGGCTTCTCACCTCTTGACTTTTTTTATGTTTTCAAAGCAGTATATTTTTGATAACTTAAGAAAAAAATGCAAAAAAGATGCAATGAAAAACGTGTAGGCAGTTAATATGATAAAATCATTAATTAAAATCTGTAACTCCCTGCTGTTATTCTTTTTTTTTTTGGTTTTATTGATTTTTATTGTCATTTCTTTTTTTTTAATACATTTTTTATTATTTCTGCTCATACAAACTTAATAGGTAGACCAGTTCCTTCCCTCCCTCCTCCTCCCCCCCAACCCCCTGCTCCCCCTCCCTTCCTCCCCACCCCCCAGGGACTCCCCCCTAATTCCCAGAGAGTCCTTTATTGTGTATGCCTAACTCTCCTCTGGGTCCTCCTCTACGATGACGTACAAGGACCCAGTGGCATTTCCCTGAACCCTTTCTCGTGTTCCCCTTAAGCATAGGAACACTACTGTGGCTGTCAATCCCTTGCCTCCAAGGATCTTGGTGCCTTTAACTGATGCTATACTTTGTGAGGTCAATAGTGTGTTGGACGTTGTGCAGGGCATGCAAAGTCCTATTATGATTGCTTCAGCCCTAACTAGCGTGGAGAATCTTGCAAATCATTGCTCCTCCCATCCTTTTGCTCTTACAATCTTACCGTCCCCTCTTCCGCAAATGTCCCTGAGCTTCAGGATGGGGGGAGATTAGGCTGGCCTAGTTCTAGGTGGTTGATATAGAGTCTCTGAAGTTCTGGATTGTGGTTTGTTGATTTTCTTTTGCGGTTTTGCTGCTCCTGCAATGCCCTTCACTCCATCCTGATGGGCACTGTATGTCACTTTTTTATGTTCACAGCTGGAGACGTGAGATCTGAAAGGCTGAGGTTCAAGTGTGCCATGGAACTGCCAGGGGGCCCGGACACCTTTTCCTGTAGGTCCAAATGCCAGTGTTTGCAGATCTGGGAAGAGTGGAGGGGATGTAGAAAACAAAATAGGGCCTTTTGTTGGCCTCTGGCAGGTGCATTTAGATTTTTCTGAAGAACAGAAGGCTAAGAAACCCCTGCTGTGTAAATTAACTCTCTTTCCTCCAGGGGGCAGCCCTTATCTTTGATCCGAAGTCCCCCGCCCCATCCCCTGGGCAACCTGCCCTAGAATTCCCCAGCAATTACTGCAAAGGAAAGGGAGATTCTGCACAATGATCACTGCTGAATAGGCATGAATCAGTAAGTCCTCAAGGGCTCCTGCAGCCTAGGGAACATCTCATAGGGAACGTTCACTAGGTCTCCAGTGAGAGATTGGAGGTTTGGGGAATTCTGTGCCAGCCTCCTCTTCTGTCCCTGGTTCCAAGCAGATTTGATTTAGAGTGGAATCGGCCTTACTGAAAATAATGAAGGGTTTTGTTGTGTTGTTGCCTGTTCCTAATCTACTACAACAGCCACTAAGCCTGTATCTGAAAGACTTATTTCATAGTTTAAATTTGAGGCATAGGAGAAGGTCAAGTTTCAAAACTCATTACTTGGCTAAATGTAATTATCAAAATATGTTTCTTCCTGCTAAAGCATAGAAGCAGCACAATTTTTGTAATGTTTAATAAACAGGTCTCATCTTACACATGCCTGTTTCTGGTTAAAAAGTTTATGAAATGAAATTATAACAGACTACACACTAAGTACTTGGGTTATTCTCTAATTTTTGTATTTGAATTGCCACACAAATTTCTTTTACTTGCCCAAAGATCCTTGCCAATCGCTCAGCGAAAGGAGGAAAAGCAACTCAATAATAATGGATTTATCTTCTTATGGCTCTGATTAAAGGGTTTATATCTTAAAATGATACATGATTTCATCAAATAAAAGTCTTCTATATCATATTAATATAATTATTGATAATTGAAAGTTCAGCCTTGATTTTTTAATTTTCAGCATGAAATATCTCATTTCTATGATCTTTAAAATTAGCTAGGAAGTAACATTCTTTTAATATAAAAATGGTCTTAAATATTTTTCATATGTATGGAAAGCTTTGATTTTTAATTTTATTTTGAAAATATTTTGTATGTTATCTATATAAAAAACTAGTGACAGATATTTCAAAACTTCATACAAAATGCTTCTCTTCTTGTAGAAATCCCATAGCTTCTTAATGAATTGTTACAAACATCATTTTATGCCTAGTTATCTAACTTCTCTGGTTGAATTTTATGCTTGTCTTATAAAAATAAAGAAATAGGCAATATGTTGTTAAATCTTCTCAAGGGCCGTAATAGCCTTTCATTTCATTACTGAGGAATTTCATAAAATTAGTTTTAGCTAATGACACCATTAACCTAAATCTTCTGCAAAGTATTAAATATTTAAATTGAAAGAACATTATATACAAAGCTTCCAATCTAACCATTTTAGGGCTCATCTTCTACTAAAAATTCTCTTCTCCTGAAAGTCTGAAAACACAAGTTAGTACTTTCTCATCTTCATCAAACACTAATACTTACCAATCAGTGATCCAGAGTTAAATTTCATAACAATGGCAAATTTCCATTTGAAACCGAAACATAGGGGATTATTAGAGAGTTTGACCAAAGTGATAGGCAGCTTGTTTGCAAGCCAAAGCCTTGAACTTTGAGATTTATCTGGAAGAAGAGTTTTACTGTTTTGCTAATAAGATGGCATGTCTCGATCTAATGAATACAAAAACAACATGACCATTAGTACTGTTACCAATCGCGCTTCGATGGCCTCCATTAGAAAAACTGCAGAACTTTCAACGTGTATCGGATAAACATAAATCCTGAACAGGCCTTGTGACAGTGTCCTCAACATGACACCTCAGAGGTAGGACTCAGGGTACACTTGAGAGGGATTTTCTAGATTACAGATGGCTTCTGGACACGTCTTTGAGGGACGGATGAATTTTATTATTGGTGTGGGAAGACTCACGGCAGGTGCCACCGTTCCCTGGACCAGGGTCCAAAGCTGAGTGAAGGTGGGCCAGCAGCGCGCATGCTCTCGCTCTCTGCTTGGTTGGGGGTGCTCCCTCAGCCTCTGCTGCTGTGACTCTCCTGTCATAGGACTGTCACCCAGCGTTGTATGATACATTCCTGGGAGACACCACACAGGCCTCTCATTGCTGCAGAGAGGGATTTGAGGACAGACTAAAGTAATGTCTGGACCAAAGTCTAACTTGGAAAACTGAGGAGTTTATTTACAGGGGCAAGGGTGAAAGTTTACTTACAGGCCAAGGGATGGAAAAGCCCACCTCAGGGAAACTGCCCTCCTGCTTTCTCTAGGAGCTACTGACTGTTGGGCTGCTCAGCGTGTCTTCCAGAGTTAGCATGACTGGGGAGTCTCCTCTCTCGGGGGGAGGGGGGGACCTGTTTGTGGCTTTTCTTACCTTTAAGGAGGGGGGCATGAATCTTATTAAGTTTAGGCACCTTCTGACATTTAATGAGTCTCCCTCCAAGATGAAATGCTTCTGATTGCTGTATAACAGATACAGAATGCACCCCAGTCCCCTTACATCAGACTGGGGACAAAGTCCAAATGGGCATCAGGTTATGTCTGAAGGAAAAATGCCACATGACACCTGAAACTGTTCCTTGGGTCAGGCATCTTGTTGCAATTAGACACAAAGGCATTATATCCAGCTAGACACAAAAGTATTTCAGACCTGATTATTAGAATTCTTTGTTCTTGGGGCTGGAGAGATGGCTCAGGGGTTAAGCCTCTGCCTTGCAGGCGGAAGGTCCTGAGTTCGGATCCTAGACCCCACGTATAGACGCAGGGCTGAAGCGGGGGCGGCCTGCGTTTCTGGTCCTGGTAGGGCACAGCCTGTGAATCCCGGGGCAGAGTAGGTGGAGGCGTCCATGGTGGTTCCCGAATTCTCCCGTAGTTCTACACACACGCACACACACACACACACATGCACACACACATAATTGAATAAATAAATAATTTAAAAAAAAAGAATTTTTTGTTCTTGGCAACTTGCTTGCTTTTCTCTTCCCCACGACAAGACCTTCTTTGAGACTACGTGCTGAATGTCAATCGGCCGTTAGCTGTCAGGAGTGCACCAGCTCCTTCTTCCTCTGAGTTCGAGATTGTCCCCTAACTAAAAAGTAAGAGCTCTTAATCACAAGGGATATGGCATGTTCTTACAGCACCATAATTAATTTTTAAAAGATAGAAGGCTATTCAGATGAACTAACCAAATAAATGAAAAGTCCAAGATAGTAAAATTGATTATTTTTGAAAATACTAAATAAAAAATCCATATATTTTCCATTTGCCCCAAGTATCTGCTTAAATTCAATAAGGCGAACTTTGCCCCAAATAAGTCGATTGTTAGAGCAGAAGCAAGAAATGTGCAATGACAGCTGATGGGAATTTTAATTAGGATGGGGGATCTACTGCCTAGGGTTAGGAGTAGACTTTTTCTTCATGTGCAGAAATAACACTGAATTTCAAAGACACTGGCATTATTTTCAAAGAGGAAAAGGTGAAAATTTCAGGAAAAAACCCACTAAAACATCAGTCTCCTTCTCTAGCTGACAAGAATCTAACAACTCCTGTGCCACAAGGATCATAGAAAATGGTTCAATTAGTTGGTCTTTCTGAACCATGGATATATATCACAGTAAGGGTCCATTAACAGAAAAGTCTGTAAGATCAGCATAAACATCATGTATGTATTCATATAATAGCTTTAATACTTTTTCATGAATTGCTTGGTATCGAATTTTCATTTTGGTACCTTGAAAAAGTCCGTAGCTTTAGAGACAATAATTTCTGGTACTGAGGAAATACACTGTACTTGTGATTTTTCTTGTAGTATTTGAAGAAACAGGGAAGTAAAACATAAAGAAATCATCTAATGATAGTGACAGACACTATTTTGAATCCTACTCTATTTGTTTTTCTTTTTTACATGAGAATGATTTTAAAATAAGATACTGACTTCCTAGGCAACATGAAATAACTGGAAAATATTTATAATCCTATGGGAAACAAGCCTCTTCTCTAAAAAAATTGTATTTTTTCAAAATGTAATGAAAGGCATAAGATGCAAGAACCCAAAGAAACATTTTAAACACAGAAAAACAAAAAGGCAACTTCTGAAAAAAAATGCTTAAATCTAGTGACAAAGAAAATATTATAAGTAGACAGATGGAAAAAATGAAAGGTTTACATAAGTGCAGAGGGAAAATAGTCCATTTCTTATGAGCTACAATACAATGCGTATAATAGCAGAGTAATATACTAACACTACTGAAAAGAAAAGTTATTTTAAAATTCTCTAGCTAGTGGAAACACATTCCCAAGCAGTAAGATATGTTTTTACAGATATGAAAAAGCTAGAATTAAAAGGCATCAGATCTATACCATGTTATTATCTGAGAATTTGGATCCCACAAAAGAATAAACTACACTTCAAATAGTAAATATGTATCTAAATCTACAATGCCTTTTCTCATTTTGTTCATTTTATTGATAATTGACCATATAAAGTAAAAATAATTATATGGAGTTAAAAGATCTGAATATAAGACAGTGAATAATGAACACAAATCCTTGAGGGTAGAAGTACAGGTAAACTGTCTTGGAGTCTTACATTATTCCTGGGGACTTTGTATTTGAAAGTTGACTGAAACAATTTAAGTATGTATACTATAAAACAGAAAGCAACCACCTGGGAGAGGGAATCAAAACAGTGATACATAGTTTGTAACATAACCGGGAAATAAAATGGTCATAGAGCACTGAAAAAGAGTAAAAGAGAAGAGACGAAAATTGAATGAAACAAAAAAGGGAAACAGACTGAAAAGACATAGTTTGTTCTCAAGCATTTTCAAGCATCACAGGGTGATTGTATTAAATGCCATATTGTATTAAAAGCAGGTAGTGTCAATTTTTATATAAAATAATACCCAATAGCATAGTGCCTGTAAGAAGTCAACGTTTTGTTATGTAGGTAATATTTAGTAATGAAGTAGTTAATTTCCTCCAAATTAAACACTCCCTCTTTGAGGAAAAGGGAGCTTAGAATACTTAAAAGACTTAAAAGGCTCTTTCCCAAGATTACAGAAAGAGTAGACCGTTACTCTTTGTTGGAGGGACTTTAAGTTGGCCAGGGATCCTAGAGGTGTGGCTTTCTGGAAGTATCACCCATGCTGGTCAAGTATCTGCAAGGAACCTCAGCAAACTTACTCTTTCACTGATTGTTGCTGATAAAGTCAGCAATGACTTAACAGAACAAGTAGTTTTATTCCTGTTTATGATTCTGGTTACAGTCCATAGTCCACTTGGCAGACGAGTTCATACCAACATCAAGAGTTGAAAAAACTGGTCACACCACATCCACAGGAGTTGCTGAGAGGGGGCAAATCTCCTTTGCCAGCTTTGAGTCTGCCAAGGGATGACACAATGTATCAACCACTCAAGCAGTCCTCTCCATCTTACCCACCTGCCCAGAGAATGGTCCCACTCACTGTGGGTTGGATCTTCCCACATCAATTAGATAATCTCCACAGAGTTAATCAGGGATTGATTTAAACGTTAATTCTTCACAAAAGTGATTAAAGGCTCAGCCCTCAATGTCAAGTTCATAACTGTATCTAGCCAGCCTAACAACCTAGACTTGGAGAGAATTATTTCTTTGGTATGTTGTCAGTGTCTTATCTAATATAGATAGACATTTGTTCATATCTCTCAAGGAAAAGTCACACAACACAGAAATAGATTACTTAAAAATAAAAATGGTGAGCTACTACATATAATGTTAACACTAATCAGAAGAAAGCTGAATTTATTAATCTCAGGTGCATAAATTCTGTGTAGTGCATTGCATTTATTATCAAGGTAAGCATTTCAAAACAAGAAATAAAGGACAGAAATGTAGCTCGGTGGTACCATTTGCCTAGCTTACATGAGACCCAAGGTTCAGTCTCAAGTAGTACATAAAAAATAAGTAAGCATGCATAAAGAAGATGATATCTGTCATGGTTTGAAATGTGTCCCCCCACAGTCTCATGTGTTTGGCAAGGTCATGTCACCTTGAGAGGTGGAGCCTTGCTGGAGGAAGGCAGTCACAAGGGGTGGGCCTTGAGATGGATTAGTCCCACCCTACCTCCAAGAGAAGTCTGCCTTCACTACAAGCAGTCTGCAGTTCTCAGCTTCCAAGATGTCTGCGGTGACTTAGCCTCCTGCAGCCACCCATGCCGCCTCTGCTTTGAGAGACTGTACCTTCCCTCTGGAACCGTAAGCTGAATAAATCTCCCTTTCTCTCTTAAGTTGCTTGACTTTGGGTGCTCTCTCACAGCAATAGTTAAGAGTGATTGATACAATATCATTTCAAGGAAATATACAAAAATTAATAGTTACAGTAAAAACTTTCAGTATACCTTTTCAGTAATTCTAGATCAATTAGATAAAAGCCTATAGGATATAGAATACTTGAATAACAGTATCAAGCAATATGATGTTTTTGACCTTTATAGAGCACTATCTGCACAAAGTACAATATTCATTCTTTTCATATTTGCTCATGATACCTGTCAAACTATGTTATAGTTTGGATTTTAAAACAAGTTTCATTCAATCTAAAGGACTCAAATCTTTGGAAATATATTGTTTAAAAGTATAATTAAATCTGAAGGAGTAACCAAAAGCATTCCAGAACATTCTCCAATAATTGGATACTAAATAATACAATTTTGTGTATCTTATGGATCAGAAAGAAAAATCTAAAGTGAAATTAGCATAAAAATGAAAAAAATCCAGCATACGAACTCTTCTGGAGTGTAACTATAGCAGTATTTAGAGAAAAATTCATAGCTATAAATAATTAAAACCTAAACCCCTGACCACAGATAAACAGTCGAACAATTCCATTATAAAAAAAGAAAACTATAAACTAACTACAATATAAGGAGATAGAAACAAATCTGTAAAAAGAACATCAGTGTGCCCCAAGGATAATTCTTTTAAGTCTATTTGTGAAACTGATGAAGTTCTGTCGAGACTGACTAATCTCCACATCCTGTCAGGAGCTATGCAGTTAATAGGCACAGAGGAATATTATGAACCACATTGTGATCATCAACCTGGCAACCTACATGAAATGGATCAGTTTTTTCGAAGCCATCAGCAACATCTGCTTATTCTACAATAAAGAGAGAACAAGAAGAGACTTAGATCAAAGTGGCCCAGCCACAGGAAGAATATCAGAGGTTACCTCTAGACAGAGATTTGCAGTTTAGAAACATCCCAGAAAGAAAGTGCTGGACTTTCAATATGGCATTCATGCAAACAATGAAAAATCTAGAAGGGGAGATCATTTAACAACTTATTCTTGAAGAGAGGCACTGCTCAGATAGCAAACCTAGGAAAAGATACAAGATGAAAATGTATAACCCTCATGAATATAGGTAAAGCCCGACTCAACAAAAATTTCAAACAGAATCCATTGTTATTTTTAGAAAGGAAAAGTACAAAGACTTTTTCTTAGTGACTTTATTTGTAAGAGTTCAAGATTGGAAACAACCCAAATATCCATTGCCAGAGCAACAGTTAAGTAATTTGTGATGCAACCTTATAATAGAATGATCTTGAGCAACAAAAGAGCCCATATTGACTCAGGCATCAACATGGATAATTATAAGAAGCATATGTTAAGTGGATGATATGATCATAGGAATATGTACACATGTCTCAAAAATTATTACAATGGACATTTTTGTGTGTGAAATTTGCTATGTATATATTAGACAAAAGTCATATGTTGTTCTAAGTTATTTGAAAATCTTGCATTATAAACTTAGATTTGTCTAGTTTGAGATGCTTTATGTTTCTACCTACACCTGCTGGCTCTTCATTGAAAAAATGAGCTGGTGAGACAGGTCAGTGGATAAAGACACCTGTACACAAACCTGGTGACCTGAGTTCAATCCCTGGATCCCACAATGTAGAAGAGGAGGACTGACTGTTGTTCTCTGATCTCCACAGGCACATCGTGGCAAATGCCCATCTGTTTTTCTCTCTCTCTCTCTCTTTCAAATAATAAAAAATTAGGCAGAATAGCGAGGGTTAGCAGTTGCTGATGACTTCGAGAAAACTGATCCAAACCATTTCTGCTTACTTGGGGAGATGATGTTTTATTTATTGAAGTTATTAAAGTCTGTTATTAAGCAATACTATTTTCAAATTATGGTTATTTTAGTAATTACAGAAGTAAGATACTAAGCATTTCAAGAGGGATTTTTTTTTATACTTACACAGTTGTTCATTGAAAATGAATCTAATAAAACTGTGAACCTTCACAGAATAAAAGATTCTTTAAAAAAAGCATTGCAGGGCCAAACTATGCAACTTTATTTTATTTTTCTGTGTGTTTTAAAAGTTTATTTTATATTTCTGTATGAGTTAAAAGTCATGTAGTTTTACTTTTGCTTCTCATGAACTGAGTAATCAAGGCCCAAGTTTATCTGTATCTTCAAGACATATCAAGCTTTGGTACATTTGCTTCCTTCTGTACAAAGAAACCACAGCACATGGAAAATGTTCCACACTGGGACAGGAAACATGCCTCTGGATTAAAGTGTGTCCATTTTTGCAAGGGACTGGTATACAAGGACAAAAATAAAACAAAGACAAATATTTCCTCATATAAAGCCAATTGACAACATCATGTTCTCGGGGCTTCTTCAGACACAGAGAAACTATGTTTACAATAGTTTCTGTGACAGTCATTAAGTTTAAATTTTAGACCTTGACAGATAGCTATTGGCAAGTGTCTAGACCATCTGAAAGAGAACTTGGATATCTTTCCGGGGACCACACTCCCTATTGGTCTTTACATGAAGACCCCACAATAAAATTACCCACTGACATGGAGATCGGAGGATCCTGCTTGCTTTGGCTCAGCGGGCAGAAGTCTTGGTTATTTTAGCAGCTCTTCTGAGACTTCATGCACTAGGCATCACTCAGGAATCCAGTTAAAACATGCAGCAGATTCTGCAGAGGGATTATAGGTTTAGGGCGATCTTCTGGTGGACGGCATTCTAGCTGGTTAGTAAGTAACATCTTTAGTAGCAAGATCTTGGTCTTCCACTGGACGTAAACATCAGGAACTTGAAGGTTTAATTTTTCAAGTCTAGGCAAACAGCCACAAGTTCCTGGATCTAAAAATGTGTGTATCAGTTAGGGTGAGAATTGCCTGCATGTGCCTGGTAGCGACTTAAATAAGACAACGTCATTCTTAAGGTTAGTAGTCCCAAGTCTGCAGGGTGATGTCGTGGTGTCAGAAATCAAATTTTCCTTTGATCAGGGCCAAGATGGTTTGTAACTGTGATGAGTGTCTAGTTCTGATGACTAAGAAGCAGCCAGAGGCCTGAAAGTTATACATTTATTCCTATTATCATGCAAAATTCCCTAGAGTCCTAGTCATCCTAAGGCCTGTTACATATATGGCAGTGCAGTCATTTAAAAAGTGGGATTCAAGAGAGGAGGTTGGAATTTTGGAGGCAACCTGAAGCTTTTGCCACAGCCCCTGAGCGCTGGTTTGGTTGACAAGGACCATCATTCTTAATGAACTGGGATGAGATGCAGCAATTAGTCATGTGACCCCAGACTTGAAATACGTAGTGGTCAGTTTTCTAGCTTTTACAACAAGAGGCTGGAATCCCTGAAAAGAGAAGAAGCTTGTAGAGGAACAAGTGAAATGACTGCAGACGATGAAGAAGCCTGAAGATGCGACTGGACCTTGCCAGGAAGCACAGATCTTCCTTCTCTGCAAACAGAGACCGTCCAGTTCTGTGATGTTTCCTTTTGGCTTCGCAACTATCCTGCTTGCAGTGCACTGTATGGATTAGCCTGGGAATTATTCCCCAGCGCAGTCCACTTGGTTTCCTCATGGGAGCAACACTTTCAAAACCTTTCCTAAGTATCAGTGAAAGAATAAGCAATAACAACAACTAAGTTTTGAAAGAATCCTTCCCTTTATTTTTTCCTTTGTTTTGAAAGTTCCTATTGCTGTTTTCAACCCTGTTTCCAATCTGATTATATTATTCCCAAGAAGACTAAAGCTATATATGTATGTATACATACACATATATGGTATCTATGAAATACAATGAAGTGCATGTTTAGTTTTTGTCATATGGCACCATGTCTTCTAGCTCAGTGAAAAGTCAAGGTTCACAAATATTGGGGATCATATTCAGCTTTCAAATGTTAAGGGAAGGGACTCATTAGAATAATACATATGTTGGAGGCTTAAAGAGTTTCTTTAAAAGGGGGGAAAATCACTGTCACATGGTTCATTATGTGTTTTGCATTAAGCCACATAATGTTCCATAAGATACATAGGGTCTTGGCAAAACCGTTTTCAGACTAGAATGTCCCGTGCCTAATCCTGTTAAAGCTATCACTGAATGTACAAGCCTTTGACAGTTTATACACACCAATGCAATGCTCTATAATTTATATGCAGGAGTGCTAAAGATGACTTTTTATCTCCTGTTATAAAGAAAACTGGATTCTAGGGATTAGTAAACTTGTAAAATCTAGTTGCCTTTGCTTGCTCATGGAGAAAATTGTTTTTGTTTTTTTTTTTAACAAAGTCCATAAAGAAACTTAGAAACTAAAGAAATACATTTTCAGACTGTAACCTTTTCATTAGCATCCTTCTCTTTTGTGTGTGTGTATTTGTGTGTGTATGGGGTGCGTGAATGTGTGCACGTGTCTTTGCATGTCAATGTGCACGTGTGCAGGTGCACGAGTGCGTGAATGTGTGCACGTGTCTTTGCATGTCAATGTGCACGTGTGCAGGTGCACGAGTGCGTGAATGTGTGCACGTGTCTTTGCATGTCAATGTGCACGTGTGCAGGTGCACGAGTGCGTGAATGTGTGCACGTGTCTTTGCATGTCAATGTGCACGTGTGCAGGTGCACAAGTGCATGGGTGGGTATGCCTGTGGAGGCTCAAGGGCGATTTTATAAATCATCCTTGAGTGCTCCTCTACTTTATTTTTGTGAGTCTGGAATGTACCACAGGTGCTAGTCTGCTCTTGGGATTCCCAGGCTCTACCTTTCAGGGCTGAAATTACTAGCAAGTCACCACATTGGCCCAGTGTTTTACTTGGAGTCTGGTCCTTTCGCTTACATGGCAAGCACTTTTAACAGTTGAGCCATCTCCCCAGTCTCTGGCATTAAAGACGACCCTTTTCATTACATATATTTATGTGTGGGCTGTGTGTATGGGGAAGGTGTGCCTATAAGCAGTCTCTCATGAGGAAGGCAGGTCTCTCCTTCCACCATGTACTGAAATCAGATACTTGGGCTTGACAGCAAATGCAGTTACTTACTAAGCCCTCTTGCTAGCCCTTCTTTGGCATTTCAGGTGATGAAAAGGGTTAAAAAATTGTATGAACTTTAAAACTTTATAAACTACAAACACAAATGTATATTGCAAATTAATAACATATTTTCTCATAAATACTTTTTTATTTACATTTATTTATTTATCTTATGTTTGTGCGTGCATGTATATGTGTATTATAGTACACATGTGGAAGTCATAGGACAACTTGAGAGAGTCGCTTCTCTTTTTACACCATACAGGCTTTGGGGGATCAAACTCTGGCTTGTCAGTAAATAACTTTACAAGCTGAGCCGTCTTGACAGACCCTATATTACTTTTTATTAATTAAAAAATTACTGTATTATTCTGGATATTTTAAACACATGATAATTTGAACAAGTGCATTTTTAAATAAATAATTGTTAAATGTTGGCTGATAGTGGAGGCCTCTACTCTTAGCCACTTGGGAAACTGAGACAGGAAGATCACAATTTCCAGATCTGTCTTACTTATAGAGTTATCTCTAGACCAGTCTAGCAAATTTAATGAGACCCTATCTCAAACAATTTTTTAAAAAAAAGAGAGCTAAAAGTTTCAATACTTGCGTGACATTCAGAAGCCCCAACTTCATTCCCTAGTATTGCAAAAATCAACAAACATATTACAGGAAACTATGTAATAAATATTAAGTCCGATTTCATGGGTATACTTCTGTAGTCTCTGACCTCAGAAAACTGAGGCAAGAGGATTCAAAATTTGAGTCCAGACTGGGCTACTTGGAGAGTTTCAGGCCAGCAGTTTGGGCTACATTGAAAGGTTGTCTGAAAACATAGACACACACACACCACCACCACCACCACCACCACCACCACCAACAACAACAACAACAAAAACAACAACCAAAGCCTTGTAAAGTAGAGCTGAATTGCTAAGTGGCTGGGAGAATTCTTAAAGATACAGGCATAACAGAGTTCAGGACGGACAGCCTCAGACAGGTGTTTAGGACAGAAGGGTCTGAGAGCATCCTTCTTGGTGATTCTGAGAGTGGGTGGAGCAGCTTGCAGTGCAGCTGATTGGGTAGCAGAAACGTTCTTTCTGGAGATGATGCAGAAATGCATTGGGGGAAATTAAATGCAGCGCAGGCACCTTGGGGGAAATGTTGAGCAGTCTGCGGTCTTTCAGGATGATGGGTCTGTCGCCAGTTGAACTGGATGTGATGGTGCCTTAGGATGGGGGGCTGCTGAAACTCGGTGGGTTATTTAGTAGTATTCGCTGGTGGAGTGGAATGTAGGAGAGAGAGGGCCGGAAAGCACATTGACAAGTCCAAGGTGGTAGTTTTCTCCTCTGGTGTCTCTATCTCCCTCTGCTGGCAGTGGTTAAAATTTCACCAGTAGGCTGAAGAAAAACATTCAAAGGGTCCAGCTTCCGGATCACAAGGCCTGGCCTTGAAGAGTGGCGCGTTTGACTTTGAGGAACAGTAAATTACTTGCTGGCACAATCGCTTTGTTTTCAAAATTTAGTAAGCCAAGACAAATTTAAATCATTAAAATCGAAAATATGACATTTGTTCAGCTCTAATCTAGAGAACAACCACAACCAGTGGTATTGAGGAAATTAATAATTGTCTAAATCAATTCATAGAAACATTCTGCAACTTAGAGAAAAAGGTCTTTGGGATAGAGTTAAGACCCTTTAATCAAATTAAAATGTTCTAATCTGAGCTATCTGAGACACCGCTTTGTCTCATTATATCATTCTGGAAATCAGAGAGGGAATGGAATCCAGATGAATTCAATGACTTGCTGGAGACAAAAGAGAAAGTGGAAGAGATAAATCTTTTGATCAATGAATCCTTATTAATCGAATGTTACCCGAGGTGCCAAGTGCGGTCCCAAGAGTAAGGATGTGGTAGCCAGCACTTTGTGCCTACAGAGCTGGTATGTCTTACTATGTTTTCGCTTGTTATTTATTTATTGCTATTACTTTCATTACTTTGCAGTGCTGGGGAGGGACTCTCGGGCCTCACACACGCTGGGAAAATTCTCAGTCATTTGCGCAGCATCTTTTGCCTAAGCTTATATCTTAGTGGGAGGATCAAACAACAGAGAGGCAAATTCCTGTGTGGCAATTTTAAATATGAGAAGTATTATGGCAAAAGGTAAAAAAGAAGATAAAAGTAATGTCAGTGGGCTAGGAGGGAAGAGGCAGGGGATTCATATTGGGACCACTTGAAAGAGACGTGAAAAGAGGTATTCTTACTTTTAGTTCACAATGTTCAAAGAGAGATCAGATTCACAAACTAAATTTAGTTTGTTTACCAGTTGCCCTTTGGGTTCATAGTCATGCTTTTCTGGAGAAGCAACATCTGTATCCCTTTGGTCATGAGGCGGGGGACAGTACCACAGTCTCTGTCCTACCTTCTCATTTTACAAATGAAACAGCAGTCTGTTTGCAAGGATGGCAGTTAGTTATAGCTCTGGGAATGGGCAGACGTTGCCTGCAGGAAATCAACTGTGAAGGACAAGAGCCACACTGCGTCTTTTTCTAAATCGAGTGACCACATATTTTGACAAGTTTTAACTGGTCGTCAGATCTCTGTCTGCTCAGGTATTCCCCATCTCCTGAGGGCAACGTTGAGAATCACTCGGCACTCGGAGGCTCACATAAGATATGTAAGCACTGAGTTATTTCTTAGCTGTGTGTGTTTCCATTGTCTGTGTAAATAGTGAATGTAAGTCGCTAAAATCCAACTAATAGCTTTTAGAAAGGGAGCGCTACGCTTGATGCCGAATAGGCAATCAGATTATTTCCTGGCAAACATAGCTGATTTGAAACTCATGTACTTGACATTCCGTCAAGCTTGGGAAGTTAAGTCTTAAACAGGCAGTGTGGCTATAGACATACAATGAAGTTTTGAATGGGATAAAAAATAATTATGAGCATTTTGAAAATGTCACCAAATTGTTAATTGATTGCAATAGGAGCTCTTAAAGTACAAGCTGCAAGCTGAAAATATAGGACTAAGTTTTATTTCCTTTGAGCTGGTTTTCATCATGTCATGTTATCGATGTGTAACTGTTACTGGGTGTGAAATGAATTTCACCAAAGTTGTAGTCTAAAAAATTCATTTGAAAGAGATTGCATTAAAATGTTCCCTTAGTTAAAATTGTTTTCTCATGAAACAGTGAATTGCTCTTATAGCATCAAATGAAGACATGTGTTAAATTTAGTTAAAATTGCAGTACAAATGAAAATACTGCAAATTCCTTGTAACTTTATTTTAGAGAGGTGTTTGGTTGTTTGTTCAACCATATTATGGGGACGAAGATGCAACTTTGAAAGAAAAGTATTATTATATGCCATGAGTGATAACTTTATAATGCTTAGGTTCTACATAATTTTTAGCATATATGAATGAGCATAGCAGTTGGCGTAGCAGTATCTCAATGTTTACTATGCAGTGATCAGGAAATGAAAAACTTAGATGAAAAACTTTCTCTTTATCTGTGCTAGCTTTGTCTTCGTGTTGTTGAATGAACACAGAACCCAAACAACTTCTGGGAGCAAGCGGTTTATTCTAGCTTATAGTTAGTTACATGTTACTGTTCATCTGCATGGCCGGAGAATCATTCCCACACTAGGAGCCAAGCGAACTGGCCATACATATCCACAGGAGAGCTGAGAGAGGGGATACGTTCTTGCTTGCAAACCTTCTCAGTTTATGGATCTGCCAAAGTCTGCCAACATTCTGAACCAGCTCTCTGCATCTTTTCCACCTACCCAATAAATGGTCCCACCCACTACAGGCTGAGTTTCTCCACATCAATTAGACGATTTCCCACAAGTTTGCCCTGAGGCTTGTTTTAGCAAAATGTATTTTCAAAGGTGTGCCTAAAGACTCAGTCCTCAATTGTCAAGTTGACACCTGTATCATCTAACTATCATACGTCCCTAATTTAAAAAAAATATATATTTACACAGTAGAAGAAATATAGTAGACTGTAAGAAAACTGTCTACTATTAGTGTGTTATATTTTATCTTAATAAGTCTTAAGTTTGTTTACTGAGCCAACCAGATGATTAGTACATGTACCCATAGACTCTTGAAAGCATCAAGGGACCATCCTCATGGAATCCACACTCTTCCATTATGCAGCGAGAGATGAGCGCTAGAGCACGGATCTATGTTGGTCACATAAAGGAAAAAGAAATATTTTGTAAAGAGCAATGAATGAGAAGGGATGAAAGTTTTAAACAAGTTCCTTATCTCTTTTTAGTCCTTAGATACCTTATGTTGAATAGCCAGATCATTTTATTATTGCAAATGCCATGGTTGTAATCTTTTATTGCTTGTAGTATAGGCCTACAGCATTAAGTTAGTATAAAATTACATATAGTTTAATATATCTGTACAACACCTTTAAACAAGCTTCTCTAGGCAAGAAGGTTATCCGTCTTATAAATCTATTATTCCATTGTACATCTTGATAGCCTAGCATTGCTCCTAGCCATGTTTAAGCATTAAATAGTGCATTATTATTTCACATAAATCAACCAGAGATGTGTGAATTCATAAATTTTGCATTTGCACAGACAGTATTTTAAACGTTTTACTGCTTCGTGGGAACTCAGAGCATGGAGCTGTACACAAATCAGGACCTGTGAAATCTCAATAAAATTTAATATCACAATTACCTATTCTCAAAGTCAATGCATGCATGTTTTAGAAGTATTTTAATGTTGCCCAAAAAGTGAAAGTAAAATTGGAGGAGTGGCTTTTTGTGGGAAGTTAGTAATAAGAAGATAATGAACAATCTGGGATTTTATTCTTTATGGAAAATGATTTAACAAGTAAAGTAAGACTGTATCAAATATGAGATGAGGGAAAATATATCAAGATCAGAAATATTAGCAATTGTATCTAACTGATTAAAAGTAGTTCAGTTAGTAATATAAGATCAACAACTTATGCTTTGATCAGGACAGCTTTATAGTTGAACTTGAAATCAATCAATCAAGAATTTATAATTTGGGCTGTAAGTAGTAATGAGGAATTTTCTAAATAATTCTATTTGATGTAAAAGAGACTTATAATTATCTTTTTATCTTGTCTTCTGGGTATTTTTGGGAGTTTCTAAGTGATTCTATTTGATGTGAAAGAGAGTTACAATCTGTTTTTTTTCTTATTTCTAGGTATTTTTAAGGCATGACAAAGTTTATTGTTTCTTTAAAGTTTTCATTGTTTCTTTTTCCCAGAAAATGTCTCTTTTATGGTTCTCACTTAATAAGAAATGGCATTACAATTTAATGGGCAGTTGCTGTATATTTGGGGAAGATTTCTGTTTTTATATATTTTATATTTTATAAATTACATTTCTATTGAAAAAAATCTAGCACATAAAATTAACTGCACAAATGCTGTACTAATTTGAAAATGGCATATTTATCACCTAGAAACTGATGATGTAGAAAGACAAATTGCTGTGGATATAGGATTTGCTTCTAATCACAGTCAAAGTCTTCAGCTTAAAGGATTAAAGAGAAAAAAATAATGAATTTTTTGTATTGTTCTCAACCATATCTCTTTTTGTTCAAATTCTGGGATAATGCATTAAAAACAAAGGCAGGTTATAAATAATATACCATTGAGCTTTCCTTCTGGAGTAAGTGATAATTTTATGATAAGGAACAATTACACTAAGACATCTATTTTTCTTTGTAAACTTTTGATATTTTCTCAGTTACTTTGCATCCTGCCTTTTTTTCCTAAAATGTTCAAACCTATAGTTAACAGTACGCAAAGATCATTGCTTAGAGATTAATCTCTTTAGGGTGATGAGCAAAAGAGAAGCTCAGTGAGTCAGAACCCTACAGCTACTCCAAGTAATGGCAGCATTAACATACCCAGGCAGGCTTTGGAATGTGAAGCTGCTTCAG